>WEKX01025385.1:30676-45276 GCA_013390025.1 Pitta sordida | reverse complement strand
GCCTGCCTATGTAGCACTCCAATCGTGTGCATCGTTCCACTATGTTTCCATGATGGCAACTATATCATATCGCTCCTGATATACCATAACATCCAGTTCTTCCTGTTTGTTGCCCAGGCTGAGTGCATTGGTGAACATGCACTTCAGCTGTGCTGCTGGATATGTTTTTGGCTCATTCTCACCAATTCCAGTGCCCTCTTGAATGATCCCCTCCCCCCTTCAAACCTAGTTTAACGCCCTGTCAATGAGTCTTGCCAACACCCAGGCCAAAACCCTTTTACCCCTATTTGATAGATTCGCCCCTCCTCGTTCTGTCAACCCTGGTGTGGTGAAGGACACCCCATGATCATAGAGCCCGATGTTTTTCTTGTGGCACCTGCCCTTAACCCATTTATTAAGAGCAAGAATCCTCCTGCTGCTTTCAGGGTCCGATCCTGCCATTATAGGGACAGAGCTAAAGACTACCTGTGCTCCTGTCCCACTGATCAATTGACCAGTTCTTTAAACTCCTCCCTAATCTCTCTGGATCCCCTCTCATTCTTCTCGTCACTGGACGACCAGCAGGGGGTACATCAAATATTTCATCTACATATGAGGACTTTCAGCGGAATTATCATAATGTCTTTTTTTTGCAGCAGGCTGAACCATAAATAGTGTTACCCCCAGCAAAAAACTGATGATGCAGTCAATGTAGGAGTTGAATAAATTAACTGGCAATGTACATATAATAGCCCATGGCATGTCTCCCACAGTATGTTCCTCTACAATGGGTAAGGTTGTATATATTTCAACTTCTACTTTAAAACGCTCATTCCCTATTTTTCAGTCTTTCCTCTTCTCAAAAGTCTTACCCAATAACCTCAAAATTGTTTTTGAGTAAGTACATCCATTTAAAGGAAATGAAGACTGAGCATCAAATAGCAAAAATGAAGTTCTTCCTGTCAAATGGCTGTAAAATTATGTGTATGAAAAGTTCACAAACATGAACTTTTATAGAATCTCTTGCTAATTTGCAGTTGTGATGGGAGTTTTAAGTGATACTCAGTTTTCACCAACTAGCAATAAATATAGTGCCATACTGTGTTTTGACCTTGTAAAAGCATCTGATAAAACTGACTGTAGCCAGCTATAGGGATTTGCTTCCAGACTGTAGCAACCTAGATGGAGAAGAATTAATGCTGCAACATATCCTACTCTCTCTAGATTTTTAACAGATTGAAAAGGAATACAGTCAACATCCAAAAGTTTCTTTGTTCTCATGCATATTCAAAGCCCAGAGTAAAACTTTAAATTTTTATTCCTGACTAGATATATAGATAGTACTCTACTCCATCCAAATATGCAGCATGAAAACTTGTCTGCATCAGTCATTTTTTAATAATTGTTTTAATTTGGATCTGTGGCTGAAAGTGAACGTAAAGTTAGTGTCATCTCCTAACATTCAGTTTTCCCAACAATTTCCATTTTTCCATCTTGTCAAATAACAAATGCTTGATGGGAGCTTTACATTTAGAATTCATTGTTCACTAGCTGATAAGAGACACATCAAATATTGGATTTCTCTATATAAATAGGCATATGCAGAAGTACAAAGAAGATTCCCATGACTTTCATTTGTTGTACTGCCTTGGTTATCAAATTTCCCACTAACCAAAATTTTCACTTCTGTCATGGTCCTCACAGCTTTATACATCATATTTATTTATCATACTCCTCTCTTTATCAAAGTTTTGTTTAAAACATCTCTTCTGTGGAGGAATGATACTCTGCATACAAAAATGCAGCTGGTATTTGAGATTTTGACTTGCAATCCTGTGGTTTTAAGCCAAGATTTAAAGGATAAAGGAAAATTGCTATTGTCTGCGAACATGAGAACAAAATGCCTTTGTTTACTTTGAGAGATTATGAGCAGTGATGGAAGAGACTGTAATGCAATGTGCTTAGAAGTACCATTTGGTGAATGCTAGGGTGCTAAGAAGCTAACAAAGGAATTCAATTGTCCATATAGGATAGATGTTGACTTTGGAACCAAAATTTGGGACTTCATTTTTCAAATGACTTGGTGCAGGTCATTAATATGCATGCAGGCCACTCCCATTGCTCTACCCCCAGCCAATTAGGAGTACCGGGGAGCCTCTGAATCCTCACCACGGGCTCTCGCAGCACAAGGGAGGAAAGGGAAGCATTTCTGCACCCTCTCTGCCTCAGGAGACCTCCCCGGCAATCCCTAGACTTCTCTTTGGCCACGCTGCCGCTTCCACAGCAGCTNCCTGAAACCGAACTGTGAGAAATTTTCCACGCAAATTCGTGGGGTCGCAATGGAGAGAGAGCAATGCAGTGGGGATGTACTGTAATAGCAGATGGCTCGTTACTTTCATGCAGAGATGGATCTGAATCACTACAAAGTTTTAGTGACTCTTGATTAGCCCTGACCACAAGCTGAAAAAAGGTATTCTAGTGAACAGGCATTTAAGGGTGATAAGAGTAGATTCCTCAGGCAATTTACAGCAATTGTGAGATCTACCGATCTTAATGTGGGCTGGTATTGAATATGAAATCCTTATTTTAATACACGATTTTGTAAAACTGCAGTTCCTGGAAGACCAGTTATATAATTTGAGACTCCCACTTTTCTAGCAGAACATGATGTAGCTGGAACCTAAAACATGGTATAATAATTTCAGCTGTGGAAATTGCATTTAAAAGTTTATTTCATTTGTTTAAAATTTTTTAGTCCATGGTTTCCATGGATATTAGTCATTTTAGTAGGTGGCTGCATATATTTTTAATTTTCCAGTTCCAGATTTAAGATGGTAGCTGTTTAACCCTAAATTACCCCAAACTCATGAACGTGCCTCTTGCAAATTTATTCTCAAAGGCAATTTTCTTGGCATTTTTTTCTCTATTAAGATAAATCTCTAATAATCAATTTTTTTCATTCTTAAATGTGTCTTAAATTCACCATAACCTCCTAAAGCAAGGGAAATTTCCTTTCTTTGTCTAGCCTTTCTCTAGTTCTGTGTACCTGCTAATCAAACAGAAATTTGAAGGAGCTCACATTTGCAACAAACTCTTTAGCTTTGAAGTTTCCTTTTTCAACCTGCTTTATTTCATCCTTTCCAGCTCATTGTAGATGCTGTAAAACCATAGCAAACAAATGATAGCTTATAATGAACTTCTCTCCCATGAGAATTATATTTTACATATAGTAAAACACTAAAGGGTTCATCTACTACACAGAAGAGGCTACTGAAAATCAGAGAGTGAGAAGCCTTTGATCTAACTTTTATGGCATATGCATTCACTTGATGGATTATTGAAGTAAGAATCAGGATCTATTCTAAATCAGGAAGCACTTTATTTTACTCTGCCGTATACTGCTATTCTGTAAAACACCACAGAAAAACTAGGAAGAAACAGGCAAGTGCAAAACAGGAAATGAAACAGCACTCAGAGTCAGTTGTCATTTCTAACTGTAGTTTTCCCGAAAACAACTACATTGGTACCTTTCCAGAGGCCAACACTCTTTAGTACTTTCATAACAGTTTGATTAACAAAAATAAAACATGATGTTAAAATTGGATAAAATCTGGAGTTAGTAAAAGAAATTAAGGACCAGATCAGAACTGAAATTAGTATTGAAAAACTGGAGGAATGGTCTCCAAAACAGGAGAAAATTCAACAGGCTCAGTTGAAAGACTTTGAACTTACACAGGGAGAATGAACTGAACCACTACAAATGACACAACAAGCTACTAGATAGCAATTCATAAATAAGGGTCTTGGGGCAGAAAGGGAATAAATACATATAATGACGTGCACATATCAATACAAAGTGAATGCATATAACCATGTTACGTTATTACAAACAAGGAGAGCACCACGCTGAGATATGTAAGCAGAAGGGATAACAGACTGCTGGAGCTGGGAAGTCATCTTTTTGCACTTTCCACATTGACAATATTTGAAGTAGCGCCTTGATTTTTGGACACTGTGCCTCAAGAAAGATACGGACCAATTTAAAAGAAGATTGCAATGAGAACAGGCAGAGATCTAGAAAAGATGAGCTAAGATAACAGAGTGAAATAAACGGTGGAGATTAGCAAGGAGGAAATAAGGAACAGAAGACATAAGACCTAGAAAATGCAGGAATATTAGAGAGGGAGAAAAATATCCATTTTCCATGTCCAGGATAGATGCAAAAGAAGAGTTGGCTTAAACTGTAGAAGCTGGGAAAATATTTCCAATAGGAAAAATATGCAGCCACCGGGACATGGGAAAGAGTAAACTCTATTGTTGCAAAGCTTGGCGGAAAGTACAGGAGAATATCGGGGGAGGATGTGTGTGTACAGACAGACTATTCTGCTGTGGACCATGGGATGGCCTAAGCTGCTGTCTGAGTCCTTTCTTGCTGCAGCTTCTCAAGATTTTGTGAAAAGGGAGGAGTTGGAATGGATATGCTATTATCAGAAGAAAATGTGAAGTTGTTATGAAATCAAGGACATAATTTATAGAGGTTTGCATGGTGAAGGATTTTTTGCCAATTTCCTTGGAAAATTACATAAAATATAGCCATGCAATTTCTAGTACTGTCAAGAACTTACTCCTGGGATGACGGTGATGTGTTTTATGAACATAGAAAATTGTGAGGGAAGAAATTATTGACTCTTGAGTTGAGTTGAGAGTACCATCTGTGGAGCTGCAACAAACTACTCTGAATGGTGACTCAACCTAAAAAGAAACAGGGATAGAGTCAAGCTGATCAGGAAAAGTAACCACTTTGTAGATCACAGGATCACAGGATATTCTAAGTTGGAAGGGACCCACATGGATCATCTAGTCCAACTCCTAAGCAAATGCCCAAACAGGGGTCGAACCCCGGAGGCATGGGCACCATGGCCTGTCCATCTAAAGCTCCCATTATCTAGACTATGTCACTAAGTTCCTCATCCAGTCTTTTCTTAAACATCGCCAAGGATGGCGACTCCACCACCACCCTGGACAGGCCATTCCAATGAGCAATCACTCTCTCTGTGAAAAACCTCTTCTTAACATTCAGTCTAAACCTCCCTGGTGTAGTTTAAGGCCATGTCCTCTTGTTCTGGTGCTGGCAGCCTGAAAGAAGGGATTTACATCCACTTGACTACGACCTCCCTCAGGTAGTTGTAAACAGCAATGAAGTCACCTCTGAGCCTCCTCTTCTCCAGGTTGAACAGTCCCAGTTCCTGCAGTCGCTCCCTATAGGGCTTGTTCTACTGTCCCTTCACCATTCTTATCACCCTTCTCTGGAGCCTCTCAAGCAGTTAAACGTCCTTCTTAAACTGGGGAACCCAGAACTGGACACAGTACTCAAGTTGTGGTCTGACCAGTGCCAGGTACAGGACAATGATTTCCCTAGTGCTACTGGCCGCACTGTTTCTGATACAAGCCAGGATGCCATTGGCCCTTTTAGCCCCCTGGGTACACTGCTGGCTCNCTGCATCCTGGCTGTGGCTCTCGGACAACAGAGAATTTCGGAAGAACTGTCATCCCCGGGGCGAGATCTCACTTGGGAAAGGGTCATGAAAGACTTTTCCTCTCGTGAGAGAGAGAGAGAACTTTATGAAAGGGCAGAGAGATGGTTCCTACCCCCGATCTGGTCAGAAATACCAACTTGCCTGGTTTACCCCTACCCTATGTTCCCCTTTTGTCTCCTGGTGAAAAAAGGGAATATGACATCTATTGTAAGAGAAGAAGGGGTGGGAGGAAAAGATTGCCTTTTAACTAATGCTTCTCATATAAGTTCTGATCTTGTTCATTAATAAATAAATCCTTTATATTCTTCACTGGTAGTTTGCTTGGCTTTTGCCTGTGACCAGTTTTATTTTCCAGTTTTGTCTCCAGGAGAGGTTGTGGGTGAATCTCTGCCATCCAGCCAGGGTCAAACCACAACACCTTTCATGGTCCCTCTGAAGGGCCCTTCTACCCTCTGGCAGTTCAACATTTGCCCCCAACTTGGTACGATCTGCAACCTTGCTAATGCTGGTCTCAGTTACCCCACCCATGTCATCAATAAAGATATTAAACAGTACTCGGCCTAACTGTGGCATCTTTTTGTCTAGGAATTAGTTCCTACCAAAATGTGCATTCCCTTGGATATAGTTTGTAGATTTCTCTTCCCTTGCCCACTGAGCTTATGTCCCCTACACAGTCTGGGGGTTTGGCACCTGACTGTGACTGGTTTGTGCTCACTTTTTGGCTGGAAAGACTCTGAAGAATTTGCCAGCAGCTCTCTTGTTTTACCAAATGCTGAAGAACCGAGGTGACATGCTTGTTCTGGTCATGCTGGAAAGTCTGAGAAATCACATGTGAATGAAGATCAAAGTGGAACCTGTCTCTTACAGAATAAAAGTGCAAAAGTCTGAAGAAAACTTACTCCTAAGCTGAATGGCTTGAGAACGGTGCAGAGAGACTATCAGTTGTGTATTATTATTTCAGTAGCTGTTTCTTTTCTGTGCTGCTTCTTTGTCCAACATGGAAAACATAGTTTGTAAAGGCTCTCATCAAACAAACCTTCCCAGATGATGATACCCAGAAGTGCCCAGTCTGTTTATGGGTTTGATTTGTAACTCCTGAATTAGTTGAGGTAGCCAAAAACATTTCAGCTGTTGCTGTGCTGCATTCTCCAGCAATGCAGTGTTTTCCAAAGCTACTGTAAGAGGCATTCTCAATTTGTCTTTTGTAAATCTCAGCCTTTAGGAGCTGGCGTGGAAAGCAACCTCTGCGGCACTAAACAGACCTGACCAGGGATTGTGCTCTGCAAGTCTGAGCAGTATGGCAATGGATGATCTCCATATGCTCAAACTCACTGTTCTTATTTTCAAAACATGATGCCCATGTCCAAATTGCCTATTGGAAACAATCCTTGACATCTGGTATCTCCTAAGCTGTGCCTGGGTGTCATCTGGGCAGTGCTACTTGGCAGGACCCAAAACCATGCAAGAGGCTCTGCTAACAGTTAAAAGAGAACAGATGATTGTGAACCATTGCCAGTGTCTGTGTCTCGGCCCTGTTTTATTTATTAGTATTTAGGTAGCCTAAGAGAAGTTCTGCTAATAAAATAATTACTATATACAATGCAATAGTTCTGATTAAAGCCACATGGGGATTATTTTCAAGGGGCTCCATGCATAGGTCAACATATGTGGCTTCCATAAGACAGCTGCTCTTGGAACTAGACCAACAGATCTGCTTTTGTTGAAAATAAATTTTGCAGGTATGTTTTCAGCCAAAACATATCTCTGAGTGTGGTGTGTTGAACCTGACTAGAAGCCAAGTGCCCACCAAAGCCTCTCTATCATTCCTTACCCTCAACTGGACAGGAGAGTGAAAAATATAACAAAAGACTTGTGGGCAGGGGGTGCAATGAGACTTTCAGGTTGAACGAAGTAAGGTATGTACTTAAATGCATGTCTAATTAATAATATTTGTTTTGTTTAGAAACTGTGTTAATATACTTTTTTTATCTGTAATTATAAAAATTAAAATGAGAAATATCAGAATCATTATTCTAACACCAATTTATGCCGTCTTGGTTTTGAATTAAATTTTTATTTCTCCGTTAGGGTATTCAAGTACTAAGTTTCTTGAGGCTTTCTGTTTGCAGATAGAGGGCTTGGTGAACTTCTGTGTCCACCTCATTAATATAAGTAATAATAATAATTTTTTTAAAAGCCACTGAAATTAAGGTCATCCAACTAATTAATGAGAAAAAAGCTCCAGTCTTCTACTTCCATTATGTAGCTGGCATACTGACTTTTTTGTCTGCTTCTTTGCCCATACTGTATTCTCTAGCTTAGGTAGGCACAGTAATAAAAACTACTAAAAGCAGCAATGTGTGTTTTCTGGATTCTTTTTGACTGTGTGTATTTCTTAAAAATATCAGGTGACTATTTTGACAAGTCACAAATCTGGTTCCTTTTTTTCTGCTTTTAAATCAATGTCTTCTCTGCAACCAATTCAGTCAATAGAAGCTTATTGCCTTCCAGGGAATTGGGGTTTCATCCTGAAATACAGATAAACTATAGTATAGTTCTTTTAAATAACAAGAAGAAAGAGGCTGTTTTGTGACTTTGTATTTCTGCCAGGTGTGTTAGCCTACTAACATCCTTCATCTTCCAAAATTGTAAAATATGGCATGTGGGAGAAAAGAAGGACAAAGATAGCAAACATTTGTCAAAATAGTACAAAAACGTAATAATGTTCATTAATATATTTTAAATAGAAGTAACTAGATTGTTTTTTACATAAGAAAGATGTCTGGTGCAAAATTCCACATAATTTCCCTGTAAATTAAGTCAATGTTAGAGTGCTTAAACCCAAACAAAAACACAAAGAGAAACTCTCTAGTGCCAGAAAGTCTTTTGATCTGTCACAAGACAAACCAAAACAGATACCGTTTTTATTATTACATTTGAAAAGGTTTTCATGTAACTCAAGCTATTGTGATAAATCCATGGTGCCAGTGTGTCTGTCACCATAGCACACACAATATCTTCTGTAATTCATGGTGACACCATGGTGTTTAGTTTTTCTGTAGACATGTTCCAGTTACAAAACTCCACTGGTACAGGTAGATTGTGATACAGAGGCATCCAGTGAGCAACAGTAGCTACTAATGACCCAGATTCACCTGTTCAACAGGATGACCCTGCCGCTAAAGGACAGGTCTAATCTGACCATAATCAGGACTAAAATGACCTTGGTGTCACTTCCAGAGTCTGGATGGATATGTCATCAAATCGATGCACAGCTAAAAAATAACCCCGTTTATCTGAGTCATAGTTGAGGCAAGATTTCATTCAGCAACCTATTTTGCTATTTTGCTGGAGTAACTTAGCAGCATGCTGGATTTAATTTTTAGTATCGGGGAACTAGCAGTTTTCATGAACACACAGATGTACAGTAATTCCTCACTGCACTGTGACCCCTCCATTGTGACCCTTCCATTGCGACCTCGCTGGTTTGTGAGAAATTTTTCTTGCAAATCTGCCTCAAAGATTTACAGAGCTTCCCAGCCGATGCATGCGCAGTTTCTCTGCTTTGCTGAGGGATGGTGCCGGCGCTCCCTGTGGGGCGGGACTGGTCCAGCCTGTGGGGAGGGTGCGCGGTACCTCTTGCTCCCATGGTGTTTATGGTCCTGCCGTGCCCTGCCCTGGTCCCTGCCCTGCTCCTATGTGTCTCCATGCCCAGTCCCAACAGTGGAAGGCTCACAATGCAGTATGCCCCAGGCAGCCACTGAGACCCAGCGCAGCACT
The DNA here is from genome assembly GCA_013390025.1 of Pitta sordida. Taxonomy (NCBI): domain Eukaryota; kingdom Metazoa; phylum Chordata; class Aves; order Passeriformes; family Pittidae; genus Pitta; species Pitta sordida. Next base: position 35,980 of record WEKX01025385.1, on the reverse strand, counting down.
GCCACAAGTCACGGTGTCCCCTATTACTCTAAGCCCAGACTGATCCCTGCTGGGCACGTGTTACTATTTCCATGGCTACAGACTGGGAAGGCGATGCAGTCTGTGCTGGGGGACTGTGCACCCGGCACACCTGATGATGACATAGCCCCAGGGAAAGTGCCCCACAAAAGTGGGGCTGGGCTGGCTGTGGTGGTGGTGGGGCAAGTGCTGTGTGCTGGGATGGGGCAGCCGTGGGATGTGCCCACAAGCTAAGGTTTCTCAGGCCCCAAGAATGCCAACCTAAAACCCGGGACACTCCTTTCCTGCCATGGTCCAGAGCTTCCCTGCGAAGGAGGCAATGTAAGCATGCGCAGTGGCAACAAGCTGGTGGCAGCTGTGGAAGCGGCAGCATAGATGAAGAGAAGCCCAGGGATTCTCCGGAGTCTCCCCAGGAAGAGAGGGCTCAGAAATGCTTCCCTTTGCTCCCCTGTGCTGTGAAAGCCCATGGGAAGGAGCAGAAAATGCTCCCCAGGGCTCCTGATTGGCTGGGGGTGGAGTGATGGGCGTGACCTGTATGCATATTAATGACCCTTGTGTGTTTGTGAATTAGACGTTTTGTGAAACCCTGACAAGACCTGTTCCTCGTGGAGAGTGAAGTATTACTGTAGCAAGAAGCAGAGAGCTGAGGTTCCCTATAACTTGTAGTATCATCCTGAGATGGTGGATGTGTTGAATGACACAAGCTGACAAGAGATACTAAATAGAAATACATATATCTGACACTCCACCTTTCTTGGAGATTTGCAGCTTTTGCATGGTCTATGATCATGCATTGCTGAAAAATTTCTTTGCATTCCTGACACATCATTGAAGGTAGGGGCAAAATGCCATTGTTTAGTTTCACTGCTTTTTCCCAGTTAGAGTCATAGTTTCTTTTTAGACAACTATTCAGCTGCTTTCATATTGATATTAAACTGACAAAAAATAAACCATATGTTACGATTATAACATGCTAAAACATGCACTACTGGCTAGGTTTTCAGTATTATGTACTCCGGTGGTTTGAGAAGAGAATGTTGGTGAGTACCATCTGAGACGAGTTTAACTATCAATGAGCAAAACTGGCCATGGCCTTAGGAAAACAAGGCCCTACTTGCTGCCAAGAGTTTTGCAAATGGTGCAGAGAGGAAGTCTTCTGAGATATGCTTTGTATGGTGATTTGTGATTTGGGAAACATTTGTGAAGATTTCCTCTCAACAATCAGGACGAACATAGGATTCTCCAACACACAAATGCCTGTGTTTCAAAACTGAGGTATGGGGAGTAAAGCTGATTGGAAACACAGGTTATTCAAACATGTTGCCTCAGGAGAATGGTTGGTTCTCTCAGGAAGGAGACTGACTGCTCAGGTCCCCTGAAACTATTTAGCAGGGAAAGAGGTTCCAGGGACAGTAATTGTGGTGGACAAGATGGTGATTTTGGATAGCCTGTCCCTCATGTAGAGGCTGTGGTGAAGGACAGGGATGAGCCAGACATCTTCCGTAGAGGACAGAAGAACACCTTTGGGAGCCCGCCACTTAGTGAGGTAGTAAACTACGGAAAGCAAGACATTACAATGTGCTGGGAAGATGCAAGCTCAAACCTTTGTATTTATGTTGCATTAGATTTCATTGCTTTGAGTTTTCATAACATAAAAAGATTTTTTCTAACTTTTATTATACAAAATTTATTAGTTTCTAGTCGGATGAAACCTGTTAGGGAAAGAAAAGGGTATGTTTGCATTCTAAAACCTCCTGATCTCATATTAGATCTCAATATAAGGGACAACCTATTCATGTCACTGCTGTGACTGACCTGAGCTCTTGTCACACAGATGTATTGCACACAGATAAGAGATGATATAATGAAAAATGAAAGGCAGTGGGCAAAGTGGTTAAGATCGCTGAAACCAAATGATGTAGAGGTGAAGTGGGGAGAGTAGAGGTGCTGCTGTGGCAGAATGAAAATATAAGTTCATATAGCAAAGCAATAAGAAAAACAAGGTAGTCTTTGTGGTAGAACTCTAAGTTTCTTTGAGGTGTGGAAAAAACTGGATCCATCAAGACTAGCGAAAAGTGATGGATCAGACTAGAAGTGCTGAGCTTAAAGTGCATTGAAGTGCATGTCCGTCAGGGAGTGAAGCGCTGGAAAAGATTTCCCAGAGAGGTTATGGAGTCTTTGTCACCCTGAACAGATTAGGAAAGCATCTGTTAGGAATCAAAGAGTTCAGGGCAGACTACATGAGCTATTGCAGGTCTGATTTGTTGATTGCGGAACAAGAGGGTAAGAGTCCGGATGGAAAGATGGTGCTGTTTGGATGGATAAGAAAAGCTGAAATACAGAGATTTTCTACAGGACAAAATCTCAGTTATGACATGTTAATGATGCAGAAACTGGAATACATCTGAGCCCCAGCAAGGATAAGATAAAGGGATTTTCTGGGTGATGAGAGGTAGAGATAAGGGACCCAGGCTGGTGATTGTCTGGGTCTAAATTAGAGAAGTATTCAACTGCAAATAGAATCGGAGAGGTGGGAGAAAACAATAAGATATGACAATAACTAGAGAGAGAAATGAAAAAATTCTCTGTCTAGTTATTGTCTCTCTCTAGGGATTTAAAAAGGCAGAAACATTAGGAAAAGGATGAAGAGAGGTAATCAGTGTGTTCACAAAGGGAAAATACTAAGAACTGGGGAAGTGGGCATGGGAATAATAGGAAGATATAGAAGAGTGGCTATATTGAAGTGAAGATAACCATATTGTCAGTCCTTGATAGGAGAAGAAGGAAGTCAGGGTAAGAAAGAAGAATGCATTCCCATGAGTGCAGTTGCTGAAGGTTGCCATCTCATTTCAGTCCTCACTAAGACTCCTTGGAGTTTCCTATAGAAAGACACATCATGGTCTGACCTGTGAATGTTTCTGTTAACATAATGGACTGCCCAGGATGGAAACTACAAAAATTATTTCTTATTAGAAGGCAGAAAGTGTTGTTTTGTGTTTCAGAAGTGATACATGCTTCTATAAAACTGCCTTAAAGCGGCTGCTTTTGGTGTCAGCTACAGCTGTTGAGCCTGGCTTGTAAAGTGATGTTGCGATGCTGTTGGAGGAACTCATAGTCTGTTTTTGTGGAAGCCCTCCTTACAATACTCTAAGGTTGAAGAAATAGTGTGATAATACTTGTACTTGAATAGAATCTAGATTTCAGATTTGCCATGGGCTATTAAGGGGATTTTTGAATCAGATATGTTTAAGCCCAGCATTTAAATATTGCTATAATTCTGCTGGAAGTATCTCTAAAGGCTTCTGTTTGTTCTGGGGTTTTTTTTCCCTAGTGAGAGAATTTTCAATTTAAATGTTCCCCTCATAGTATGTGCAAATAAACGTTACCATCAAATGCACAGGGAAGAGAGACAGAGATAAACTTATGAGAATTCTTTTGTACAAGGTAAATTGCTGGACACAAATAGGCACCCACTACCTTCCCCAGCCCTATGGTCTGACCTGCATGAGTGGAACCCTCTGTGAAAACAGGGCTGAAGTAAATGAGCTCTGTGTGAGCACAAGGATGTCTGAAGGACAACGTCCTAATACTGAGAGAACCAAACAAGGTTTTTAAAATCTCTTTGTCACAATAAGCAGCTTTTTTAGAGCAGGGAAGGCTATGTGGGCTTTTGGTTTTGTTTTGCAAATGAGGGTTGTGAACTCCATAATTCTTTAAGAAAAATGTTTATTATTGTGTGGAGCTATGCATATGTGAAATCCCCTTTCCGTGCATGCTTGGAGGCACTCCTTGGTTTTTCTACCTCTACAATCCTGGCTGAAGGTTCCACAGAAACAGGCTAGATTGACAGGGATAATAGGCACCTTTCTCCCTCTTTTGTTTCATTAGGTATTTCTGAGAGGCACATGTGCTTTACTGAAGGCTCTCTACTTCTTATATCTATGCTGTGCAATTCAATGGGAATTACTGTAAAAAATCCACTCCAGGGGAACACGGCCTTAGCCTTTTGTTAGGTTAAATATGGATTTTAAAAGAAGGCTGTTTTGCACTCTTCAGATAATTGCTAATGTTGGAAATAGGGGAAACAGGATACCCTGAAAATCAGAGGGAAACTTTTTCATGAAATGATTGGTTCTGTATGTACTTCACTGTTCAAGGAGCAAAAGTATATATTAGGAAAGAGATGAATTTTGAAGTGGAGTCAATTGAAGAATTTTTTAGACATCTCTGGCTAAAATTTGCCCAGTTCAGAACTCTGCTGAGAAGATGTATCAGTATTTTACAAATCCAGTGGTAATCTCTCACTGTACAGCCCAGGGCACATTAATAGCACACTGGTTATGTTAAAGCAAGTGAGCTTGAATGGTGAGCTCCAACTACTTCTTCACCTCTTGTCTCTGCTTTGCAAACTGTCTCAGTAAACCATCTCCAAGGCAAAGACTTCTCCAGGTCTGACTCTCTGCACCCCCAGGGGCATGGTGTATGCTTGGTGTGGTGCTTCAGTACACACATCTGGTGGACTACTGTTCACCTCTAATCTGTGTAATTTGAGACACTTGTAATGAAAAAACATTAAATGTATTAGCTCTCTCTTAGTGCTGGAGGGTCACCACAGACTCAAGAGGAGATGGAGAGCCAAATGCCCTGCTGTAAGGATCTGGTCTCTATACATGGGAGAGGCTTTGCTTCAGGCCTGTTGAAGCAGATAAAGCCTTTGGAAACAAGCTTTGGTTGGCGCTGGTAACGTGGTCAGAGCAAAGCACTGCTGGATTATACATAGTGCATTTTACTGGAATTCCTCAGATCTGCCCAGAAGAAAGGGCAAGAGATATTTAAATATGTGAGTATCCTTATGTCCTAGTCATCATGGAAAGGGATACAGTGTCTTTTACTATTTTATTCCCTTACACTTCCTGTTACGAGACTGTGATTTTATTTGTGGATAATTTTGCCAGAATTTTCAGGATTATGTTATGTGTCAGTATCCTGAAGATTTTAGACAATATGGTTGCATTTTTCTGAAATTCACAGAATCACAGAATATTCTGAGTTGGAAGGGACCCACAAGGATCATTGAGTCCAATTCCCAAGCGAATGTCTATATAAGGACTGAAGCCACAACCCTGGTGCTATGAACTAAATAAATGTTTTATTTATCTCAGCTAATCTCAGGGTCATGTCATTATCATTTAAAAAAAATGTTTATGTAACTTAACACCCTATCCCATTGTCCCATTACCTAGACCATGTCACTGAGTTCCTCATCCAGTCTTTTCTTAAACACCT
>WEKX01025385.1:192-30140 GCA_013390025.1 Pitta sordida | reverse complement strand
CAATGGCAGCACCCAGTACTATCTGTCCCGTAACTTTACCCTCCTTCCTTGTGGTCCACAGAGAGAATTGTAGTTTCATACCAGCCGGGTTCCGTACCTGTTTTGGGATGAGCTAAATTAGCTGCTGCAAGAACCCATCCCTAGCAGTCATCACAGAATCACAGAAAATTCTGAGTTGGAAGGGACCCACAAGGATCATCGAGTCCAACTCTTAACACTGTCTCCCTGGCGGGAATTGAACCCAGGTCTCCCACACGCCAGGTGGGGACACTTACCACTGTACTAAAGTGGATTTCATAACCAATTGCCAGTCTTCTGGTACAGCTCAAGTGAGCCAGGACTGTTAGTAAATTACAGAGAGTCTCTTAGTGAGTCACAAATTAAATTGTTTCATATTTATAAAAGTAATTATTTATACAAAGAATTATTGTATAAATGACTATATTTATGCTGGGAATTATTATATGATTGCATGCAATAGGAGACTTGATTTATTGGCTCAGGCCAGCCCTTCTACGGGTTTGTATTTTCTAGTCCTTTGTTCTGTGTTAATGTAGTTCACCTTTGTAGCTGTACAATTTCATCCATTCTTGGGTCCTCACTGGTTTAATTATTCTGGTAGTGTTCTAGTCCCCAAGAAAAAAGATTTTCTTATTTACTTCCAGTGGTTGATCTGACAGGAAAATTCTATTCTATTCTTTTCTGTTCATTTCTCTTTATATAGGGGAGAGAACATTGAGTTTTCCTTTATGTTTTTCTGCAGTTTTAAATTAAGACCACAACATTGCATTCCATTATGTGAGCATCAGCAAATACTGTGGGGTTTTTTTCCAGCTTGCATTTTGAAAGGATATTAACTTGTTGTGGAACTGCTGCTTGAGAAATTGACTTCCAGCAAAATCATGATGTATGCTATTTAATGAACTTCAAGGAGCTCAGAATCATAGATGCCAACCATTCTGAGTAAAAATAAAAACATTAATGACTGCTTCAACCAACCCAATGTCTTTCATTTATGTAAACTACAGACAAATAAAAGGCTGAAACTTTCCCCACGCTCTCTGGAAGAGTACCATGATGCAGCCCTGTGGGGGCAACTCTTTTCAACTATTCACTTCTGTTTTGAACCCAGTTTTGTTTCAGTTTTAGAGAGATTAATTGGGAGAGATCAAAGATGACTTTTAGGATAAGCTAAATGGCATTTCTCTTTGCTTGTGCTCTTGGCCTTGAGGCTTATCGAACTTGAGCAAGGAGGAACCCATCACCAGGAGCTGTGTAACGGATGCGGTAGTCTTGCTGTATGCCGCACCTTTATGCATTCAAAAGTTGATGCTGATATTGCCACTTCAAAGGCTTCATTTGGCTTCAGGGGATTCTATCTTTAAAGCACTCAACATCAGTGGGAGGATTTTCACGTCATGTCACATCCCACTTTTGAAGTTTCTTGTTAATAGGGGTCACCTTTGAAGATTTCCCACTCCTGAAATGTTCTTCTCCCAGTTCTTCTTGTTGCAGAGATGTTTCTTGCAAGATCTTTCTAGTATTCCTCCTGAGGATTTTCTATCTTTAGGAACCTCCCTTAGAGCTTCTCACTGTTTAGGCCTAGGTCTTCAGAAGAGTTTTGATATCCTTTAACAAGTTCTTGCTTATGGGACAGGCCATGAAACCTCTACTCAATGTCGAGTTCACCGTAACTAATTCATCTAAGATGAACATGACCTGGACAAAATTTTCCTTTATGAGCAGATTTCATCCTTCTCCCATTACTCAAATTGTATTCAAAGAGAATATGTTTTATTTCTATTACAAAAGTAAAGACATACTGCTTGTGATAGCTGCCATTTTATTTAGTGATAGACAATTCCATTTTTATGAAATCAGAAACCAGCTCATTCTTAAATCCTTCCCCTTTTAGTAGTAAAGTCATACTAACTTTGTCTTCTTTTGATTAATTCCCTCTTAGCATTGCACTTCCTTGCCTAGACTGGAAAATAGCGCTTCTTTTAGTATTTCAGGCTTTATTGAAGGCAAAAAATACAAGAAAAGTTATTTGAAAGTCTATTCTCATGAGATCCTGAAACCCTAGAGGTCCACATAAGAAACTAAACTATTGAGCACTGGCATGAAGAAAGTCTTTGAGCTTTCTGAGTTTATCAAATGATTTAGTCAGTATGAGTGTTGTCAGATAAATAATTTCAGAATATTATTGTATTATTTGAGACACTACTGTAATTTTTGTGGAAGATTGGGTATCTGTAAGATATAAGCCAACACGGATCTGAAAAATTTTAAAAATATATGTAAATTGCATACATTTATTACAATTTCAGGTATTCCTCTCATGCCATTTTTTATTTTGATGAGTTAGGACTGTGATTTTAGAATTCATCACCATCAGATGTCTAATTGCATGCATGGTTTTTTTTGTTTTTTAAGTTGCCGTGCCTGGCATTGTGAACTTGGATTATGTGTGAAAGGTGGAAGAGTAGATCCTGAGGAATGTTGCAAAGAGGAAAGACAGTAGTATTATGCAAGTATGCTACTGTATAATATTGGATATTACAGCAGTATTATGCAAGTCAAGATGCAAAACATGAAAATAATTTTGGAATATATTTAATGGAGAGATAAATATTTACAGGATAGTGCGAGTAAAGGCAACCTGGTGTCCAGTGCGCTTGTATCCTGTCACAGATTCACACGTTAACTGAGAGAAAAGACAGCAGGTGCAGTCTGGAGACCCTGGGGACGCTGACTAAGACCCAGATAAATGCTGGACATTGCAGTGGTGAGGTGATCTAGGGAGAACTTACTGAAGCAGGGAAGAAAAGGAGGTTGGCTGATATGTGTTTTGAACTGAGATGTGTTTGAAGAGAGCAAAGTAGCAGCTCTAAGATCTGCAAAGCAAAGGTGTGTGAGCTGCTTCACAACATAGCGCTCAGAGGCAGCTAAATTGCAAACACCTTGCAGCTAGGGAGTAATTTAACTCCCTGAACCAGAAATTAAAAAAAAAAAAAAAGAGACAACAGACAAGAGGAAATACTTAAACCATTGAGGGAAGAAGGTTATGTAAATGCAACAATCCGTGGGCCAATTATTTTCACTTTCAGAGATGGAAGAACCCTCTTTGGAAGCCCACAGCTGAAAACTTATTGTGCAAGTTTGTTTTTATTCTAAAATTCCATATTTCTGGTATGTCATGAAGTGGATTATGTGTAATAACTTATAATATAAAATTAACAGTTCATTCTTTTCAATAGGCTTTCATTTGAAAATGCATTCTGCTTNAGCAGAATTATGTGCTGCAACTAATATAGCTACTGGCACGTCAAGAAGGTACTTATTTTTTTCTTGACATACTAGAAGTTTTGTGAAGAGATGCTTTAGTGCAAGGTTTTCTGATGTTTCAAGAAACGTAAGATGCTTTGAAAAAGGAAAGAGAAGACATTTCACTTGATAGTACAGTATAAGCTGATTGTAACATCCTGGAACAGTTGTTCGTGGGAAAGAATTTTATTACAAAAATTTCCTTACTACTTTGTATATGGATTGTATAAAATTAACATAAGCATTTTGAATTGGCAGTGTGACAAGAAAGGGCATGAACCAAACCACCATGCTGGATTTCCGGAGGGCAGACTTTGGACTGTTTAAGAAATTAATTGGGAGGGTACCATGGGAAACAGCCCTTAATGGCAGAGGGGTCAAGGAAGGCTGGACATACTTTAAGAATGAGCTCATGAAGGCGCAGGAGCAACCGGTCCCAATGTGCTGAAAAATGAGTCGGAGGGGCAGAGGACCGGCTTGGATGAGCAAAGAGTTCCTGAAAAAACTAGGGGAAAAAAAGGAGGATGTACAGTCTTTGGAAAAAGGGGGAGGTAAGTCAGGGTGTGTTTAAGGAAGTTGTGAAGTTATGCAGGAGAAAAATTAGAGAAGCAAAAGCCCAGATGGAACTCAAACTAGCTGTTTCTGTTAAGGACAATAAGAAATGTTTCTATAAGTACATCAACAGAAAAAAAGAGAGGCTGCAACAACCTTCACTCCTTATTGGATGCAAAAGGGAACATAGTAAGTAGTGATGAGGAAAAGGCAGAAATATTTAATATCTTCTTTGCCTCTGTTTTTAACAGTAAGACAGACTGCCTGCAGGACAACTGGACTAATGGGCTGATGGAAGGAGTCGGGGTGCAATATAACCCCCTTGTAATCTAGGAGGAGGTAGTCAGAGACTTGCTGAGTGGCTTGGATCCTCATAAGTCCATGGGACCAGATGGGATCCATCCGAGGGTGATGAAAGAACTAGCAGATGAACTAGCCATGCTACTCCCCATAATTTACCAACAGTCCTGGCTTACTGGTGATGTACCACAAGACTGGAAATTGGCAAATGTGACACCCATCCACAAGGAGAGCAGGAAAGATTATCTGAGTAATTATAGACCTGTCAGCCTGCCCTCAGTCCCAGCAGTGTGCCCAGGTGGCTAAGAAGGCAAATGGCATCCTGGCCTGTATTAGGAACAGTGTGGTCACTAGGACTAGGGAAGTTATCCTTCCCCTGTACTCGGTGCTGGTCAGACCACATCTTGAGTACTGTGTCCAGTTCTGGGCTCCCCAGTTTAAGAATGGGGATGCTTGAGAGGGTCCAGAGAAGGGTGACAAGGATGGTGAAGGGACTGGAGGACAAGCCCTATGAGGAGTGGATGCAGGAACTCGGGTTGTTCAGTCTGGAGAAGAGGAGGCTCAGAGGTGACCTCATTGCTGTTTACAACTACCTGAGGGAAGATTGCAGTGAGGTGGGTGTGAGTCTCTTCTCTCAGGCTGATGTCACCAGAATGAGAGGACATGGCCTTAAGCTATGCCGGGGAAGGTTTAGACTGAATGTTAGGAACAACTTTTTCACAAAGAGAGTGATTGCTCATTGGAATGGTCTGCCCAGGGAGGTGGTGGAGTGGCCATCCCTGGAGGTGTTTAAGAGAAGACTTGATGAGGAGCTCTGTGACATTGTCTAGTTGGTGAGGAGTTGGACTAGATAATCCTGTGGGTCCCTTCCAACTCGGAATAACCTATGAACCTGTGAAATAAAAGAAAATAGTACTTGTTTTCATTTTTCTCTAGAAAAGTGTTTCTTCAAGGATTCCAGCATTGTCTAGTCACATCCAATTTCCAACGTTAAAAAAGCCTTTATGTTGTTTATAAGAAGATTGTTAGTCTGACCAGTAGTCCTGCTGTCCTAGCCTCTGATAGCCAAGCTTATGTTGAAGCATTAGTTTCCGTTATAATTGGGTTTGTTTGATACCTCTCACTTAAATACTCAAACACAATTTTCTAGTTGTCCTTTCAAAGATATTTATGTTTTCATCAGTAATGCCAAACTGTAACTAAAAATCAATAAAAATCTTTTCTTGCCTTATTCTTTCTGAAATCAAGACTCTTCCAATCTCAAATGACTCACATTCAGACTATGTGCAATAAATTAAGTTTCCCGCTTGTAATGAGAGATTATTGTGATAAATATCAAACATGACTTTGAATGAAATGCAGAGCCTGCACTTGTACTTAGTAAGAGATACCATCTTGAATAATATCAGAAGACTTTTTGGAGCTAAGAAAGAAAATCTAATTTCGAACAGAAATATCTAGTTGGAAAAAACCCAAACCCTCACCCAACAAGAAAAACTCCAAGAATGGCTCCTCTCAATGTTATCTCAAGAAGTAAAATCTGCTTGTTTAAGGACCTATTAATCAAAATGCTGCCCAATTTCCGTAACTGAGCAATACAATATAAAATTTGATGGAGGAAAATGAGCATCAATTAGACAGCTCTTGTAAGTGACAGTGAACGGTTTTGCCTGAATTTTTTAGTGCATACCCTGCAATTTCACATAGAATTTGGGATGACTTGCAGGACTAAACCGACGTTTTTCTCTTTGTTTCTCATCTCTGTCATGTCCTTAATAATGCATGCTTGAAGGGGACAAAGTTCATATTTGCCAGACCCTGCAGGTGAGCACTGAGAAGGTCCTCTCTCTTCAAAGTTGCAGATTTCAGCTGTCTGAAGCCTGGTATGTGCCTGTGATGGTTTAAATTCCATGCTGTCAGCAGCAAACGTGACAGTCCTAGGCCCCCAGAGACTGTCAGGTGCTCCGGTGGATGTGTGTGTTTCCAGTGTACTGACTGCACCTGGCACTGAGATGGGAGCACAGTGGTCTTTACTCTCCTGCAGGCTACTTAGATTGCATTTGCTGCGCTTCATTTCAAACAACAAGATAAAAAGTCCCATGACATTGCAATTGTTGCTATACATGCCACAGCCACCTAAAACCTCAAGGTAACAGCAGAGGGATAACCTTTACTCATGCACTCTACAAGGACTAAGCCCTAGCTGTGACAGTGACTGGGAACACTGGGAAACTGATAGAGGAAATATTTTGTGCAGATATTAGCTCACTTTTTGCATGATGTTTTTGACTATAATTAGGGCAATTCATCTTTAGAAATATCTTAAGTTGCATAGTAACGTTTTCATCATAGTTCCTTCAAAGATATTGCAATTAGTGTATTGAGTTAACTAATTATTAGAATCCAATAATGCTCATGGTTATGGTTTCTGGCTTAGGCAAACCTGTCTGCATTGTTTATGGTTTGTTTCTGGTCAGAAAGTTATCTTGGCAAACACAAAGGCGAAAAATTGTTATCTTTTGTTGTGAAATGAAAAGTTTAGGTTCTTCGGATTTTGGATTACAGACAATATGGCAGAAAAAAACCCATTGCTTTTCAGCAGACAAAGTAAATGCTGCCAAATTGCTTTAGGTTAGTTAACACAAATAATTCTCCTCCACTACCACCAGAATAAATATTAGTGCAGGGACTTGAATTTTTCATGCCAACTTTTGGCTCTTTTAGACTGATTTTTTAAATTATCCTTAGCTTTGACTATAGTTTTACCACCATCAGTAGGAAACTACTCTAAAGACAGTAACTCTTGGTTACAAATTGTTCAGTTAGAATGACAGAGTGTCAATATTTATCCTAAAATCTAATAATTCAAAATATTTTCTTTAGAGAAAAACACAAAATTATTTCTCTTCACTGAGAGATGAATTATATTATTGTTTTAGAAATGTAATACTGTACATATTATAAATCATTATAAACACTTGCATTCCATATATGGTTCCATGCCTAATATTTGGATTTTAGCTTTGCATTAAAATGCACTATCTAGAAAATGCTCTGTCAGAGGCAGGTAACAATTTTATGAATCACTAATAATGTAAAGCTTAAATTGATTCTAAAAATGTCAGTAACAGAAGTTCTCTCCCCAGAATTAGAGTATTTACATCAAGGTCACAATATATCCCTTGCTTGGGTGGATGTAGTGACATGAGACATATTTTATTAATTAACTGTTTACTTAAAGAAAACTGTTTCTTGCCACCTTTTTGTTTCACCCATAGAAAGAAATCTAGAGACTGATAGGAGTCATAGACTGCTGTGTGACACTGATGTAAATCTTAAAGGTTCCCTAAACAAAAATTCTGTCTAGGCATATGATAAATCTTCAATATGAAGTTTCTATATACTTTAGCTGTATTACGTATTTTAATTAGCAAAAATAATTTGCATATATGTTACTTAACATTTTATTACTCCTGTATCACCAGTGCAACAAGTGCTTCCAGGTACTCTGGCAGTAAATGATGAAGCAGATACAAAAAGGGGTAAACAGAAGTATTTTTTCTCTTTAAGTTGTCCCAAGCAACTGGTAAGGGGAATGGGGATTTAAAAAAAAAGAAAGCAAGGAGCAGATATAAACTGCCATGAATGCAAACATTTGTACATAGCTGGAAAAGGTTTGATTTCTGCTACAATTCTTTTTCCTGCTTAGTCATTGCCCATAACTGCCTGTTTGCTCTATAGGGCAAACAAAATAAAATCAAAATCCTGAAAAAAAAATTATAGTCTTACAGTAGTAGGAAAAAAAAAAGGAATTATGAGCCAGTTGACTGAGATGACTCAGAACTAGTTCCATGGTATTGTCAACTGTTTGTCTTTATTTGGACTTTAAATCAGTGAAGATTGTCTAAATAAGTACTAAGACAAATTTATGGCACTCATATCCCCTTAATTTCATCTCTTTCTGATGTGAAAATAAACCATGAGATCTAAGTATATTTCTGCTACCTGTAATTAACATCACAAGTTTTCATAAGAGAGAGAAAAAAAAATGATATATGTTTATTTTTAAAGTTTCTGTATTCCAGAAAAACATCCTTGCAGCTAAATGAAATGGAAGTTCACTGTCTTGCCAACTGAGTCAACTCTGGGATGGATAATAACAAATCCTACACAAAAATCACATCACCCTTGTATGTATTAAAGCCACTTAACTCTGGGCAGCACAAACACTGACTACGCTTGGTAGAAAAGTGCCCAATGGGTTTTAGCTGTTGGAAAGAGTGTTCCTCACCTTTTCTGAGGAGAGACTGCAGGAGCTGGCCTTGTTTAGTCTAGAGAAGAGAAGACTGAGAGGAGATTTCATTAAAGCATATCTCAGAGGCAGAGGCCAAGAGATAGATCTTGGACTGTCTAGTGCAACTGAAAGGAGTGCCAGACTTTGCAGTGGTACCGAGGGACAAGATGAGGAACAATGGTCATAAACTAAAACACAAGAAGTTTGACCCTCTTTACATTAACGTTACATACACTGGAACAGGCTGCCTGGAATGGTCATGTTGTCTCCCTGTCTGTAGGTACTCAAAAACCACCTGGATGCATTCCTGTGTCACCTGCTCTAGGTGACTCTGTCTTGACAGGGAGGTTGAACTGGATTATCTCCAGAGGTCCCTTCCAATCCCAACAATTACGTGATCATATGTCTGTTCTTTGATGTATGAAATACCATAAATATGGACATGGTGAGGAGGTCTTGCTATCTTAGAGGTCTGAGATGCCTCTTAATAGCCAGGGAACATATCTTGCATACTTAGTGTTTTCAGGTGATGTAAACAATGTACAAAGTAAGATAATTTTTCAAGCCTAGGTATTTTTGGTTTGGTTTTGATATGTGACGTGCGTATAGCATTGCAGGCAGCGTCCCTACAGTTGTTCCTGCAGTGTGGAGCTTCAAGCTCTGCACTTGATCTCTACAATTCTTCCTTCACACTCTGTTTCTGATTAATAAGTAAAGCATAGAGTCATTTCTGTTTTGTATGTGCCTCTCTCTGCAGCAGTTGTAGAAGTAGTAGGGAACTGGAGAGGTCATAGGAGGCCATCAGCTGCAGAAACACCCATTAGTAAATGAGAACGTAAAAACATTTCTTCTGGGATGCCAGCAAAAATGTCCTGAGTGCTGGAGAACCATCCTGTGGGTAACGCTGCAGGAACTTGTCTGCCATGTGCCATTTGGGTTCTGATCACATGGACACCCCTTCCAACACACAAGTAATTTCCTGGAAAGCTGGGAAAAGAAATGAGTCAGAGGGAAATTTTTTGAAGTAGCAGCTTTTTCTCCATTTGTGTATCATCAAAGTTTAAAAGGATTGTAACCAAAGCAGCCATGCATCAACACACATGTAAACGGAGCAGTTCCCACCCATCATAGTATCACAGTATCATAGTATCACCGTATTGATAAGGTTGGAAAAGACCTTGAAGATCATCTAGTCCAACCTATAACTTGTCCTCTTCTTCCTCAGGTAGCAGAAGTGCTTTCCCCTCTGAGCTTCATACATGCTGCTGTAAAATGAAGCTTATGAATAGTACATTGTCATAATTAATAATAGTCTTTCAACTCACTTTGCAAACATACATTAGGTCTGCCTCACAGTTCTTCACTGGTGGATGAAGAGATAAAAGCACATAAACTTCTTTCTAACAAATTGCCTGATTTCCAAGTAGCATTAGAGGCATTTGGCATTTTTGGGCTTGACATTTTTGGGCTTAGCATTTTGTTTTCACACCTGCATTATCAAACAATGGCTTAATATTGACCTGAGGTGGCTAATATTAGAGGCACACAGTTCAAACCTGCAAATTGAATTCATACAATGTTTTCCTGTGACATACATCGGGAATCCCAACTCCAAAAAGCATCATAACCTTCATCCTGTCTAAGCAATTTTTACAAGGTGAGGAACAAATGCACAATCCTCCACAACAATGTGGTTACATGGGGAAGGTGGCATACACTGCATTGCATTCCAGAGAACAGTCTATTGTTAGAAATGCGAGGCTTTGATTTACAGGCACAAGTATGGACTTTGTGCTCTGAAACCAAACAAAGTACTATGTGAGGCACATCACACACCAAAATCTGCTGTTTCTGCTGGCTTGGATGGTGCTATTAGAGCTGAACCACTTGGCCTTCCTTTTCCCTTCTCCCCTCTGTTACTGCTACCACTTAAGTGAAGATGCTGCTTGCTGGGTCTGAGGCTGATTTATGCTCTCATAGAAGAGGAAGTGTACTGCAGTGCACAGAGCAAAAACTTGAAAAGGCAGGCTGAATGTAAAGGCTGATTTTTGATTAAACATAACATCCTTTGTCATGAGTGCTATTAGAGAAAAATGCATCCATTTTCCTAGCAGGGCATGAGACTAAAGCTTAGGCCACTGCTCAAGAACTCAGCAGTTTGGCTTTATTTAGATGAGTATGTCCCACTGAAATCAGTGGGAATAAGTACTATAAATATCACTGAAGATCAGGGCCACTGAGGCAAGGCAATCTTAAGAAATGATCCAGTGAAACTTTAGAACTATTTTCTTTTTCTGTTTCTAAGCTGTAACTAATGCTCTATTAGGATTGCATACGGGAGTCCTGGGAGACTTCTCAAGTGCCCACTTAAGGGAAGAGCTGCTTTATTCTAGTAAGCAGTGATTATTTGGGCAGTTCTTGCCTCTGTCCCTGGAATCACCAGTGAGTATTACTGTCTCTGTTCCCACCTACAAGGTGAGGAAAAGTGCCATAGAATAAGGCACTAGGGAGTGCTCAGACAGTGTGATGATTGTGACAAAGAGGAAAGGACAGTTTAAGCATCTGAATAAATTAGACTAGATGCTACAGGAAGGCAAGCATGACATTTGAGCTAGGAGTTTTTTGGACAGCAGCCCTTCACATTTACTACTCTTTCAGGCTGACACTTTAGTTCAGGAATTTCTGTTGCTTCCTATTGACATTCTTTCCAAGTTTAGTTCCTGTTTCTGAGGAAATAAATTAAGACTGGGGTGTAAAATTTTTAACTCAAAACCACTTTTGATAGATCTCTTTATGTTGGATACAAATTAACACCTCTTTCCAAAACACCTCGTATTTCCAGTTACTGTTGGGAACTCCTGTCCAGTTTATTAATTTCCGAGAGTCAAGCCAAGTTGGGGACAGAGACAGAGAGAGGGTGCATATAGATTTTTTACTGAACTGCCTTATCTTTTAGTCTGAGATGCCTGCTTACAACACCAGCTATTCTGAGTAGAACTGGGAGAAATATTCTCCCAGGTCTGATCGTACTTACAGACATATTAAGAATGATGAAGTTTCACACTGCAGAGCACAACTCACTCAGTTGGCACCCACTTCTTCCAGTGTACAACCTGATGTGTGAACATCATGCCTTAAGCAGAAAGACCATTGGAAGCTGTGTGCCTACATTCTGCCACTCTCTCACTGTGCCGTTGGAGATCAGTTTGACTATCTGTTCCAGACAATGTCTCTGCTCCCAGTGCTCCTTGCCTGATCTCTCTAGTATCTGCCTGAAGTTTTCAAACCATGGGCTCGGGGAACCGAGCTGAAGGTTTCATGCTGTCTTTGCTTATGCACCGTGGCCTTTTCTGCAGTGTGTTCCTGTATAAAAGCAAGAATTCAAAGCAAGTGTTGTGAGCAATGTTCCAGCCTGCACGCCTGGGCCTGCTGATACAGGCTGCTATTTGGCTAGCAGCACTCATCAATCAGGTTTCAGGAGTGGACAGAAAGCATTTACAGCCAGCAGTCTGAGCCATGAAATCTAAAACTCAGCAAGAGCTGCTTATAAATAGCATGAAACAAAGTAGTGAAAATTAATCTTGTGTATCTGCGGGGGTTTTTAGGTTGGATCTTTTTTCAAGATGGAAAACAAAGGTCTTTCTCTGCACCAGTGATGAGGGTTTTTCACTTTGACTTATCAAAGTGATTTTGAAGGAAAAAAGATGAAAGATTAAAAAGAAAAAAGAAAAAAACCACTCCTGCCTTGTTCTCTTTCCCATGGCCTTGTTTCAATCATGGCAGCACAAGCAGTAGATGTGGCATTTGGCACACCCAGGGTGTAGAATCTTAGAATGGGTTGAGTTGGAAGGGATCTTAGAGATTATTTAGTTCCAACCCCCCTGCCATGGAGAAGGACACCTTCTACTAAATGAGGTTACTCACATCCCCATCCAGCCTGGACTTGAACACTTCCAGGGATGGGGAATCCACAGCCTTTCTGAACAACCTTTTCCATTGTCTCATCACCCTCACAGTAAAGGATTTCTTCTTAATATCTAATTTAAACCTACCCTCCTTCATCTTATGGCCATCCCACCTTATCCTATGCACTGAATGCCCTTGTGAAAAATCCCTCTCCAGTCCACTTGCAGCCACTCGAGATACTGGAAAGTGCTATAAAGTCTCCCAGAACTTCCTCTTCTCTAGGCTGAACAGCCCCAGCAAGGGCAAGGAAGCAGTAAGTGGGTGTCTGGGCTGCATGGTAAAGATCAGTCACTAATGAAGCAAATTTTAATTCTGCCAGCAGCTGATCCTTTTTGGGGCTCCTGCCCATTCCTCCATCCTCCTCAGAAAAGGATGGTATCCCCGCCTTTGTGCTGGATGCCAATGAGCTCTTTGTTTAGCTGCCATTTAGTCGTGCTTGTTATTATTAAACATGAAATAGGTGTTAATGCAAAGGAAAGAGGAAACACATGTATGCACAGGTAATCTGCCAGCATTTTTTAATGTTCTGAAATTTTTTAGGCCAGGGGTCTAGTGCTGGCAGTATCCCAGAGAGAAAGGGAAGGAGAGTACAGAGAAAATAGTGGCTGAAGTGTGTATGTTACTCTACCAAAAAAAAAAAAAAAAATCAAAGCGTAAAGGGGCACATTTGAAAGAAAATAAACTTAGGTAACATTTCCAACCCCTTTCCTGTCCTTAGAGGATTTTGATTAGACTGTTGTTTGAAAGCCTGAAGGAAGGACCTCAGTTGCTCATTTCAGTCTTGTGGTCTTGTGCCAGGTTTCTGGTCACATTTTACTGACTTGTCCCTAGCAGGATAGAAAAAAATGTCCTATTTTTAGCAAACTCAAAGATCTAGCATATGGCCTGCAGTCTATCATCCTGAGCCCTGGATGCCACGTTGCATAAAAGGAGCAGGGTTATTTGGGATCACTGCCTGGATGGGAAGACCTCCAAGGACAATCTCAGTGGTATCTGTGTTTCAAGAGATGATACTCTTTCTTCTGAGTCCATGAGTCATCTTGCTTAATGTCACTAAATTCTTCCATGTGAAGCAAAACTCATGGACCTCACTACTTTTGGCCAAGTTTCAAGTTTTTCAGCATCTACAAAAATTTATCAGAAGGAGCCTCTTCCTCCTAAGATAACGGTACATTATAGCTATCCCTCCTGAAAAGTTGTCTATAAAATGTGTGCATTTCTATCGAAAATCTGCACTTCATATTTTGTTATGAATTCTTTGACCACTCTGACTCTGAAGGATAAAGGATGTTTTAGGAAAAACAGTGACGTGGACCATAAAACTCTCTCTCTTTATAAATGCTTTTGCAATATCTGCCCTTATATCTTTGCCATTCTACCCTACTGGAAATTTTTGCCCAGAAAAGGAGAGCACTGAAAATCCATTGGTTATGAACACCATAAAACTGGAGCATTATCATGCAAGGGAAAAGTGTATTTTAACCTAATTGCTCTTCCAAGTGGATCTAACAGCACATCCATGATGTGGGTATTAGGTAATGCCTGTAGATGGCATTGCTGTGGCCTGTTCAAGAGCAAAGTGAAGGGTGATGCATGGACAGACTGAAGTGCTTAATTCTGACATAGAAGCCTTCTCCTTTGACATGAACGTTTTTGTCTTAGTAGACCCAAAATCCAAGATTCACCAGCCCAAAGTGGTTGGATGTGGCACAAGACCAGCAATTTAAAATTGTATCCATTCATAGACTTTCAGGATGGCATCTGTTTGTTCGTGATAAAATATCTGTCATAGAGACACAGCGGTTAGTTTAGTTATTTGAGCCCTCCTTCTTTAGATGTTGGGGAGATGCTGACTCAACTCCAGTCATCTTGTCCTAAAATCCACCAATACCTAAAACATTTTACACTGGGAATGACCACTGATTACGAAGATAGTCTGTCATGACTAGTTTGGGTTAAAATGTCTTCTAAAATGTCTTTATGTTTGTAGTGAAAATTGTAAGGTTAGATGAGGTAAATACATAATTTTTCCATGTTAGTCTTGCAGACTCTAAGCTTGAAGGCACCTTGAGGTATTTATGAACAAAATCTTCCCAAGCGTCACCTAATTTGGGGACAATGATTATGATAAATTGATATTCATAAATATTTGTTAAGAATTTCTGCTTTCCTGAAAGGCAGGTGATGAATGAAGCAGTGTGGGTTTTTTTCTCTTTCCTTTCTTTTCTGCACGTTAGGGAAAGAAGAATCTATTGATTCCCAGTAGGTGGCTTAACAAAATTATTTCAGCTGCATACTATAATATCCCTAACTACTGGGTAGGGTAAAATCACCTTAATAAAAATAGCATAAAATTTCACTTTTCCACAAGATGCATAATGGCACTACTTTCCAATTTTTTTTTTGTCTTTCCTTTATAGAAACTCTAGCTTCCTAAAAATTCTGAGTTTTTCCTCTTTGCTTTCATTATAAGGGACTTTTTTCTTTGTTTGAGGGCTCTGGGAAGTCTGGGAAGTTTCCTTCTTCATTTGGTTCATAGACACTTGCAAATCCATTCCATCTACAATATTCCTGCTTACACAAACGCACAGAAATAGTTTGATTGGTTTAGTTAGTGCCCTCTACCAGGTTTATTTCCACCCCATCTGAAAGGTTTTTACCTCACCTGTGTCAATACTGTCCTGAATAAAAAATTTAGCACTATGTGTCAAAATAACGCTAACCAAGGAAAAATGACTTATCAGTTTGATCTGGGCAAGGTCAATTCTCAAATTTGATCTGAAACAGGTAGACCAATAGATCAGTAGATCTACCTGTAAGACAATCTACATGGGCTTTCAAACATTAACACCTTAGTGTTGCTGTGTCACTCTCTGCTTAATTTCAAAGGTATATTCTGGTAATTTGTGACCAGAAAAATATAGCATGTCTGAGAGATGGAGACATTTTAAACACCTGAGTAAGCTCAAGTGAGATATCCCAAAATACAATACGGGGTCCAGTCAAAGCACCTCACGGTGACCATATCAGCTCTGAGCTTCGTTGTTAAGGCCTTCCTGTAATCTAGAGCATTTTCAAACTGCTGCCTTGCAAACTCTACCCTCATTCTTAGTTCCCCTACTGCCCTGATGCTTCCTTCCAGCAACAGCAGGTGCTGATTTTTTCCTTCTTTTGACTGGCTCTTCAGCAAACTCTCATTATTCCTCCTTGCTTTACCACAAAACTTGAAAAGCAACTGGGTGGCAAGCAGTTATTGTAGATGCCAGTCATGGGGCCCATCAGTTCTGCCAGCTATTCCTGCCCCACTTTGATGTTGCTGAAGTCTAATTCTTTGTGCGAGGAGGGGTCCACTCCCAGAGCACATTGTGCATCCCATAGAGAAGAGCTCTGATTGTGCTGCCAGTCAAAGCACAGAGGAGATGCTGCTGGGGCTGATAATGGGAGACACAAAGGTGGCTGAGATCACCGGTTAAAGAGGGGAGGAAGAGAGAGACAGACAGACAAACTGCATTAGAGTTCAGTGGTTGAGTAAAATAGCCAGGCTCAATTGGGAGATGGTGGAACAGAAAAGGAGTTTCCATAGAGGTGGTAGAAAAGAGAAGGAATGGCATTTTATCAGTTCAGCAAAAGGCTGGGATTTTTCTTTGAGCATTGACAGAGCTTCTGTTTTTTGAACTGGTTCATTGGCTTCTAGCCCAACATTCATGCTCCAAGGCAAGCTAGTGTTTGCAGTGCTTTTTGAGGCAGAGGGAGCACGTTAAAAATACTGGCTTTTAGAATTATCAGATTACTTTGGTATGGGTGAAAAATTAAGAATTTTTCTCTTTCTTTTCTCTTTTTTCTTTGCTTTCTTTGACCTCCCTCTCTTTCTAAAGAAACCAGCTGAAAATCAAACAACATTTTTTCCTGCTTTAGAAAATGTTTCCAGCTGGGGAAAGACCTTTGAACTGAGACAAGGCCACCAGCCATTATAAGGACAGAGTGGAATATAGATTATGAAAAGGGGACTGGTGAGCTGAGGAACTTATATTTAGAAACAAAATGAGAAGAGAAATTTCTTGAAAACTAGTTTTTTAAAAATAAATTTAGTAGACTTTTCTTAGATTTTTGTTGTGATTTATTTCATGATTTTTATTTATTACATCATTTATTTCTATGTAATTGTATGCCACTAACCAGGTGTGCTCTGAATAGCTATGCTCACTTTCAGGTCCATTGAATTTACCCAACAATAAGGATTTGGAAACAAACACTGTATTGAGCAAATAATAGAAATATGAGCTGTGAAGCGTCTTCAGACTTAAAACTGCTTTTTGGAGGCATCAAGGTTTGAGATTTTCTTCTTATTAGCATTCAGTATGATTAAGAATTAGGCAATTAGTTACAATCAAGCATATATAAATAGAGTGAGAAATATTTGGGGCAGGCCCTCTTTAATACAACAAACTCACTTCACTAAAATGATAAAACAAAGCAGAGTTTGAAAGGAAGATGATAAAAAGTTGGAGGCAATAACATTCAAAAGAAAAATAAAATCAGTTCTTTCCTTAGCTGCCTCTGTGATGGTCTAGAAATCACCCCACAAGTCTGCACTCTTTAGGTCCTTGAGATGGCATCCTTAGTCTGCCTGCCTGCTCCTAAGGGTCTGAATACATGCAGGGAAGATGTCAATGTTGCTACACATCTCTAACAATGAAGTATGGTGTGGAGGTTAATAGGATGAATAATCAATTGTGTTCCAGTTCTTGTTTTATATTACATGTATACTATATCCCTGTGCCTCCTTTCACATAATTTTCATTGTAATGATGGTGCCTTTGTTTTCCAGACGCACTCCAACTCCATGTTTGGAAATCACCTACCATGGTTAAAGCATGGGGCAATAAAGATAATAAATTAGGTAGATATGAATAAATGGATATACATTTTCTCTCTTTGCATATACATTCTTCACACTATGTGCTTCAGACTGATCAAATACTATAACAGGAATAATTGGATAAATTATTCCATAAAAAGAAAAGATATTAATATATGGAATATTATTTCTCTCATATTTTAAACTACATTTGAATCACATTATAAATGCCAGCATTGAATTTTCTGGCATTTTCCAGATGACTAACCAGGTCAAAATCTCTTTATAGCAAAAAATATGTGCTGGAATTATCTCTAATATTATGGAGGAACTGGTGTGTGACATAAATACATGCATCTGCATTTGCATACAACCATTTCAGTTCTGCCATCTGGCACCTCCTTGAACAGAAAGTTAACTTTGCTTATTCCTTAAAATATTGACCTGTGGCACATCCCACCCTAAACAGATTTGCAGTTGAAATTCTTTAGAACATATTTTCTTCTAAAATAAGCAAAATTCAGCTCCTTTGAAATAATTCCTTTGGGATCTCTGCCACTTCATTGCTGCATTCCAGAGTGCTTTCTTTATGGTGGAGTTGTTACCAGATACTTTAGGTTTAACCAATGATTGGATGAGAAATAGCAGGCCCAAATAAAACAACAAAACAAGAAAAATGGCAGGCCCAAATAAAACAACAAAATGAGAAAATGAATGTATCAAATTATGTATTTGTAAGGAAGTCACCAGGTTTGATAAGGCCTCTTTAAAGTCTTGCTTTTTTGCTTTCAATGTAGTGCGTCAATTTGTACATGTACAGTGTCTGCTCTGATAGGCTAGCCCTTACAAGGTATGATGAACCAAATCAGAGATTAGTCTTCAGTCACATAATTCTGTGAAGGGTAGTAAATATTAACCATAACTTACAGATGAATTAGTTGCACTGTCAAACTGGGATTTCTGGGAGATATACTATTGCTCAGGAATGGCCCTGCTGGTAAACACAGTTTCTTATCACACTTTTCAGCAAAGCACAACTATTTGAATTCCTTGGGCTTGGCTTGTCAAGCAATTACATCGCCAAGCAGATCTCCTGGGATACATGAAAAGTCTTAAAAAAAGTTATTTATAAAAGAGTGACAATATGATGTAACTACACGGTTCTTAGAAGTGGTATAATGCAAGAGGTTGCCCCTGATTTTGCCACCACCAGTAGTTACAAGCCCAAAAGACTGTGCACTCCTTTTCTTCAAGTCTTGTTATTAGTAGGGCAAATTCCAGGCTAATGCCCTTGGATATTCACAGGATCACAGGATCATAGGATATTCTGAGTTGGAAGGGACCCACAAGGATCATCTAATTCAAATACCAAGTGAACGCCCACCCAGAGATCAAACCCACAACCCCAGAGACATGGGCACCAAGGTCCATTCATCTGAGTCTCCCATTATCTAGACCTTGTCACTGAGTCTTTCATCTAGTCTTCTCTTAAACACGTCCAGGGTGTTTANTGATATCGGTGTATGTTATTATTGTGTGTGAAGTGAAGAACCTGCCACTTGGACTTTTAAAATCTCATATTATTAGAATCTGCCCATTTCTCTAGCCTATCAAGGTCCCCCTGAAGGGCCCTTCTATCTTCTGGCAGTTCAACATTTGCCCCCAACTTGGTATCACCTACAAACTTGCTAATGGTGGTTAACCTCAGCATAAAAAGGTAAATAAATTGTGCATTACTTCAACATGGATTCATGTTTTGTTCTATATTCAGGAGTTGTTGTTTCTATCTTTTTCACAGATTGACTGAAAGTTCCTCAGATGTCGTTATGTTCATGTATATGCTGATTTGTGCTGTGGTAGAGTTAATTTTCTTCATAGTAGCTGATGATATTTTAGATTTGTGCTGGAAAGACTTTTGGTTCAGGGATGCTCTTGTTACTGTAGAGCAGTGTTTACACAGAGTCAAGGACTTTTCTCCTCTTTATCTCACCCCACCAGTGAGGAGGCTGGGGGTGCACAAGGATTTGGGAAGGGATACATCTAGGATGAAAATAGGGGACATTAGGAGTGATGATGTTTGTCTTCCAAGTCACTATTACACATGATGGAGCCCTGCTTTCCTGGGGGTGGCTGAACACCTACCTGCCCATGGGAAGAGCTGAAAGATTCCTGGTTTGCCTTTGCTGGCATGGATAGCTTTAGCTTTACTATTTAAACTATCTTTA
Organism: Pitta sordida; assembly: GCA_013390025.1. Classification (NCBI taxonomy): domain Eukaryota; kingdom Metazoa; phylum Chordata; class Aves; order Passeriformes; family Pittidae; genus Pitta; species Pitta sordida. The sequence continues at coordinate 10,618 of WEKX01025385.1, read as the reverse complement.
TCTCAACCCATGAGTTTTCCCAGGTTTACCCTTCTGACTCTCTTCTCCATTCCATCGAGGGATTGAGCAAGCAGATGTGTGGGGTTGAGTTACCAGCTAAGGTTAAATCACAGCAGTGCATACAGATGATCTCTTCTAATTTTAACCATTTAACAATAACCATAAAAGCTCCTACGATACCTATTGTGAGCAGGACACTGCCAGCTGTCATGCCCTAGGCAGTGTTTCATTATATACAGCAAGATGATTTATATTTCAATTAACCAAAACTGTCCATAAACCTTCTGATTAAAAGTTTTTCTATATTTCTGCTAAAATCTGATTGTGTTGTGACTGCATCATTTCCATCCTCCAATCAAAATGTACTTTAATGCTATTTATTTCCCTCATGTGCAGCTGTTAAGAATGCACTTAGAAATCTTATGGGAGAAAATGCACATAATGTCATACACACAAACATGATTCCTGAGTGAAATTGTCACAGAATGGGGACAATAAGGAGGTACTTGGCAATTAGAGGCTATGTTAATAAGTTGTATCTGAGCCTCATCGTGGCAGGCAGCATGCAAGTATGGTATAAACTCTGCTCTGATCCCTGTGTCTATAGAAGCAAAAAGAAGTCTTAAATGCTAGAAGGACTTGACTTTTGGATTTGGCCTTTTCTTCAACTCGTTGATGATAACAATATTGTTCTGCCATTTTTTGTCCAAAATCTTGTTAATATTCAAAGATGATTCTGAGTCCTGAGAATGGAAGTTATAATCTGTCTGCCTTTCCTGAACAGTTAATGTCTCTCTTTTCTCCAAAATGTTTTCTTCTGAAGAGTGATCACAAGGCTTGTCAGTCACTCTCTCTCTTTGTCTCCTGAAATTTGGTTAATATTTTTAGTTTTTACTCCTTAAGCCAGTGAGGCACAAACTTTCCCGCTGAGGATCCTCGTAATTAACTGAGTCCAGGAAATACTGGTTTTGGTTAAAATGCTTTTTGCTGACAGTATTCTTTTTGATAACATCACCTTTGTTTATTAATGCTGTTAGCCTTTTGAAGATCAAGGCTTTGTTTAGCGCTGCCTTGTGATGTCTTTTGACCATGATTCAGAAGTTATTCGAGGACATGCCTACAGCTCAGTGACCTCATAGATTCCATATGACCAGGCTCATCAGTAATGCTTATTCGTACAAATAAATGAGTGGAGGTGTCTGTGCTTGTAATTAGAACTCTGTTGAAGGATTCAGCTAAAGGGATGTTTCAAACTAATACAATTTAAGTAACATTGACTTATCCTTGGCTATGCCTCTTCATGTTATTTTTTTCTTTCTACTAAAGGTTAGACTAAATATTAAGAACTGATTGCAAGAATAAAGAACAATGTGGAAAACGAGTCAGCTGGAAAGATAAACTGGTAAACTTTCAATGAATTGTCATTCATCATAATGTGAGATTCGTCATAATGCTGACCCCCAACATGAAATACTATAGCCTAAACTGAGTCCTTTAAAGAAGAAACATATGCTCAGTTATCATTCAGACATTCAGGATTCTCATTACATTGCAGCAATTTTTCTTCTGTCATAATTCAGCAGAAAATTCTATTTGTAATAGAAAATTAATTTTCCTAATTATGGTCCATTACAGACATTATCATGATGTGTTGTCAACATAAATTACCAAGAGGTGTTACTTTCTACAAAATTATTTAACATGTAATCATACTTTATAGAAAATACAGGATTGTCTCATATCCTTTACCTCTGTGTCCCTCTAAGGGAATTTCTTTTGGTAAAATTATAGTGGCAGAGGCAAGACACTCACTTTTGTTGTTTTACCTTCAGGTGCACCAATTCTTTCCTGCTAACTCCTTGAATGATATTCTAATGCTTTTTTCATTTATTTATGCCTTTCCAGATCATCCCAGATCCTAACCACATTTAGCTCTCATCTATTTAAGGATCTAATCTACCAATAATTTTATTTGGCAGAATATTTCTCTTGCTTTTCTGCTGCTATATAATTTTTAATGAAATAAATCCAAATATAATGAATGATAATAAAATATAATCCAAATATAATTCACGATTAAAGTTGTCCTTTGAAAGGGAAAATCTTTTGGTCTTAAGAAAAGAAACTATGCCAGCAATTCAGCAGAGTTTGAATAGGTATTTAAGTAATGCATTAGATAGCCTAGGAATGTGATGGAGTCCTCTTTAGTGAAGGCTTTTAAGATTGATGCTTGAATAATCATGTGAGAATGCTGACAACGTAATAGGTGATTCAAGCTGAAGGCAGAGAGCTTAACTAGATGATCATTTTGTCCAGCTGACATTCTTTGCCATTCTGTTTTCTGTGTGAATAAACTCCAGTACAGAAAAAACAACTAGGCAGTGTCTCAAAGCATTTGAACTAAGTCCGGCTCAGGAAAGCAAACTGAAAAAGTTTGCTAGCTTGTGAATGAGCATTTTCTGATGTGACGCATCCAGATTGAATATGAGCTCCAAAGGAGGCAACACCTGAAACTGTTAGCCAAGGAAGTGAGATCAAAGGATATTATGAATGTCTTGAATTAAGTTTATATTAAGCAAAGAAAGGGAGATAGTGTGTTTCAGTCTTATGAGTAGCGTGTTTATTTGTTCACTAATGCCTGAAAGGTGTCATATTCTGCACGAATGACTGACATGAGGAAAACTAAGTGAAGGGTTCTTGCATAAAAGGTTATAAATCATATGAATTCTAATTTAATAGCAGAATAATATGAAGAGCCCTGCTTTCCTGGGGGTGGTCATTTTAATAAGAATTGTTTCTTGTCATCCAGACATAAGAGTAAGATACCATCCTCAAGGAGCCATCTGGAAAATAGTGTGCACCACAATGGACTATTCATAGATCATGATAATATACAGTTTTGTTTGCTCATTTTTTAATAGTGAAAGCAGTAAAGCTATTTAAAAACAAAAGTCACAGCTGATGAGTTTCAATCCTTAATTCAGTTTCTTTTAATTAAAAGCTCAATAGACAAAAGCCCACAATAAGTTTATCTTCTAGACTAACAGAGCACAGCATTTCATTTGTTAGAAGTAACTCGGAGGACTGCAAAATAACAATAATTAAAAATTTAAAAGTTAAAAATTAAGCAAGTCTGTTTGGGGATGTTTACATTCAGATCAATCTAAAATGGTGAAGTTTTTTGTATGTTTTCCATAGATCTTGAACCAAATGCCCAATCAGTGTTTGAACCTAGCATCAGGGTTTTTTTCCTGCTGTGAAGGATGAAAGAAGTTTTTGGCCCTCAGAAAGTAAATCGCTTATGCTGTTAATATTACACACTAAGGGATATTTAAAATATTAGTAGTACATATAAGTTAGGATATAAGTTTGTCTAATTATATTGTAGTTTCTTGGTAGAATACCTGTGTCTTTTTTGACCTGTATAACTTTTGAAATACCTAGTTCCAAAAGTAGGAGGCAGGAGTTTGAAACTTTTTGTAAAAGTCTCTGGGATGTGGGAGTGGGCGAGGGGAGGAGAGGGAAGGGGAGAAAGGAGCTCTGAATGGGGTAGAAAGGGACAGCAGTCAGAGCCAGAGAAGAGTCACAGAGGAAGGCGCTTCCTCTCTCCTGCAGGCAGCCTGAGGCTGTCATAGGACTATGAGAGATCGTGCCAGGCTGCTGAAACCAAGCTTGGGACCCAACGCTGGTCCTAGAGATGAGAGGGTGGCGGTGCTGCGGTCCTTTCCTTTGGAGCTCCACTGCTGCAGCACGCATGTTTAAAGTGGAGTTTCAAAGCCTAGGGCTCACACCAGCGTCCTGAGTACACAACTGCCCAGCCCCTTTGGCAAGGCAACGGCTGCAAGGAAGTGTGTCCCTGGCCTCTGTCCTGCTCCTGCAGCAGCCAGCTTGTAGATTGAAATATTAATCAAGGTACTTGTCTCAGTTAACGTATGTTAGGAAAACCCAAGAAAGGTATACATACAGGTTATATACTGTAACGAGAAATGGAGCAGAGTGAGAACTTAAGAGGAAAAAAAATTGCAAGCAGTAGTGCTTTTGCTCCCTTGGGGACTGGCCAGGTGGAATGGGGGCTATCTCCGCTGCATTCCCTGCCACAGATCTGTGCCCCCACTGCCACGCTCTGGCACTGTTTCGGCTACCCTCGCTCAGACCGGGGTGGGCACTGGGTGGAATGTGACACAGCCCCCTCACTTGCAGAACCAGGCTGATAACTGCATTTGCATGACATGATTTAGATAATGGGATGGTGTGTCAGGTAATAGGTTGGCAATAGCTTAGGTTAAGTAATAGGTTGGACTCAGCGATCTCTACGATCTTTTCCAACATTACTAATTCTGTGATTCTGCGAGAATTGTATTGATTGAGTACTTGTCTATCTACCCACACTATATAGTACTTACTTGTTGTCCCCATCACACATAATTTCTTTTCTCCATGTTGCTAGCAGTAATACTAATCTGTAATGTAGTAAAGCTAAAAGTAAGCTACTATAAATATACAATTCCATAATAATATAAAACATTTTTAAACATTAATTCTCTCTCTTTTCATCTTTATACCTCTTTCACATCCTGAGAATCCTTTATCAAGTCATAGCATGCTTCAGAAAAGTCACAGTGCACACAGTGTAGCAATTTTCTTGGCAAAATCTAATGTTCCACAAGCTTATTGCTAGACTTACAAGTACTTTTCGTAACATCTTGGTGATTTGTGCTAACATCAATGTCCGTCTTCAAAGGAAGTACAAAAAAAGTTCCTTTCAGTGAGAGGTTTGGTCACTTTGCAAACTGATTTTATAACTACAGAAAGTAAAATTAATGGTATGACAGTGTCCCAGCTGCATCCACAATGCCTATGATAGATTCTCAAATGTTATTTTGGAAGGAATTGGGCAACCATTTTTGATACTTTTTTCACCAAAACCCCCCTTATTTTTTAAACAATTCACAGCTATTTTTTGTTGGGAGCTGGAATGAGGTGGGGGGAGAGTGGAAAGTATAGGGATGTGTAATCATAAAAACAGTTTCCAAGGAACTATGGTAGTCAATAAAAACAGATCAATCATTACTAACAAAGAAAATAAAGTAAACCTTAGCTGAGTACTTCTCTATTTTATTACAGAATACATAGAGAAACCTAATTTCATTAATTTTGTAAAATTTTGAAGACCATTCTTTTTTATGGGCATATCATGAAGACCCCACTGTAAATATATGCATCATGCAAAAGGTTTGCTGCTGGGGCCACGGAGTAGACCTGTGTTTTAAACTCTGTGTTTCAAACCCTGAACTGATTCTGTTCCGGATCTTCCTCCTCTAAACGTCTATCATCCAGTGACAATTTAATATCCCTCAGCAGCCCTTTCTCCCTGCTGCCTTGTTAATTATTTTTCTACCTTTAAACAGTGAAGGGAACTAAAATGCACACATGACGTGATGCTGGTGAAAGCGTCTTACCTGCTGCAGACACAGTCGATGGTATGTTTACTCATCTGCTCCAAGTCCCTCCTTCCTTTCATGCCTGACAGTCTTATGAAGCCCATTGGGTACAGCTCTCTATGTGGCTTGAATGCCTCAGTAGCTTTTCAGGAATGCTGCCTCCCTCTGATTTTCAAAGCATGACAACATTAATTACTCATTCACAATGTAAACAACTTGGTTTTACTTTATTCATTCCAAATTTTCCACCAAATCATTTTATTTTTGTTATCTTTAATTTGTTTTTTTAATTCTGGCATAGAAAATAGTGGGTAAGCTGGCAGAGTTGAAGATGACTCACAGGAATAAAGGATTGTTTTCATTTTGTTTTCTTCTCACTAACATAAATATTTTTACCCCTTTCAGAAATCTTCAGAAACCTCCCCAGTTGCTCAGTCAGTACTGGAAGGCACATACAATACACCGTACATTATAGATAATAATAATAGAAAAGTCCATTACATTTCATGGTACTTATTTTAGTGTCGGTGATGTAAAACTCACTGATGATATCCAAGGTGTCTTGCAGAGATAAGGTGATACTGTTTGCTTTTTCTTAGGAAAATTTTGTTCTTTTCAGTGTAAATATTGACAGTGAGTGCATTCATCAGGACAGCTGCTTTCCATAGAGAAGCGCAGCTGGAACTATGTCCTTGTGTGTTGGGTGATTTATTTTACATTTTACAGATCATAATTTAGGAACTGAATGCTAATTTCAGTCTTAGTTTTCAGGGGATTGTAGGCTTGCAGGACATGTTGTATCCTTGACCACCATTAGGCAGATAGTAAGCAGATATCTTAGAAATGTGGTTTTAGGTTTCCAGACTAAAAGGAGGGAGATTTTTATTCCTTGTTTCCTTGAAAGAAAGTTAATTCAAATAATACAGTTAGATTCCTCTTCCAAACTGTATCTTAAAAGTTAAGCAGTGAGACCAGAGACAGTGGGTTAATCCTTTTCACTCTACTGATTAGAAAAGTATTTCTGGTCTTTAAGTGAACAGAACTTTCCCAGCAAGCTATGCCTCCTCTTCCAGACCTTAGTTTATCCTAAAGGGAAGGACATCCTTCTACAACTTCTGTCTGCAGAACTTAGCTTGCAACCACAATGAAATGTGCTGTCTTAAAAGCTCTGAGGTGCTTCTGGAAAACTTTTGAGGTGCTACAGAAATGCTGGGTTAACTGTTTAAGCAAATGGGCACATGCATCAGAGAAGCTGTACAGTAAAAGCAGAAGTGCAGGAGCAGAGGACTTGATGGTGATTTACCCAGTCTGTCCAGTGCAACAAGCAAGGTCAAGGCACAGATACACCCTAAGATTTAAATACATTGCTCCTTGGAAGGATGCTGCCAGCAGGACCTTTTTTCCTTGACTGAAGTATCATGGTATAAGGAGGTAGAATGCAGAAGAAAATTGGGAATCAATTTCCTTTGTTATTGAATTCCTGGTGAGAATAAATATAAATGAGGCTGGTATTGTTATAGGCCCAAAGTATGACCTGGATGTTGATAATTAGAAAAAGGTTAAAGGAGGAAGAAAAATAATGAGTCACTGCTGAACAGGTGCGAGAAGCACGAGGAATAAACAGGATAATCTAGCAACCTTAGTTGTAATATACTGAACTAAATTGGTAAACTAGAAAGCTGGAGGGAAATGCAAATAACTGAAAATATAACATCATCTGCAGAAGGCTGGTGCTTTTTTCTGTACTGGAATTGCCATTTCCAATATATTGCAAGCTTAAAATTTCCCTCAACCAACTGGTACCCTTTCACCGAACAAAGTGCTCTAAAAGAGGCTCTGCACTGGGAAATACCTCTCAGAAACAGCAATGATTACAGAGTACTCTACAGAGCAGGTTCCTGGTACTGCTATATGTGATGCAGAACCCACCACACCTTGAGGTCCACTCCAATAAGATACTCCTAGCAACCTGTTTCAGATATATTCATGATATTCCTTCTTTCAGAAAGAATTTTGCACCATCCCATGTTGAGTTTTATAAAAATCCAATAAATATCGGAGTGGATAGTTACCTTCATTAGATTTCACTGTGAGCAGGCTCCTGAGGTAAAGAAAAGCAACTCAGATCTCACAGAATGTCTTTTACCTTTTCATAAACTCAGAACAAAGAACTTTCAGTGGTTGCATTGATATACATTTAGAAAATAACCTTTTCAACCATGAATATTAGAGAATGGTATGCAAATTTCCAAACACTTATCTTGAAGCACTTAAATACAAAAAGAGAAGCTAAGCATTTGAAGTTGGTACTGCTCCTACTTATTTGTGTTAAATGATATGCCACTTCTGAAAATACACCTTCTGTGACATGTAGACAGTGGAGTACCAAATATTTCCAGAAAAAGACATCATATGCATTATTTTCCCAGAGTGATACAGGCTTATTTTAGCAAATCTATCAGCTCTGAATCAACTCATTTCTTTAAAAACATGGGAATGGTATACAAAAGATTAGAACTCTTCATGAACTGACTTCTTCAGCTATCATGGTAGTGCTGCAGTTCACGTGCACGCAACATCACTTCAAGATTTAACAATAAAGAGACACTTATGTAAACTTGACATAAGGAGCGCTAGTCTGTAGCAATATGGAGCAGATAAGAGTAGAATAATGCTAATGGAGAACTGAGTGTCCTTTAAGACAAGTGATAAAAGCACTCATTGAAGCATATATTCTTATCTGCATCACTCTCATCCTTGAAAAGGCATTTCCAGTTGATTCTTAGAGAATTTTTAGATGGTATCTTTCTAAAGAAAATGTTAACTACTTTTTTTCTTTCCATATCTAAGCACTTCTGCAGCTGTGTTTCTTCCTTCACTCTTTATCGTTGGCACTAAGTTGACAAGTGAGACACCAATCATATGTGATTGAAATATCTATCTCTATGCCTTATTATTGTGTCCTATCAATAATGCCGTGTTTCGTCAGGGAACAGTCAGTCATTCCTCCGTTTTAGCTCTTTATCAACAGCCAATGCTTCCTTTTGATTTGCTTGTGTGACAGCTCTGTCTGTAGCACAACATCCATCTGCAGCAGAATTTTTAGTCTGGCAGATTAATAAGTTAGTAAATGCCCAGATGAAATGATGTCCAGAACTCATCTTAGAATAATTTTCTGAACGTTTAAGCTCCAAAGAGTTCTCCAGGTTGTCACACAATCTGATGTTCACATTAAACAAATCTATTCACTTACCATGGACCTTGCGTGCAATAATACATAATATCTCAGATACAAGTTTTCAAAAGGTTTTCCAAAATCTGCCTTTGTTTGGGCCTGCACAATAAAACACTTTTCAGTTATAGTTTCCTTATGTGCCGAACATGTGAACGTGCTTGCACTAAAGTGCTTATTATTTTTAGAGTTTGGTCTAGGTTAGGACTGTAGAGAAATCTGGTTTCATTATTAACATACATTTTAGGTAAATCTGCCTCAATCCCTGATTTTCATTCAGCCTGAAAATAAGAGCTCTGTGGAATGCTATGTGTAAGGTCTTCTGAGGGAGACACACAGTAATTTAAATACATGCCTATAGTTCTTTACCTCTTGAACATTATTTTGGTTTGCCATTGTACTTTTACATCACTCACGAGCATATCATCTCAAACCTGGTGTTCTTTTGTTTTTTTTTATTTTCATGCAAAACAGCTAGATAAAGTATCAAATGGCTGTTTTCTATTACACAAGCCCTTCAATCCATGTGATTTTTCCCACATGTAAATCATGTATTGTCAGAGAAAGAACAAAAAACATTACAAAACAAGTCATAACTGTTAATTCAATTCATCATTGACCTAACCCAAATCCCATTCATGCCAATGTAAAGATTCCCAGGGATATGGGGTGCATTAGGTATGAAACTAAGGGTTATACAGTCTTTTACTGTCTTTCTACAATAAAAGCTGAAGACTCACTTGTGTTTATGCTTAAACCTCAGTGATGGGATAAGAGAAGAGGGCAGAAAGAGTGTTTAAGATACAAAGATTTCTTTTGCAACTTGAAAGCTGCCAGAACTGCTCTATTCTGTCAATCCAATTTTATACATGGCACTTTTCACTCAGATCATGGAATACAGTTATACTGCACAGTGGGATCTCCTTATATACAAATGCTTAGAAACATTGGAAAGACTCAAAGGAAAGTAATACCTCTACTCCCGGGAGAGAAGAGCAGAGCTACAGTTTGAACACAAGTTTGTGGTAGGAGGAGAAGCCACAAGAAAAGATCAACTCCTTAGTTACATGGTAGTATCTAAAATTAGACTTATGAAAGGTTTCTGGAGCACACAAAGAAAATTGCTCTCTAAGGCTTTCTCCACTGTTTGGGGGAGGGCAAAACCAAGAAAAAAATTCCAAAATGGAAATCCAAGTTAATCAGAAAGCACATATTTATCATGGGGAGAGCATATCTGCAACACTGACAACATAACTGTATAGCCTCAAATATTTCCACTGTTACCCTTGCAGAAGATTCCTTTGTGATGGGTGAATTTGATCAATAAATGTACAGATGGTTTGGTTTTGCGTTACTCATGGAGGCAACACTGTTTCTAGATAGAGAAAACAACTACCAGATGTACGTATCTCTTACCCCTGCATCTCTCTGAATTACAACTTCCAACAGTAATGGCAGGAAAACCTTCCCCATGAGCCATTTGTCCCTCAGAGGTGTAATCCACTGAACCAATATTACAAAGCTCATTGAGAACACCTTTCTTTAGCTCAGCTACCTCATATAGAAGTTTTAGTCATTGCCATAAGTTCTGTAGGTATGATTATATCCACTTCAGACCCTCAGACTTTCCTCCAAATCCACTGTAGATTTATTCTGCCCATTGAAGGGGTTTTAATGAGAATTATGTTCTAGAGAAATCCAGATTCTATCAAAAAGGTTAAAAGACATAGAATACAATGGATTCGAAGATCCA
>WEKX01025383.1:61248-81618 GCA_013390025.1 Pitta sordida | reverse complement strand
TGCCCGGGCGGCGGCGGCGGCCGTGAGCGGGGCGCTGCCATGGGCTGCGGGGGCAGCCGGGCCGACGCGATTGAGCCTCGGTACTACGAGAGCTGGACGCGGGAGACCGAGTCCACCTGGCTGACCAACACGGACTCCGAGAGCCCGGCGCAGGAGGGCGGCAGCGCCGAGGCCGGCGGGCGGGAGCAGGGCGGGCCTCGCCTCGGTGAGTGGGGATAGCTCGGGTAGGACCGCGGGACGNAGGACACAGTCTTAAACTGCGCCAGGGGAGATTTAGACTGGACATTAGAAGGAACTTCTTCACAGAGAGGGTGATCTCTCAGTGGAATGGGCTGCCCAAGGAGGTGGTGGAGTCACCGTGCCTAGAGATCTTTAAGAAAAGGTTGGATGATGTACTTGATGACATGACCTAGATATTAGGGTAGTGTGTTATAGGTAGGATGGTGTGTTGGTAGCAGGATGGCAACAGGTTAGGTAACAGGTTTGGCTAGGTTAGGTAATAGGTGATAGGTTGGACTTGATGATCTCTATGGTCTTTTCCAACCTTACTGATTCTGTGATTCTGTGATTCAAGAAGGATATAGCGGGTGATTCAGCAACTCAAACAGCAGTTTTTGAACTGAATCACTTGAGATCCAGAACCACACTGAAACAGCACGAAGTGCAGAACAGAACTTCTGTATTGCTCTGTAAGTTGCCTTAGGGGAAAGAGTAGTTCCAAGAGAGAAATATTTCTCTGGAATAAAGTCTCCCTCTCATGACGTGATGCCACAGTGCCTAGTGTTCATGGGGCCGGCTCCAACCCTGCCAGGGACCTTGAGAAGCAACTATTGCAATACAAACTACAACCACCATCAGTGTCTCAAAGTGGTGCCACATCTCTGTGTCTGTCATTCAGATTACCCTGAGCATAAACCTAAATTACAGTCTGTTTTGCCGGAATCTCATGTTCTCAGTTGCTTCCCAAGGTGAGCACCCGAGGAGTTGAACTATCTCTAGAGCTGAGTACTCGGTGTTGCACCTTTATACAACTGCAAACCACCTAATGCCAAAGGTGGAAGCAAGGCTCTCCCGGCTAAACCAGGAAAACGGGAGATGATTTAGCGAAACAGAGCACAAGACCCAGCCCGGTACATGAGCCGGGCGCAGGAGCCGACCGCGAAGACCTCTGTCAGTACTGACAGTGGCACCTGGCATGTGTGGCATGGCACGTCAGCGCCGAGGCGGAGGCAGCAGTCCCGGCTCTTGGGGAACACCCGGGGATGGGGGGAGACAGGGGTCACGCCGGGAGGCGGTGGGATGTGAGAGCGGGGAGAAGCGAGAGGGGAGGGAAGAGGGTAGCGGGAGGAGAAGGGGAGGGGACAGCCAGGAGCGGGGGGGGCAGCGGAGATAATAAAGCCGGGGGAAAAGGGGAGAAGGGAGAGAAGGGTGAGCGAAGCCGGGCAGNGTGTACATTGTGTGTACATCTGCGCACACACGGAGGGGAGCGTGTGTGTGCGCCGTGCACCCGCCCCAGCTGCTGAGAGGGGAGCACCGTCCGCCCCTGGCGAGCAATTCAGGATCCGAAAGAATTTGTGCTAAAGCCGCGGAGCGCTGCCGGTGTGTGCCCGGGCCGGCCGGCCCTGCCGGGAGCGGCCCCCGAGCTCTGCGCTCACGGGGATGCTCAGGGGCTGCAGAGCCGCTCCCGGCCGTGCTCGGCTGTGAGCCCGGGCACAGAAACGCCGTCAACTGTGGAACAGCACCACCAGAAGAGAAGAGAACTTGGTCTTTGAGGGTCTTGCTATGGAATACATGGCTTTTTCTTTTGCAAAATAAGTAATTTAGGATATAGGTTTGAAGCAATGTCGTGCAGCCCCCTCCCGCGCTACCACTGACCTTCTGATATACGGAAAGCTCATCAGAGGGTGGGTGGGCTGCACGAGAGCTGACCTACAGGTCTGAGTTTCCCGGTTCTTGACAGTGTGCGACATCCTTAATTATGTACCTGAGGTATTGCAGTAGGGACAGATACAGGAAAGGAAGGAGGAGCTCTGATCTGATGTGGAGTTTAAAATGTTTCAAGCCTTCTTATGTATTGCAGCAGTATCTAGAAATCTCATCCTAGATCCAGAAATTTGTCTTGCCGGATATTGTACAAACAGCATGAAATGGTAGCTGCCCCAGACAGATTATCATTTCCATATAAGCAGTAAATGGCTGTAGGCGGAGTCATAGGAAAGAAGTAGCTTCACAGACTTTTAGAGTATGTAAAAAACACCAAGAAGAAATTACGAAAGTGCAGGAGTGAAAATTCACAAAGGTAGGGATTACATGCCAGCTGGAATAAGGAGATCACGACCCTTTGCTGCATTGACATAAGTCAGGGTAGGAACACTCAGTAACTAGGACACAGAAAGGGAGGAGGCAGCCAGGGAAGGGGGCAGCAGCCAGAGGAGGATGGGGAAAAGAGGATTAAGTTGTTCTTTGCCATTTTTTGCTTGGAATAAATTGGTGAAATTCTGTGAAGACAGAGAATTAAAGACAAGGTGAAGGAAATATGTTGCGAAAGATACAAAAGCAGTAAAAAGTGGCTGTGACTGTTCACGTTTCAGTTAAGTGGAAGAAACAATGGACACTGGACATCAAATTGTTAATTCATTAATGAGGAAAGAGTTAGTAACTATTGTGTATTAATCTTTGTAATCTCATCCCATGATAATTTTCATTATATCCTTCTCCTTTTGTCACTCAGTACATTTAGCTTTCTGTTCCTGCTCTCACTGGTACATTATGTATTTCTGTAGCCAAACATTTGTATCTTTAACAAAGCATTTTGAAAGCCAAAATATTATTGAATTAAAAGGAAGTATTGAGGTTATTTTTTTGTTTGTTTTCCCTGTTTGCTTTTCCATTTTTCCCATTTCTATTGAACTTTTCTTAAAATATTCGTTAAATTCCCTGCTTGGTTTTTTGCATCCATTTTAATGAATTAATTGTAATCTCCCTACATTTACCAGGAATATGTTTAAGACAATATTAGTTATTATAAGTATAATGAAAATAAGATAGATAGGCTCACAAGAAGTGACTTAGGTCACAAGAAGTCACTATCAGCCACTAATATAGATGGTTGCAGCTTGTTGCCTTTGGCAATGATGAACAGGGTAAATTGATACGAGTGAAGAGGGATAAAAAGGTAATAAATAACTTCATGAAACACTGCAGGTGGTGAAATTGAAACAGATTTTCTGGAAGATAAGGGTACATGCTATTCATAGGATGAGTAGCTTCCACAAGGGAGGAAAAAAGAGTCACAGTGAGCCCCTACAATAGAGCAATTTCCTGGAAGAACATCCATTGCTATGAGAGCACAGAACTTTTCACAGGATTCAGCTACTGAGTAGGCTATAGCTGGGAAAATAACAGACTACATTTCTACTTAGTAACTGTTCCTTGAGCCTTGAAGCTCTGCACAAATTGCCTTCTCTCTAGAAGGTTCAATTCAGCTAAGTGGAAGTGTTAGCGCAAGTAATGCCTTTCCGGGGAAGTAAGACTCTGTGGGTACAGGCAAGTCCCCAGGTCAGTCACCATGGGTTACAAGCTAACCACAGGTAAAAGACTGATTTCATAAAAACTGCACAAAAATCTGCTAGTATATATTTTTATGTTACATTGGGATAACTCATTCAGTTTCTCAACTAGTAAAATATATGTTGACTTTTTATCATTATATGACTCCCAGTATCAGCTAAAAAAAATTGGTTTTTATTCTTTGTACTTTACACTATTTCTATAGAAAAGTCTTTTTTTTCCTGGGGCATATTAAAGAAAAACATTAACCTCGTTTCACACAGACTCACCTGAGGCACTCAGGAGAGAAACTTGCTGATGGCATCAGGAAACATAACTGCAGTCAAACTGCAGTCAATGGTCTGTAAGAAATGAAATCTGCTGTTTAGGATCTCAAGTGAAGATATTAGCAAAACACGTACCTATGAAAGGGGAGAATAATTAAGTCCTTTGTAAAATAAATGGAGAAAATCAGAGGAATACAGGAGAAGTTTTATTGCTGTCTAGCAATCCGGCTAGACTATATAAGCCTATCTTGTGCAGCAGTCCTTAATATACTTGTGGGTTTATAAATCATTCTTGCTCTCTTTTCTGGGGCTGAACAACTGCCTCATGCTGCTGCTCCACTGTTCTCTGATCACTGACAACTCTGGTAATTTTTAAGGATCAGGCTTGTATTTGCAGCTGGGCTCTGATCAAGACTCAGTATCTAGAACACAGACTTTGGAATGTAAGCTTTCACAGAGTTTCGGAAAATCACTCTTCCATCCTTTGCAGCAGAGGGCTGTGAGCAGCGGCAGCTGAGGGCTGGGGCTGTGTGAGCACCAGTTGCCATGACAACAGGGCCTGGTCCTGGCTTGGACCGCTCTGCCGTCATCCGCTCCCTCATTTACCAGGTATACACAAAGTTAAGGGCTTAACAGAGATGAATAAGCAAGCATTGGTTTGTAAATGGAAAACTTGTTGCAGCAGAGGGTTTCTTGTGAATCAAAGCACTGAGACGTGTTCAATAAACAATCGATTTTAGGTTAAGAGTGATCAGTGCATCATACGGGTATGTCGGGATCTCCTTGTGCTCTTACGCCCTTATGTTCTTTTATTAGTGGGTTGGCTCAAAATCTGGTATGTTTTATAAATGACTATACCGGTGACTCCAATGTGATATTTTCAGATGATCTTATTGCAGTCCAGAATTACAGTAAAAGTGAATAAATGCAACCTCTTCCTGGACTGCTGACATACTACAGTAATTCCCTAGTCCATCTTAGTCCAGATCTTGGGTATAATATTGTACTGGGTTTGCGTTGCAAGGTTTTGCAGCGCGTGGAAGAGTAGAGGGTTGGTGTCATGGTTTGACCCTGGCTGGATGCCAGAGATTCACCCACAACCTCTCCCGGAGAAAACAAAAACTGGAAAAAAACCGTATCACAANCAGTGAGATGCTCACCCAGTCTCTGGTCTGACCATCTACTTTCTGTTACTAGTTTTTTTTCCTTTCTCAAATATGTTATTTACAGAGGTGTCTCTATCTCCTTCTGCTCATGACCTTGATCTCCATGGCAGCGATGGAGGCCCAGGCAGAAGCTGCCAGAGGAAAAAAAACCAAACCAGGCCAGTTGGTTTCTGTGAGAAGCTACTAGAAGCTTCCCCCATGTCCAGTGGAGCCAATGTCAGCCAGCTCCAAGACGGACCCATCACTGGCCAAGGCTGAGTTCATCAGCAACAGTGGTAGCACCTCTGGGGTAACATATTTAAGAAGGAATTGCAGAACAGCAGCCAGAGAGGGGGGTGAGAATATGTGAGAGAAACAACTCTGCAGGTACCAAGGTCTGTGGAGAAGGGGCAGGAAGTGTTCCAGAAACTGGAGCAGATCTGCAGCTCATGGTGAAGACCATGGAGAGGCAGGCTGTCCCAATGCAGCCCATGGAGGTCCACGGTGGAGCAGAGATGCAGCCCCAGAAGAATCTCACAGTGGAGCAGATGAATGCCCAAAGGGGGCTGTCATTCCATGGGAAGCCCAAGCTGGAGCAGGCTCCTGGAAGGATCTGTGGACCTATAGAATGAGGACCCCACAGTAGATCAGGTTTGCTGACAGGACTTGTGACCCCATAGAGGACAGAAACAGAAATTATATTGCTAGTTCCACTTTTTTCCTGAGGTGTTCCTGCAGTTTAAAACAGAAATAAATTGATTGTGGTTAAAAAATTTGGGGTTGAATGTTAGTCTTTGTCTTAAATCAAAATATAGTAATAATTAAGACTCAGAAAAGGAATGATCACAGCTATGGATTTATTGCAAGACTTCTTCCTCTGACCTGCACTAAATAGCCGTCTTTTCTATAGTATGCTGATCAGATTTTGAAGGTTGTGTAGTAAGTGTATTCATTTTTCAGCAGTAGTCTCACAAGAAACAATTGGTTTGATCCTTTATAAATCAATAATGCAGTAATGCGATTTTATTTTCTGATGAATACATCCATGACTGCTTCCTTGGGGTGTAACACTGCCTTCTCTCTTCTGTTTAGGAAAACTACAGGTTAAAAGCAAAACAAACAAGTAGAGGGAGGAAAGATGTTTTACCAATTAGCATGGGCAACTGTAGGCTATGAGGAAGGATTTTACATTTTAAGATTTTCCTGAATCCACTGAGCCCCTCTGCATTGCTATTTGCTTAACTGAGCCTAAAATTCTAAGCAGCTAATGAGAAAGAAATAACATTGAGACTCTCACTCCTCCTAGAATATCCTGGATTCAGGCTAGCCTGTTCAGGTGGAGGCTAACTATTGAAGAGAAAAATAATCAGCCTATTTATTGATTTACTGAAATAATTTGAATACCTTTTTTTTACCAGTTTCCTAACAATGTATATGGTTGTGTTTCTGTCTCTGTACATTTCATCTGGATATTGCCCTCATGTTGCCATTGTCATTCTCACAAACTGTTAGTATTTCCCAGGTGGGCCATCAGAACTGTTTCAAGCACTTGGAGTACTAAAATCATGAGTTTCTGCCACTTGCACAATGTCAGTGCTTGTGTGCTTTCTGAGTGCTTTCCACACTGCCTGTGGAGAAGATGGAAAAAATGTCACGGATTGATCTAGAAGATTGTTGATGGCTGATGACATTAAACTTGAATGTAGCTACTGCCCTCATTTTAGGGTGAACACTAAATGTGAGTAATGACATTTTCACATGCATACGGATACCTTAAGCAAAGCATTTTATGATTGTAGTTGTAATGTCAGCCTTTCCTGTCTTGGTTCCCACATGGAATATACTTGCAGGACATTCAAACTGAATTTACGGCTTTCCTGTGGCTGATATTTTTCCTAAGCATTTGTAAATTAGGCAAGTAGTTAATCACTATTTGTTAAAATAAATATTACCTGCAACTTTTAGCTTCAATTTCCAGGTGTTGAACCTTGGTGAGTAAAACTGAAGAGTCATTTAAACTCAAGTTTCATGAACATTTAAACACTTTTCATAAGGATTTCTGTTTAGTCTGCCTAAATATTTTTGCTGCTTCTCAGTGTGATTAATTGAAATGATGCTGTGTGCTCTTCTTAAAATTCCATGCATGATTAATTAGATAATAAGAATAAGAGTACAGTAATACATCACTATGTATTTAGTGCTTTGAATTTCGCATCCTCACTCCTTTGCAGGCTTTCTCCTTGAATATATCTGTGGCGGTGCTTCCTCCTGTCCCAGCGCAGCAGCACAACGCGGGGCAGGGAATGTGGCCCAGTGCTCCTGGCACTGCTCCGGGATGGGCAGGCATCAGGCTGGGGCTGAGGGGGTGGGCCAGGCAGTCTGCATTTATATATGTATAAATCCTATTTCATGGTTTCGACATTTCACAGGACGGGGGGCTTGGAACTGAACCTCCTCGATATTTGAGGTATGACTATAGTGCTTTTCATGTCTGTATTGGAAAATAGTCTAAAACATAATGAATGATGTTTTATTACCACAACCCAAAGCAGAAGGAAAGGCCATGTAAAGGACAGAGAAAGAAAAAAAAAATCCACTTTAGTGGCGTGGTGAGTGTCCCCGTCTCTCATGCAGGAGACTGGGGGCTCAATTCCCTCCAGGGGGACAGTGGTGCTGTTTAAGAGTTGGACTCGATGGTCCTGGTGGGTCCCTTCCAACTCAGAATATTCTGTGATTCTGTGAAAGACCATGTGAACACCTACAGCTCTAAGCCACTGTTCAGAACCTGTCTTTAAACACGGTGGATACCATTGTGGGGAGGATGACTGAGAGAAGGACAGCATCTTGCTGCTTGTTTACCGTCTCAGTGGTCTCCTGTAAGGGGAACTGCTCTCTTGGCATTTTAAAGACAGGGTTGGACAGGAACTGAGCCAAAAGCCAGCATTTTTGAAAAACAGGCTGATTTGCCATAATTCGGGCACCCATGATGTAAGGCACAATTTTTAAGGTGTATTTTTCATGGCAGCACTGAGATCCAGCCTGTATATTTGCATGTGGAGAAGCAGATCCCTGTGCTGTCTATCCTTCTGAAATGCAGTACCATGAAAAGCACTTCAGAGATTTGCTGTTTCTGTGTTAGTTTTTCCCTTTGAAGGAATGAGTGATCTGTTTCTGGAACATCACGTAGTTCTGCATAGTCTGTTCTGTCTCATTATTTTCCCAGGCAAAAAATGTACTCAGCCTTCAATGCCTTTCAAAATGTTGCTGATCCTTATTCCACAAAATAATAAAAATTTGGCTTCTCTATCTTGTTCCAGTTATCAAAACTTGTATCTCCATACATCAAACTCTGTTGTCTTTCTGCCATTAAATCCCTGTCGAATTCTCTCAAGTTTACTTTTTCCATCTTCCCTTCATGGTCAGACCAATTTGCTTTTTATCAGCTTCTGGAGTCTATTTACCATGCAGAAACCCTTGTCTTGAGCTTTGAAATTATCACACATTGTGAGAGTGTTGCAGCATGCTTTTCCCATTTGGAAAAATTATATATTTTGTATTCACCTTTATTTCACAGACATGGTTGCAACATTGTTAAATTTATTTACAAGATAGTTATATCGTGATTCTGTATCACATTTTGAAATCAAAATAAACCAATACGGAAACATTTAGCATCTGCCTTTACGTGGGAAATCAGGCCATGCAAGGGGCATCACAGTTTGCAGCTTGACAGGCTGTTCATGTTTTAGAGCTGATGTCAGATAAGCATTCCCTGTAAGCAGGGAGGAAGGCACAGAGCTCCCCACTGCCTCCCTGCCCCATGGGTCATCCCTGCCTGGTTGGAAGCAGTCTTGGAGCGACCTCAAGAATGTGTGAAAAGTACAAATATGTTTGTTGTATTTTACTTCACTGTCTAAAAGTTGTATCACATTAGTGTTCAGACAAATCAGTCTGGGTGCTCCAAACACCTGGGCAGCAAATTTATCGCATTATAGTGTTTTCTGATACAAAACATTGTTTCTGAGAATATTTTCCTGCTGCAGCAGGTCATCCCTCTGCGATTTTCTGAATCCTCCATCCTGGATAAACCTACCTTACAAACCGACTTTCTGCCATGCCTAAAAGTTTCTAAATTCTTGTTAGGGAAAAGAGCTACTGCAGATTTCCTGAGCATCTGGTCTCATGCCTGAGGCTACTGGGAGGAAATGTCTTAGAACTGAGTTTTGTCACAGTTCCACTCCATTTTCTATCAGACCCATGCTATGTGTTGTGTCTGCAGCAGAAGTACATACCAGCCCTCAGGCCTGCAGATGCTTGGCTTTCCCCAAATCAGGAAAACGGGTAGAGAGAACAGATATTTCTGTGCTCCCTGTACTTACTATCATTCTGTAGCACTAAAAGCAAGAAATTCAGTGCAGATTACAAATTCACATCTCCTCTGGAAGCAACTGCATGTGGTGATAACACTGCTCGATTGTCTCCCCTGTGAGTTTTCCGAGTCCATCTCTACAGTGCAGCATCTTATTAGGCAGGCATTTTCTAAACCAGCATCTTATGAATTATGCATGAGTTCACAGTCACGCTAACAGTTAACAGTTACTAAATAAAAAGGGTGTTGCTGAACCAGAAAATTGAAACTTACCGGTTTCTTTGTTGTTGATCCCAAAGATATAAATTTAACATACTAATCAACATATTGACTGGGGGATGAGTGGCTGGAGAGTGGTGAAATAGAGAGGGATTTAGGAGTAATGATTGACAGGAATGATATGAACCAGCAGTGTGCCCAGGTGGCTAAGAAGGCCAGTGGCATCCTGGCCTGTATCAGGAACAGTGTGGTCAGTCGGACTAGGGAAGTTATCCTTCCCCTGTACTCGGCACAGGTCAGAGCACATCTTGAGTACTGTGTGCAGTTCTGGGCTCCCCAGTTTAAGAAGGATGTTGAGCTGCTTGAGAGGGTCCAGAGAAGGGCGATAAGGATGGTGAAGGGACTGGAGGACAAGCCCTATGGGAAGTGACTACACAAACTGGGGTTGTTCAGCCTGGAGAAGAGGAGGCTCAGAGGTGACCTCATTGCTGTTTACAACTACCTGAGGGGAGGTTGCAGCCAGGTGGGTGTGGACCTCTTCTTTCAGGCTGACAACACCAGAACGAGAGGACATGGCCTTAAGCTACGCCAGGGGAGGTTTAGACTGAATGTTAGGAAGAGGTTTTTCACAGAGAGAGTGATCTCTCAGTGGAATGGTCTGCCCAGGGAGGTGGTGGACTCGCCATCCCTGGAGGTGTTTAAGAGAAGACTTGATGAGGAGCTCAGTGACATGGTCTAGTTGATGGGGAGTTGGACTAGATGATCCTGGGGGTCTCTTCCAACTCAGAATGGCCTGTGAACCTGTGAACAGTTACCCCCTCAAAAAAATCTGGGCTTTTTATTCCTTAACAGAATGTGTGACAGCACAGGGTCACACACAGTACTAGGTCAGATCTGGAACATATTTGGCTCAGACATCATGTCTAGTTTTGGCCACTACCTGTTGCTTTAAAATCAAGTGGGAAAATACTGTGATAAACACACCTGGAATAATTTTCTCCACAAAGTTCTGATTATTTTGGCTACAATTAACTTCACCTCCATATCCTCACAAACTTATTGACATCATTGGCTATTGCAGCACTTCTGCATTTTCAGGTCATCTGGAATCCTACTCTTTTAGTGAAGTTTATGCAAGAGATGCAGGCAGACCTACCTTTATGATGTCTGTGGTTTGAGAAGTTTCCTGTGGTCCTGATATTTAAGGGCTAAAAAATCCCCCTGACTAGTTCTTTCTTTTCCCTGTTTCTTTGTGCCAGCTGTCAATCCATGACATACTTTGTTTTTTATATCAATTTTACCTTCATAAATTGAATTAAGTATGTAATTTCCCACATCTTCACATTATCTTTATTTCCATATTAAAACTGAGTTAGAAAGTAAAGAGTAACAATTTCCTCTCCTCTTTATGAGATGTTGTCATTAAGAATATAGTACGTATTTTGAATTCTTAAATGTAACCAGGCTATATAAAGAACTAGAGCAGCATGTATACAATGTTTGCCCTCAGTTTTGTTATTGCTAGTATTGTCATTATAGAAGAAAGAAGAAATACAGATCCAATGTCTTAAATTTCCATTCCCTATTTTACATTTTCTTTGACTTCTCTGTGATGAACACCCTGTTTACTAAAATGATTCCTTTAAAAATTTCTTAGACTGCTCCCTCCTCATGTAAATGTTTTTTTTTTAAATAGTTAGATGATTTAGGCACTTGGAATGGACATAATCTTGTAAGTCTGTGAGCAATATTTCAGACTGCAATTTTAAATATATACATACCTCCTAAACTACACTATAGGGATGATGCTGTCTGGCAATTTATGAAAACTCATTCAAAATTTAAAAATTATTTTAATAAAAAATATAGATGCTAGCACATCTCATGGGACATANGTGTGAAAAGTACAAATATGTTTGTTGTATTTTACTTCACTGTCTAAAAGTTGTATCACATTAGTGTTCAGACAAATCAGTCTGGGTGCTCCAAACACCTGGGCAGCAAATTTATCGCATTATAGTGTTTTCTGATACAAAACATTGTTTCTGAGAATATTTTCCTGCTGCAGCAGGTCATCCCTCTGCGATTTTCTGAATCCTCCATCCTGGATAAACCTACCTTACAAACCGACTTTCTGCCATGCCTAAAAGTTTCTAAATTCTTGTTAGGGAAAAGAGCTACTGCAGATTTCCTGAGCATCTGGTCTCATACCTGAGACTACTGGGAGGAAATGTCTTAGAACTGAGTTTTGTCACAGCTTCCACTCCATTTTTTATCAGACCCATGCTATGTGTTGTGTCTGCAGCAGAAGTACATACCAGCCCTCAGGCCTGCAGATGCTTGGCTTTCCCCAAATCAGGAAAACGGGTAGAGAGAACAGATATTTCTGTGCTCCCTGTACTTACTATCATTCTGTAGCACTAAAAGCAAGAAATTCAGTGCAGATTACAAATTCACATCTCCTCTGGAAGCAACTGCATGTGGTGATAACACTGCTCGATTGTCTCCCCTGTGAGTTTTCCGAGTCCATCTCTACAGTGCAGCATCTTATTAGGCAGGCATTTTCTAAACCAGCATCTTATGAATTATGCATGAGTTCACAGTCACGCTAACAGTTAACAGTTACTAAATAAAAAGGGTGTTGCTGAACCAGAAAATTGAAACTTACCGGTTTCTTTGTTGTTGATCCCAAAGATATAAATTTAACATACTAATCAACATATTGACTGGGGGATGAGTGGCTGGAGAGTGGTGAAATAGAGAGGGATTTAGGAGTAATGATTGACAGGAATGATATGAGCCAGCAGTGTGCCCAGGTGGCTAAGAAGGCCAGTGGCATCCTGGCCTGTATCAGGAACAGTGTGGTCAGTCGGACTAGGGAAGTTATCCTTCCCCTGTACTCGGCACAGGTCAGAGCACATCTTGAGTACTGTGTGCAGTTCTGGGCTCCCCAGTTTAAGAAGGATGTTGAGCTGCTTGAGAGGGTCCAGAGAAGGGCGATAAGGATGGTGAAGGGACTGGAGGACAAGCCCTATGGGAAGTGACTACACAAACTGGGGTTGTTCAGCCTGGAGAAGAGGAGGCTCAGAGGTGACCTCATTGCTGTTTACAACTACCTGAGGGGAGGTTGCAGTCAGGTGGGTGTGAATCTCTTCTTTCAGGCTGACAACACCAGAACGAGAGGACATGGCCTTAAGCTACGCCAGGGGAGGTTTAGACTGAATGTTAGGAAGAGGTTTTTCACAGAGAGAGTGATCTCTCAGTGGAATGGTCTGCCCAGGGAGGTGGTGGACTCAATTTTAAATATATACATACCTCCTAAACTACACTATAGGGATGATGTTTTCTGGCAATTTATGAAAACTCATTCAAAATTTAAAAATTATTTTAATAAAAAATATAGATGCTAGCACATCTCATGGGACATACTTGGAGATGGGAATTGGTGAGTCTTGCTCTTGGAGAAGTGAGGTGCAGCCTGGCAGGAAGACAGGTGAGGCAGAGAGGGAAATGTTGAGAGAAGTTAGAAGTGTGCTACAGCCAAAAGAGCATTATGGACAGATTCCTCTGAATTCAGTCGTGATTTTGCATCAGATTTCCAAGCGGCATTAAGGAACTGGAAGATGCCTTTACACAGTACATAATGGTTTTACAGCCTACAATTCTGTTATGAAGAAAACTTCCGTTCTTACAAAACGGCCGTGTCCTACCTGGCATTAATACATGACTTAATTGTGTGAAACACAAAGAATCATTATGATAATAACTGTAGGCAATTAATGAAAACAATTTTAGAGACTTCAGGTAAGAGAAACATTGATGTGTCCAAGCTTTCCTTCTAAAAACATACTTTGATATTTGCTTGGACTCACTGAATTTTTCTTTACATTTGCGGCAGAGAGGTCAATCCAGAAAGACTGGAAAAACTTGCTGTCTCACTGGCAGCCTGAATATTCAATGTTAGGATAAACTATTATGACAAGTAGCAGGAGTTCTTGAAGAGTTGATTTTATTTGTAGTGCTTATATGAGCTATATAAAAACACCAGTGTCTTTGGTTTTGTGTTAGTAGTGACAATTGTCATGTTCTACTATCTTTATCTTCTTCTAAGAGTTTATATTGCCTTTAGTATGGCTGTTGTTGTCCACATTGAACACATATTTCAGATAAAATTATCCCGGCTTTCTGGTCTTCACACTGATATTGAGATGTCTCTGCTTTTACATGGCCTTCTGTTTATTAGATATTAATATAATAGTAAAACTCTTCTTATATATCCTTCTAAACTGTGAAACAGCTAAAACATACTGAGATATCCTAGGGACAGATTTTTAGTTTTCATTTGTCAAATGAAATGACTGGAATCGATTATTGCGCTTTTTCAAATTTTCCCAAACTTCCTTATTTTGGGAAGCTTCAACAAAAGGCAGTACTTCAATGTCAACATTTTAGTGGGATGAAAATACCCCCAAACTTAGGCAAATTTGGTTTTTCAAATCTATTCAAATTGTGCCTGTGAAAATACAGAAAAACAAAGACTTGTTGAAATGACATTTGGTGTAACTCATCAGATGTTTCAGTGAAAGAGATCTTAGAAAAAACACCGCTTTGTCACAGCAGGTTGTATCTTAGTCTGGGTCGTCAACTTGGGGACACTGTTGTTGCTGTAACACAGTGAGGAGCTGTGGTGAATCCGGGCTAAATGCACTGGACAAATATAAGTGCCCTGATGTAGGTGTTGCTGGAGGCAAAGTGAATATATCCCTGAAGCATTTAGACAGCTCAGCAAGGCAGCTCAGTGAGATGAAAGAGTGGCTGGATGAGTGGGGTTTGGGGTTTACTTCATTTTATTGGAGAACACACCAACCTCAGCTGCTTTCAGCTGCTTGTTTCGATTCCTGTGCTGCCTCCCAAGTTGTGCCAGTCTGACTGCTTGTGTCATTGGGGGAAGAATAAAGTCTAGGGATTGATTTCAGTCTAAAATAACCCCTTTTCCCCCTGATGCCTCTGAAAAATGCATTTGTCAAACAGTAGCCCAAAGGATCTCTATTGGCCTGGTAAGAAAAGTGAGACTTGGCGTGCCTGTGCATCCTAGCAACCCAGCGAGGAGGAGGGTGGCAGTGAGCATTGCCATGGGAGCACAAATTCTTCTCAGTACACTTTGTGCTGGAAGATGGACTTGGCTTTATAAGCCATGGGGCTGCTGCCATGGGTATTATCTCTGTGACCACCGAGAAAGAACTTGTGTATGTTCATTACAAATAAGCCTGATTGCCTACAATGAAATTCCTGCCTCCTGTCATCCATTCCACTTCACAGAGGAGCAGTTCCCCAAACATGGATTAGCCATTCCTGAGGGAATGTTCTCCATCATATCAACAGGCATTTAATAATTACCCAGAAACCCAGGTTTTGGGAATTGAGCTGTAAGAATACTCTAGCCTTTCCAGTTCATTTGAAAATAAAATAGATGTATTTGACAGAGCATTGAGATGCTGTTTTCCCTCTCCTCAAGAGGCCTGCAGACTTTTGGGAGGGGGTGTCAAGGCAGAAGATGAGAATGAAAACAACATTACTGAATCAGTTCCTTTAAATCTCTAGAGTTATTAACCACACCAATGTAAACTGAAGCTCTACAGTGAAAGACCGAGGAGATTATTTACCAACCCCATGGTGTGAGGATGACATAAATATCTCACAGTTTGTTTGGTTTAGGTAACACTGAGGCAAGACCCTTGGTATTGCCATCCTGCTGGCTTGTAAATTCCAGATAGTACAGAAGAGAGTTAAGTTTTCAATTTTTGTGTACTGTGGCAAACCCAAAATAGCAATGCAGAAATATTTTCTATTCTAAAAGCAACAATGATTTCCTAATAATTTTTTAACATAATTTCTGTTTTGCAATTAACATTTTGTAGTATATATCTGGTCTATAAAATAGGTGTTGCTTTATGAATTGCCAACAAATCTTGTGCTCTTAACTCCACTGCTCATGTAATTCCTTTCTGCCCAGTGGACATACATAAAGAGCAAGTCCCTGAAGTCTTTAAACCATTGCCCACTCTGAATTATCTCTTTGTCAATGAAAAAGCATTCTAAAATAGTTACTTAACTTCAGAATAAGTTATTTAACTTCAGAGTCAGTTACTTTTAGTAAACATATTTCAGGATAAAATAAAAACCTTTTGCCTGGTATTGGTGATGACTTGGTCATCCATATAAAAATACAGCACCCATAGTGGAAAGCACAGATACTGAAACCTGCTTTATTTCTGATAAGCATTGCAAAAAACAGTTTCACCCCTGCAATGTAGGATGCAACAAGGATGCTCAGGCTGCAAACTAACAGAGACAAAAAACCTCAACCAGATATACCTTTTCCAGGACTGAGATTTTCTATCAGCCTCCACAAGTGGATTTATCTAAGCAAAATTTTTCTGAGACCAAAAAATGCAACGCAGTCTGATAAATGAACAATTGTGCTTAATAAGAAAATGGCTTTTCAGCTGACAGCTGTTTCACCAGACGATTTATTCAGAAGCCAGATGGCCAAAGAGATGGTGAAAAGTCATTTCCTAGGATGACTCCACAGAAGGAAAAAATCGTAATTCCTATACGTTTGAAATGTCAAAGATTCAATTAATGGCATTAGTATGTAATGCCTATTGCAGTTTGCCTGTTGGAAGCTGTGTTCCAGCTTGTTCTGACGGTTGCTCTGCCGGGTGAAGCAGGGGACTCCTGGCTTAAGCTCTGACTCACACATGGTCAATTGCCTCTCCATACCCTCCCTGGGTTTTGTCTACAATTGCAGTCTGTGTCCCTTGCTGCTCTGCACCAAGTCATTTTTTTTTGCCTCTCATCTGACACTGTGGAGTAATGGGAAGAGGTAAGACCTAACACACAAGTAGGTGTGGACTGTTGGGAGATGCCAGAGAGGTAAGGTTTACTCTTGTCTTATGGAAGTTGCATCTAAACTTAGAAGGGAGAACGACACTAGTTTTTGTATCTAGCATAAAAGGCAATTTCCAAAGCCCAAAATATTTTTAAAATAAACGATAATGTGGTACTTTCAAGTTCAAGCTCAATTTTTTTTTTTCTGTCAAAAGCTAGATGACTGAGCGTTATTAGTTACCACCACAAGTTAAATCGTCTTTGGAAAACTGACTCCATCTTCTGACTGCTCAGAGAAATGCAGTGACTACTTTGTATTTAGACTTCTTAACTCACAGAAGCATAAAACGGCTTGGGTCAGAATGGATCTCAAAGATTATTTAACTCCACAAAATTTTAAATATTTTCAGTATCAAGACTGAATATTTGTTTGAAGCTTTATTGATTTTAGTCATTGCGTTTGCTAGATGGTACTGATGGTGCTTTCTACTGGCAATGCAGCTTTTCTTACAGATTTCTGAGAAAGAATTCAGGACTTTGCTTCCCTTTTCATGTCTTTAACACTGTTTGAATTCTCACCTGATTCAAGGAAGATTTTGATGACACAGTGTTGCTTCAAATAGCAATGATTTTTCATTGGCTTTCCACATACTTTTTTTCTTATTTTATGTATATGACTCCTTAATTTTTCCAGGTTTGATATCTGCATTACTAGTTAGTAAATTTGCTTATTTCTCCCCTCTCTTTTAACAAAATAAACCTTTTAATAAATGAGCTTTGACAAAAGTTAAATTGAGAGCTACAGGCATGCATTCGTATTTGGATCTCAAACGCAGTATAGCACCCAGATGTTTGGTGCTCTACACTCACCATAAAAGAAAACTGCATTTTGTTAATGCAATAAGATCAGAACATTCATTTATGCTGCCCAATATCGTGTTGTATAATGCATGCATATCCACACAGCTAGAACAGAAAACAAATTACTCATTTATTTGATTTTTGATAGTCAAAAGAGTATGAAATATATTTTTCCTGAATTTCTTTTCCCAACTTCTGATGAAAAATTGTTCAAGGCCATGAATACCTTTCCACTGACATTGGTCTAATCTGTCGTGCTCACATCTAACCTCTTCATTTCCTAGAACTGAAACAGATTTAAGGGGAGTTTCCCTGGGTCCTCAGTTAAACTCTCAGTCACGCAAGAGCTATGTGTATAAAGAAGCCAATGGAGATCTGCAGGTGATAAAGTCTGCTGATAATGCTACTCTCATTGATCATTTCTTCATGTTTCCCGAGCCAGTGCCCCACAGAGAAATGCACCATAGGGAAAAGGCCAAATAAAGTCAAGTGTGAGGATAAGGGACAAGGAGGTAGATCACTCTCACTGTAGTACTTCTGATGTAGTGGCATCACTTACATTATACATTACAAATATGTGGCAAAATAAAAGGAAGCCAGAGCCAGTTGCAAATTTCTTCTCAGTATTAATTGCCCAACTTCATGTGTCTCTTCTAGGTCTTCTGGAGGATGGGAAATTGGCTCAGACAGGTGTAACTACAACATCAGCCGCAGCTGGAATGCCGAACACCGAGAAGAGGAACACCTGTGGTTCTCAGTGTGCAAACCCTACAATCCACAGCATGGGAGCCACGACACAGAGACAGAATGGCTTCAGGACCACAGAGGTAAGAGTATAATTATCCTCCTTGGTGCTCAGCACTAGCTTCTACCAGGTATAACTTACTTTTGTGACAATCTTCCTTGCTGCAGTGAAACTGTATTTAATGTATTGAGATAAGAGAAAATGGTGCTGAGCTGTACCATAACCGCAATATGATTGAGCCAGGCATATCTAACAATGCCTCATGCCTGAATGGCCACAGAATTGATGTTTATTGGTCAAACAAAGTAAAACAAATGTTGTCTCACTAGAAAAAGCCCCCAGACTCCTTTCTTTCCAACTCAGTCCAGCTGTGGCATGTATTGTGCAAACTATGAATTATCTGAAAGGGAACATGTTTTTCCTTAATTGCTGCTCTGCTTGAACTATGTGCACTGCATGAGCTTAGTGACGTGGTCTAGCTGGGGGTGTTGGGCTGGATGGTCCTGTGGGTCCCTCCTGGCTCAGAGTGGCCTGTGAGCCTGTGAGGGAACTAGGTTTTCACCACTCTGGGGTGTGCATTTGGTCTAACGGGTGTTAGCTGGTGAGTTGCACTAGATGATCCTTGTGGGTCCCTTCCAACTCATAGTATTCTGTGTGAAATCTGTGTGAAACCCTGGTTCATTCAAAACTGGACATGAAGCCTGAAAAAGTCAATGAGAGTCTTTTCAATAACTTCAGTAGGCTTTGGATCAGATCCTCCCCTCTTCTCCCTCTCACGTCTATGTCATATACATTGTAGAAGGGTAACAGTGTATACAGTGGGTATACAGTGTAGCAATAATATATGAAACCCAAGGCTTTGGGGCTATACCAGGGACCAACCTTCTCCTGTCCCAGATGCCTCCCTGCCTCGCTCTCACGGGTTTCCACATGCTGGTCTGTTTGCATAGCAGCTGTCGAGCTGCTGAAGATTAAAGAAATCCAAAACCTCTGGTTGGTTTTGTGCTTTCTCACATGAGAAATTGTTAAGTAGAAATGTAGGAAAGGGAAAGCTCCTTGCTTTCTGGGTCATCTGCTGATGTATCAGATATAGTATTCCTTTACATGGTCCTTGGCATTCCTCAGGTGGAATCTCAACTTCTACTTCACAAAGTGCTTGCTGTGCTGCTGTTGCTGCTTGGCCTACTTTTTCAGGGGAGTCTCCTCCTAGTAGAATAATTTCACACCTGGAGAGAGTGAGGCTGTCTGTAAAAGTCGGGCAATATCACAGAATATGCAGTTGTGAGTGTATGTTTAAACCTCTGTGGGGGTCTGTTAAAGGTACCCTTTCAGGTGAGCTCACATTTAGCCTTCAGATTCTCCCAGAGCGGAATCATAAATATCTTTTACATCTAGGATTGCCATCCCTGAATGAGATGCTCCCTGGATTTGAGTTACCAGTTCCACAAAATCTGGCACAGTGGTAATTAAAGATGCGTGTCGTGGTTGGACCCTGGTTGGATGCCAGAGATTCACTCACGACCTCTCCTGAAGGAAAAAAAATTGGAAAAAATAACTTGTTACAGGCAAAGCAAGGCAAACTACAAGTGAAGAATATAAAGGATTTATTTATTAACTAACAAGATCAAAACTTAATGTAAGAAGCATCATTTTAAAGGCAACCTTTTCCCCCCACCGTTCCTTCTCTTGCAACAGATCTCATATGCCCTTTTTCGACCAGGAGACAAAGGGGGAACAGGGTAGGGGATAAGCCAGGCAAGTTGGTATTTCTGACCAGATCCAGGGTAGGAACCATCTCTCTGCCCTTCCATAAAGTTCTCTCTCTCTCACAAGATCTCACAAGAGGAGAAGTCTTTCATGACCCTTTCCCAAGTGAGATCTCGACCCAGGGACGACAGCTCTTCCATTCTCTGTTGTCCGAGAGTCACAGCATAGGATGCAGTGTCTTAAGTGCTACTTTGCTACTTCATTATGAGCCCATCCCAAAGTACATAGTTCAGATCCTACCACAGTGCAATTCTGTCACAAAAGGTCTGTCCAAAAGGATCTCTGCCGAGCTCAGCTCCAGTGGCCTGGTGTTTCTAGGCTCCCAAACATCTGCAGCTGTTGCAGCATGATTCTCCATCTTCAGTCATGGCCTCAGGTGGATTTTCTCTCTCTCTATTCCATAGGTTTGCAGGTAGATAATCTGCCTTCACTATGGTCCAATTCTACGAGAAACAGCGAGACACCTGGAAGAACATTTCTACCCCTTCTCTGGTCGGCCTGGGTGGGGGGGCCTTCATGGCTTTCAGCTTCTTATAC
>WEKX01025383.1:41686-60734 GCA_013390025.1 Pitta sordida | reverse complement strand
AGAAAAGGCTCTTTGATTTCTTTTTCTATGCAAAATAAGTGAGTCCCCAGTACTGCACAAACGATGGCTTCATCTTTCCAGTATTTTTAGGCCTGGGAAGAAGCATATTTACAATTCTGTAACTGTTTATCTATGGCAGTCCTGCTGACTACACCAGTTTTTCTCTCACATAAAAATTTAGGAAAGGGAGACTCCCTTGGATGTCAATCCCAGATGCACAAATAGCATGAGTTGCACTCTAAGTCTGGGAGAATTCAGTAAAACTCCAGACTCAAAAATAATGCAATTTATTGGTTTTTTTTAAATGATAGAAAGAGGTCCACAAATTGTTGTTGATAAAGCCACTGATATAAAAAACCCATAAGGAATAGTATTAGCACGGAATAAAGCTTATCTGACAGGTGTCCCTAGGTGGGAGGGCAGAATACATCCTGTTGACCATCTTACAAAAGTAGATACAACAGTAGAGTCTCCTCTGCCCTTTCTCCATTTTTAAGTCATATTTATATTGTTTTCTTTGAAGGTGGAGGGAAAAAAACCGGTTTCAGTTAATGTCACTTCATGATTAGGTGGAGTTTGAGTGCCTTTAATCATACATGCAAAGCATATACAGGTTTTACATCATTAGCATATGTGAGGAATGATAAGTAATACATATTTTGAAGTTCATGAAACAAAATTCAGCTTTTAGTCACCATTTTAGTAATTCCTTTCATTTTTTCTCATAAGCAGCATTGTTTTAATCAGAGCATGACTCCAACACCTCTGTACTGTTCCATCCTTTGTTTCAAGACTCTCTCAGGCATGGAACAAGCTCCTGCTGTGTCCCTGCTCCACAGGCTCACACATGGTTTCTTGCTGGTGAATTACTGCCAGTGTGGTCCCTCTTCCTTCCTGAGCTTGACTTTGGACGTTTTTCCACAGGAAGTGCCTCAGTACAGCTTGTGGTGGAACAGCTACACCCACTCTATGAGAAGTGGTCCCATCTCAGGAGTGTATTTATGGAGAGAGGCAAATTTAAACCTGAGAGTCTGAGTAAATGAAAAAGGGAATTTAGATTGAATTTCACTCTGCATTTGCTAACACACAACACATCATGTCTTTTTGTTTCATACCTTCATTGCGTTATGTTCTGTATTGCTGCAGTACAAGGAGATACCCTGGTGACAGAGATACTGCTGTATCTTTTCATGAGACACTTCACCTCCAGGTGTAAAGGGACACATTCTGCAGCACCAGGACATCTGGAGCCATGGATTTGCTCTAGATAAAAAACCAAAAATGCCTGTCATAACCACTAGCCCACAGAGAAAAATTAGTTGGTGGGGTTGGATATAGTTGAACAGCACTACATACTTGTTAACCCAACTTGAAAAATACTTGGGTTCAATTGAGAATTACAGTGTATACCTGGCATACTGTGGAGAAAATTGTTTGTCTAATTTTGTGAGTGATTGGAAAATTATTTCTGCATTGGACTTACTAGGAAGCATGGACAAATTCCCACAACATATTAGTAATGTGAATGTTGACTAAAATGAGGTTATTCAGTGAAATCTGGGTTCCTGCCCTATGACTTGCAAGATTTCTTTCCACATTTTCTGTCTGAGATACATTCAGTAACATCTGTCTGTACTGTTGCAGCTCAGTGTAAAGAAAATTTCTGATTATAAATAAGTCATTTACTATTCTACGCATTTAATGCAGGTACATGAGAAAGGAAGGTAACTGCGACAGTTGTCTGAACTTCTTATAGTCAAAAAAAATGTATTCCTACAGAGAAAGTGCATTAACTAATTTAGACTTCACTTCTGATTTGCTGTTCTGAATCTCTGTTGGTAAATGGTGCCACATCCAGCTGGCGGCTGGTCACTAGTGGAGTCACACAGGGATCAGTTTGGTCTGGCACTGTTTAATATCTTTACAGATGANTACAACTACCTGAAGGGAGGTTGCAGTTGGATGGGTACCAATCTCTTCTCTCAGGCTTCCAGCACCAGAACGAGAGAACATGGCCTTAAGCTACACCAGGGGAGGTTTAGACTGAATGTTAGGAAGAGGTTTATCACAGAGAGAGTGATCTCTCAGTGCAATGGTCTGCCCAGGGAGGTGGTGGAGTCACCATCCCTGGAGACGTTTAAGAAAAGACTGGATGAGGAACTCAGTGACATGGTCTAGACAATGGGATTATGGGATGGGGAGTTGATTATAAAAAAAAAGAAAAAATTACATGTCCCTGAGATTGGCCCAGATGGATGGAACATGGCGCTCATGGCACCAGGGGTGTGGATTCAATCCCTGTATGGGCTTCACTTAGGAGTTGGACTCGATGATCCTTGTGGGTCCCTTCCAACTCGGAATATTCTGTGATTCTGTGTGAAGGAAGCCCAAAAAACGCAAGTTTCCAATCGGAACACCTTAAGTTCAGGTCCTCGAGTTGAAAATGTGACTATCCCCCAAGTTCAACATGTGTCCGTTTTATTTATCTGAACATTCACACTGGCCACAGTTTTTCTTTTATCTCTACATGCTCTAGAATACAATGCAATGTAGCACACGGTTTTCTCAGAGACTTGGGTTGTGCCATTGACCTGTGAGCAAGTAGGAGGTACATCACAAAATCTCTGTTTCTCACATTCTCCATCAAGCTCTAAGCAGCCTCCTGCCTTACCCCTTGCTTATGTGACAGGGTACAGCTTGTGGTACTGAAAGGGAAACTTGCTGCATGTGGGCAACTTTAGTATCCTCTCATGACAGCAATGTCAAAACAACTTGAAACTGAAAGGTGATGATGATGATGGTGTTGATGATGATGATTGTTTATTAAAGGAGTCCTTATGGCAGCAAAAGAAACAGAATGGTCAGGCATCCCAAAAGAAAAGGTGTTATCCACATTATGTCCCTGACTGACAATCACCTGCTTCAATTTTCATTATATGTGTAGTCTTTGAAGAGTCCTTGCATGAACAGCAGAACTGGGGAGCAGATAGCAAAGGGGCAGGTGTATTTAGATGGCAGAAAATTGAAGTAATACACAGCAGCAAATAAACTTCAAGTGTTGCTCTAGGATATTTATGTACTTTCAACTCATGCCAGTGAAAGTTTATCAGACATTACTTTACCTGGCACTCTTAGCATTTAAATAATGCCTCATTTACCTGACATTCCTTGCACTGACAAATAGTCTCATGGAGTAGTGGAAATGTAATAATCAGGCCCATCTAACTCACTTCTGTGTTTCTATCAGCCTGGGTCTGAGTGCACTTTGCTAGACCTATCCAGTTTATTGTGCAGCATAGTGTGTTGCTTATGGCAACAAGCAGAGTAGGAGATGGCGAAAGATAAATTTAAATAAGGGATGTACTTGCATGCCTTACACAAATTGAAGTTTTTGAATATTGGAAATTATCTGATGAAGCTCTGAAAGGTATGTATTGTGCTCCAGTCTCATACGCAGTCAGAAGCATTACTTTAAAACTGTATTCTCACTTAGGAAACATAAAATCAAGTATAGAAAATTCTGTCTCAGGTTAGTGATGTACAACTCCCAGTGACATAAAGAGGAATCTCTAATTTTCACTTCTGGGTTGAAAACAGATTTATTTGCTCTGCTTTTAGAATGCACACACAGAGTTGATAATTATAGTCAAGAGGGGTGATCCAAAGTCTTCTGACACTCGTGTACTTCATAGCAGTTATAAAAGCTTGTGGCCGTGTGGAATGAGAAAGTTGCTCTGCATCACAGTACCGTGTGAAGGATGATGGAGACATTTTGTTTATTAAGTAGAACTGTTTTCATAATTTGGGAGGTAATTGTTAATGACTCTGCTGTCAGTGTGGAACTCACTGTACTGTTTAAATTTCTCACAGAGCAAATGGGACACACAGAAAATGTCCACAAAAGAAGTCACCATTAACGTTACAAAAAACATCAGACAAAGTGACAGACGGAAAACAAAGAATTGTACCAATTAAGAAAGAAAATCACAGATGAGGATGGACTTAACAAGGTTTCACTGCACTTTGTCATCAGTCGCTGAAGAGATGATCTCCAGATGTTCCAGGTTGAATACAGCAGGCAACTGCTGCTGAGTGCCTTCAGAAGCAGGTCTTGTGGAAACCAATTACAGACACTGTAGGATCTTCAGATGTCATTTGTCAAAAGCAGTGGCACTACATAGACATCCACCAAAATTCATGCCCTTTGATTTTCACTGGATTCTGTGTTATCTCTTGTGTATATTCTGTTCTGCATTGCTATTAAGATCAGGCTGGACAGTCAGGGGTACGGCTCATCACAGTTAAAATCAGGAAATGAACAAATGAATCTGCATTTTTAGTCATAGAGAGCCTTGAGTGTGTACATTCAAAGCAATGGAGTTCATTTAAAGCACTCACTTTCAAAAAACTCAAACCCAGACATGTCAGAAAGTGTTACACAGGTGGCTTTCATGAAATCTCTTTCAGGCTATATATATTGGTTATACAGAGTTAAGTCATACAGTAACTTTTTTATATTTACACTTTCAATTACTTAATTTTAATTCATTGCCTCTATTGATATAATTTTCACCTTTACAATGGTAACTTTCATATTGATCAGCCTTTCTTGAAGTTCCTAGTCTTAGCTTGCGAGTAGAATTATGGTCACTTCATTTTTATATATGCCTCATTAATTATGTTGAGACCCAGACTGACTTGGAAAAAAGTTATTATTAACATTAAATAAAAAAAAGCATAATTCTTAAAGCCATAGCTTAGTGTCAGCTCAAAAATTAACTTTATTTGATAAGATGTATTACATTTGCTATGCAGATCTTATTTAGTTGCATCATAAGCATCCAGTATTACAGTACTCCATGATTTTCCTATATCGACATCTAAAAGGAATGCAAATGTTCAGTGTAGTAAAGTCCAGGAATTAATTCAACATATTACTTCTCAATATAGAAGTAATAATATATACTTTTTCTGTGAGTTTGCAGGCTTATGAAGATAAAAGAGGTAAATTGATTTGCCTTTCCATCAGAAATAGTATGACTATCCTTAGAAGCACATTTAAAAGAACTGTTCAAAAGTTGTTCATAATTAACAGATGACATTGGGAAGAAAATCCATGTATGAACTGAACAAAGTCCTTTTTACGAACAGGCTAACAAATATAAATAGAATTGTGGGACTGAACCCTAATTTAATCCATATTTGGTTCATTTTAATAGCTTGCTGCTAGTTTTGAGTACTTAATATGTACTTTCCTTGTAGAACAACAAACCCAGCAATCTAATTGTTTATTAATTATTCCAGCAAAAAAGGCAAACTGAAGTCCAGAGTTAGTGTGAGACTTTTGCATACCAGAGTATTGAAAAAAGATAGTGCAGCATAAACCTGTATGATACAGGAAAGCTACAGAAAGTAAATAACGGTGCTGAGGTTTTAAAGGGTGTAGGGGATTTTGAAAGAAGGCAGAAAGGAAGATTTGTTGTGTAAGAAGCTGCTCCAGAGACTGTTGTCTTGGGTGGATACCATGTTAGAGTGAGGAGATGCAAGAACAAAGGAGTCCTGGCAGTGAGACTATTTGCTAGCTATGAAATCATTTTGGGATGATGTGCCCACCAGGTACATGAGATGGCTGGGCCACACAGCACAAGCAAGCCTGTGATGCTGCACAGCTCATCAGGATAAAAGAGCCCTAGTTCATGGCAGCCGTGAGGGAGGCACGTTTGGAGTCTCAGAGTGTGAGATGTGACAGGACTATTAGATTAAGGTCGGCTGCCCTGGTCTGCTCATGGTAACTTTCCTGAGCTGCTCCAAGATCCCATAAACCTGTTGATGTCTTAAAGCTTAACTTTAAGATGTTTGAAGACTGCATTCAACTTCTGTGGTACAAACCACATTCAGTTACAAGCAATTTTATATACTCTTCTCATGTAATACGTTATTGTTCTTATTCATTAGCTTGTAACAGAAGAGAAATTATGTTATGTCCTAGGTGGCTTCTTAGTTCTTAATGTGCAAGCTTCTTGAATAACACTAAGTTGTGGAGATGTGGATATCTGTACACAGATAGTGTTATATTTATGTTGACTTTCCTTCTACTAGAGATAACGAGTAGAAAGAAGCAATTTGTTTATAAAATAATATACAACTGAGGTCAGCAAGATCTAGTTCAATACAATTTAAAGTCCTTAAAATAGATTCTTGTGCTGGTTTTAGTGGAAGAAGAAAGCTCAAAGAATCATCTGCACATATTTACTCTGGGTAGCCTTCTAAGGAGTGAAGAGTCTTCTTTACAGGGTCCGGTCTTTGAGTAGCAAATCAAATATGTTTCAAATATAAATGGCTGAAATACATAAAATAATCATTTAAAAGACATAGACTTTCAGATAAGGAACCTGTGGGCATCTCTGACTTCTTATATGACAGGATTTTTGAAATGTTATTTTCCCCCAAAAGACATTATGCCACATAATTTGTTTGATGTTCATTGGCTGCACATGAGGACTTCTACAGGTACACTGAAAAAACACACTTTCTGCTGAAATGATTTGCCAACAGCTGGGGAGTTTTTATGACTTACCTGAGTTCAAGTTTCAAACAGAAAGGAACTTTGCCATGTTTCCATAACTCCAATACTGTGTATACATGGGATTTTCCTCTGATGTTTACATACATATAAAATACATCTTCTTCCACTATGTAAGAAATAGAATCACTCAAAAGAAAGTGAACATTCCCATTGGCCAAAGGAGAGAGAGTGTTCACAGTTACTAATTCATCATTAGGCAAATGAATTTCTCAAAGACTCAGTGCAATTTTGGTTTGCAGTATCCCTTCATGTTCTGCCTTATGCTTCCTTAATGTATTTAATAATTTCATCATTATGGTAGGACATTGACTGGAAGACACACAATTCTACTGTGTGACTTAGAGGATTTTATACTGAAAAAAACAGAAAACTATAATTATTATGTAAGCAATATGTGAGTACTGGGTTAAACACGCATTCTTGATAGTTAAATGAGTGAGATGGCATAAAAAGCAAAAACCAGATATTTTTTATCTTCCTAGCATGTTCATATACATAGATATTAATTTGTGCATGTCTCTGCATGTGTACATTGTAATGTCTTTAGCGTGTACTTTTGCAATTTAGGCACAATTTTTCAGAACCGTTAATTTCTGTTTTAAGTTCTGATGCTAAAGTGTCAAATATTTTAATGTTTGAACTGAAATCTGTTTTACCTGCCTTATGAAAAGAATTAACTATACAATTTGTGCACATATTTGGTATTAGAAAAAGACAGGCTTAGTTTTATTTGCAAATAATGAACAATATACCTAAATTCAAATGAGACTAATGTGAACATTTTTGTACTCTCATTTTAGCTGCACATTATTGAAGATTGACTTTGAACTTGAAAATTAAAATAAAGAAAATTTTTAAAGTGTCTGTTTATTACTTCATGCATTTTGCCTTCCTATGTTTGTGGTTGGTTCATCTTTAAGAGCTGAAATTAGTCCGGTAGTTAGGTGTGTAAGAGCCCCTGGGAGCCCTGCAAAAGGAACATTTCCAATTCCAGGCTCAGACTGTGCCTTGCAAGCAGAGCCCTTGTTGTGCAAGCAGGTTGGGGGGGAGGAGCTGGGGGGGAACCTTGTTACAAGTGAAACCGCCAAAGCTTAAGTTTAGTTTACTCAGCTTCTCTCAGTCCTTTGGGGATTATGTGATAAGGTGGCATTTCTAAAATTAATGCTTAGGAGGTACTACATGAGCTACAACAATGTCCACTGTGTGTCCACAGTATGTTTTCATTCCACAGTGATGCAAATACTTTGAAGGGCTTGATACACTGCAGCATTTCAAAATTAAACCTTCTGTGTCCTCAGGCCAAGCATTCCCCATTGCACTAGTGCCTTCCCAGGTGCCTCCTTTCCAGATTGTCTCAGTGAAGCATGTGGAAAAGGTGCCAGCAGTAAGTCAGCTGCAATGGCCTAAGCTGCAGGGATGCAGGTCTCATTCTGCCCTGTTATCACCATCAGGTTTCCAAGTCCTCCAGTCTCATTTTCAGATTTTTTTTCAAGTAGGCTATGCATACTATCCAGACTTAAAAGCTATTCTCCTGCCCAACAGTAATTTGGATTGCCCACATTTGGATTGTCAATATAAGATAAAAAGTGAGCTGCTTCACTAGAAAAGACATTTGTTGACATATGCCACTTAAGCAAGATGAAATCCAAGTTTATTTGCAATAGATCCTTGCACAGAAAGATTCAGCAAGCATTAAAATCTAGGAAATACTGTAATCTTTATGATAAATCTAGGATGTTAATAAGAAAGAAGGCAGAAGGGAGACTATAATAGCTGTTCTTTTCTTTCTAGAGGATTGATTATCATTTAAGTCCTGAGTGCAGTAAGTGGGAAATCTGTCCTTTCAAGAATTTTTAAAACAAGTAGTTTTAGGTTGCTGTGAGCGCCTGCTTAGGGAAAAAATAGGCTTGAGGGAGAAATAAAGAGAGTAATGTCACAGGCCAGGGCTGAGCTGTGCTGCCAGTTGCATTAATTAGCCTTGCTTGCACATTCTTGCACTATAATCAGTATTATTCAGCTTTAATTTAATTTCCATTAACCTTTCCAAAACACCCACATGTTTGGATACAGGGAAATGTGTCTGGGGTGTTACTGCATGGATAGAAAGAACAACTTACTCACAGTAAAAGAAGTGCTTAAGAAAAGGCACCATAAATATTTAGCAGGGTATTCTTTATTAGCTCTGAGGAACATAAATACATAAATACAAAAGGCATGAAAATATTTATGGTCATCTATATCTGGTTTTACCAGGAAATTGAGGTATTGGGCTTGTTCATGCAAGGCAGATAGAACTTTCCAGATCACATGTAGTAAGTGGCTTAATGTTCAGTTTGCCTGACTCAAGGACTGAAGGGTGATTTGAACCTAAAACATTGGGTAACTTGCCCATGTCCCTAAACCAGTGCTTCTGCATTGCAGTGGCATCTCCTTTGCCCTAAAATAAGATTCCCCATCCCCCGGACGTTTTTTCCCATTTCATTCAGAATACTACTGTTAGTATCACATAAATTTTGTAGCACATTATTGTACACATTATTATTATTATATTACTGAAAGCATAATTTTATCAATTCAGACATAGACCTAGTGAAGTTAATACTCATGATCCCAACTGTCAAGCACAGGAGCAACGTTAGGTCTCATTAATTCACTGAGCAGCCAAAACTCCACCTCAATAGAATCTTCACCTTTTAGAACTGTTGGGATGTAGGAGTCAATATTAATGGATATGTAGAGTGTGCTATGCAAATCATATTTATTATTCATTACTCAAAATCATCTTTCAAATGAGCTAACATCTTTAAAATCTTTGTGGAGGCAAACATTTTACACCTACTCCTGGCACAGTAGTTTGCTGCTCTAGCTGGGATTTCACACCTAATAAGGATTTTCTGTCTCTT
This sequence comes from Pitta sordida, assembly GCA_013390025.1. Lineage (NCBI taxonomy): Eukaryota > Metazoa > Chordata > Aves > Passeriformes > Pittidae > Pitta > Pitta sordida. Next base: position 51,245 of record WEKX01025383.1, on the reverse strand, counting down.
GTTTGTGCCTGACATCATGGCAATCTTTTGACCATTTAGAAGATTAATTAACAAATACAACAGAATAATTTACAGAATGTATACTGGGCCACATTTTCCATAAGAAAATTGCTGTCATCATTGTTGCTTGTCTGTCTGCATGTTGTTCTTTCTTACAATGTATTAATTACTTGCATCCATGGTGAGAAAGTACGTAGCTTCTTATGCCTGCACTATACAGGTAGTTTTCATTCTGTCTAATAAAGTCTCACCGGTATTTCATGTTACAAATGCATTTTTATCATAGGGTGAATCTATGCTGCCAAATGCCTTAGCTCCTACCCCTTAGCTGCAATACCTGCTCCTGGATCCTGGTCCCAGACCATCTGCGCTGCACATGTACGTGTTCACTCCCGCTGAACACAGGAACAAAACAACCCGTTCCCCCTGTGGTAAAACTGGGCTGGCTCGGGAGCTGCACCTTGTCTCTGTCCCTCTGACCCTCTGCCCTACAGAGACCTGTACCACCCCACTGGCATCCCAGCCTGGCACACCCTTGGGCATGGATGCCTTTGCATTAGGGGACATCTCACAGAGCAGTGGCAGCATGCTACACACAGCTTCTGTGAGCTGCAGAGCAATCCTTTAACTGCTCCGGGAAAGGTGTTCTCACGTATCTTGAAAGCCATTTCCCATCAGCTCCACCTTTCTGAAGAATGCCACCTAGGCAGCCTAACAGCAGCCCAAACTCTCAGTGTTTATGTTGCCATCCTCCTTCTCCAGGCAGGAGACCCTCCACACATTCTTTGTTTCTCCCCTAGCTCAGCCCTCCTGGGACCTGGCATGTTTGCTCCCATTTCCCTGCAATGCACCACTCTTTCCTCTTCCATCCATCACAGATTTCTGGCCGTATACGCACCCAGCTGCTGTCCCCTCAGTTACATCGGGCTCTGCACTCAAGTTACAACTACAACCCCACGCTGGCAGAGGTCACAGTCCGGGTAAAGGCAGTTGTTACCTTGTGTCTTTACTGCAGGCTCAGGCTGTTCGCAAAAACGCCACAGGGCTCTCGGAAGGGCTCTCTGTATCAGTGGCTGCACAGAAGTGTAGCTGCCAGACCTCCAGGACAGTCAGTACAATTTACAGGGGCTAAAGAAGCCCATCTTATATGCACAGCCAAGAATTCATTATTCATCAAAGAAAAATGCTAACAGTCCAATGAAATAATTACTAACAGTCCAGTTATACAGCAATATACTAATACTAATACGTGGTCCAGATTGTCTAGTTATGACAGCCCATTCCCAGAAAGGGGACCCACTCCTCGGTGCCCACCCCACTGTCTGGGCCTGTTCTCATCCGACTGGCACCTCTGTTCTCTTGGCTCAATGGCATTGGTCTTCTCCAAGAAGGAACAGGGGAGCCTGGGAGGACCATGATATTAATATTCATAGTTTTCTACCTTGTCTTCTCCATGCTGGAGAGATTCTTCCTCCTCATTGTGTGTTTGTCTGGAGTAATTTTATATGTTTTCCAACACTTTGCTTAATTGCTCTTTCCTGCTTGGTTTGCAATTCCATGTTTTGCCTGAATTTGCTACATATAGCATATTTTAGTTATGTTGGAGGCTCATTGTTTGTTCTCCTTTTTATCCCTAAAACCAGTTTAATCCAATCCAAAGGATTGTTCTCTTCTAGGGACTAATAACTGACCATGTGTGACTTGTGCTTACAGCCCTGGCCCCGTTAGTATCACATCTACACTTGCACCTGGAAGGTTTCTACTCTCACCTTTATACAATCCCCTTTTTCTCCAACAACTATAAAGCAGTAACTTTCTGATAACCTAATGAATGTTTTATCAGCACAACCTAGTCACACACACACCCATGCTTTAGAACAACCTAGCAGAAGACACATTCAGGCACAGACAAAATACTCCATGTCTACTAGTTGTGGTAATATCACTGGTAAGGAACCTATTTATAAACACACAGAGTACACTTACGGAGAAACAGTCTGAATTAAACTTCCATCATGATCATAATTCCATAGCAATAAATCAGTGATCTTAAGGGTGGTGACATTTCAGAGCACTGTTCTCTGCCATGGCCTTCTGCCAACCACCTTCATCAACTGTTGGAGACACCTCCCCATACAAGATTTTGGTGTCTAATCCTGGTCATCCCTGATGGTTCTGGCACAACTTGGTCCCATCAGCAACGCCGTTACCCAGGGTCATAAATCTTTTCTGAACTGTCAAGAAACTGGCAACAATGTTGTCCCAGTGACTTCTGGTTTCATATCTCTCAAGTTCATATGCTGGCTGCTCTACTTGCCAGGATTGATGTCTCCAGCTCTTTTAGGAAGACTCTGTTCAAGAGTAGGAGTCAGGCTTTAGATAGGCCACAGCGGACATCCAAGTTTCTTTGACAGGAATGTGAGCAGTAAATACAGCTTTGGCAGAAGCACCAAAAAGCCGTTACAATGGCAAGTGCAATGACAGCAGTGTTGAGTACCATGCTGTTGCAGTAAGGGGATGTCAGCGTGTGGAGGGGAGAGAGTTTTTGAGGAGTCTGGTGGAGCAGCTGCTTGCCATACATGGGCAGGAAAATGCTGTACCCAGCACACCAGAAAAGGGCAAGGGGTGAGCTGGTGGAAAGCTGCTGGATACAGATGAAGCAAACTCCATGGCTATGTAGCGTGGCTGCTCTAGAAAGGACTGACCTTGACATTTTGAAAATAAGCTACAGTGGGGGTGACACCTTGAGAAGTATAGCTACCATTTGCCCATGACTGAGCTTGGAACTAGACAGAATTTGGATTAAGAAGAGTTCATATGATACTCCTCACATGAAAGGCAAAGTTTTTCATTTATTTCCACCCTTATAAATTTCCTCTTTTTGATTAAAGTGCGTAATTCACATAATTGGCAGGGGGGGAGGGGGTACAGGAGTAGGGGAAAACCAGGCAGCTGGTGTTTCTCTGCTGCTACTCAGGGGAGAAGGCCATTCCCTTGCATTCCATGGGAGAAAGTTTTCACGACTGTCTCCAGCGTGAGTCCAATCCCAGGGGCAGCAGCTCACTGCTGCCCATGGGTCACTCTACAGGGTGCAGTCCTTGAGCACTGGCTGCTCCAGCGTGTTCCCATGCCTACCAGGTACAGCTCTGCTTCCAATGTGGACTCTCCTCTCCATGGGCCACATGTCTCTCCTGGCCTTGGCTGGCAGTGGGTCCAGCCAGGAGCTGGCTGGCATTGGCTCTGCCAGCTCTGAAGGAGGCTTCCAGCAACTCCTCGAAGAAAAGCGTCCCCCATAGCCCCCCTGCTACCAAAAACTCAGCCACAGCAAGACCCAGTACAGGTTTTTAAAGCAATGGGAAGTTATCCCAGAGATGATCAGTCACTCTGCCTCAGGTGAGATGCCAGTCATTCGGAATCAAGTAGTGGTAGCTTCTCAAATGCCTTTGGTTACTTGTGGTTGTTCACTTAGACTAACATAGAAATCTTCCCTACTGTCTCAAGCACACTGTGTCCTGCAAGTTCGCAGCCATAGTATTAAAAATTGAAGGCTTTTATTTTGGATGTTTTTGAGGTAGCTGGAAGGCGGCTCTCTAAGAGGAGATATAAGGTTCTTATTCACCCCAGATACCATCACTTTATGGACCTCTCTAGTTGTAAATTTATGATCTTTTCTTACTAGCTCAGGATATCCTCATTTATGTCTGCTCATTTCTTTGAACTGAAGTTCAAATGGAGTTTATCCCACATGCTTGAACAGTCAGTGCTACCAAATTCTTATACTATATACTTCTGCCTTTCAAAAAACCTGTTGGAGATTTGCTGGAGCAAGCCCAAGTGACCACTTCTTTGACATGAATAGTACAATAAAATACATCTTGACACTGCTCTCAGACTACCTGTCAGACTCTTTAAAGAGTAATAGCACTTTCTGCTCCTGCTGAGTATCTGGGATGTATTTGAGGGGAAAAGAAAGAATGATTTTCTTCTTCACATGATGGACAAGTTCAAGCTTTCCTTAGTCACACCAGACCAATTTAGTATAAATTGTTTCTAGTCTATGATTTTCTTCCATAGGTCAAAAAAGCAGTTTAAAACTCAGTGGGGATAAGTCTGTGTGACATCTTTCTTTCTCTGTTAAATAACCATTTCAGCTGCACCTACCAAATGTAAGTTTTGATTTCAGGGGACACTGATTTTCACTTCTCCTAAAACCACTGCATACCGTGTTGTTACTTAAAGGCTTTAAAATGAGTGTGTGTTACACATTCTCATGAATCCCTTTACACTGGCAATGTGATATAAGGTGACCTAACTGTGGGCAAAAATCAGTGAATTTTGTATTTTTCCCAAAGTCTTGTTTATATAATTTTACACAATTCTCTCAGTTTGTTTTTTTCCTCTGGCAATGAGGGGGTTAATAGCTTCTGCCTCGGCCTCCCTTGCTGCTATGGAAATCAAGGTTATACAGATGAAGACGTCTCTGTGAATACCATATTTGAGAAAGTGAAAAAAAACCATAGTAACAGAAAGCAGATGGCCGGGTCAGGATGTGTGTAAGAAGCTGAAAGATATGAAGGCCCCCCCAGGCCTACTAGAGAGGGGGTAGGAATGTTCTTCCAGGCGTCTCGCTGCTGCTCATGGAACGGACCATGGTGTAAACCTATGGAATAGAGAGAGAGGAACCAGTGATGCAGAATCCACCTGAGGCCACGACTGAAGATGGGGAATTATGCTGCAACAGCTCCAGATGTTTTCGGAGCCCAGAAACACAGAGCCGGAGCTGAGCTTGGCAGAGATCCTTTGGACAGACGTTTTGTGACAGAGTTGCATTGTGGTAGGATCTGAACTATGTACTTTGGGATGGGCTCATGATGAAGCAGCAAAGTAGCACTTAAAACACTGCATCCTGTGCTATGGCTCTCAGACAACAGAGAATGGAAGAGCTGTCGTCCCTGGGTCGAGATCTCACTTGGGAAAGGGTCATGAAAGACTTTTCCTCTCATGAGAGAGAGAGAGAGAGAACTTTCTGGAAGGGCAGAGAGACAGTTCCTATCCCAAATCTGGTCAGAAATACCAGCTTGCCTGGATTTACCCCTATCCCTGTTCCCCCTTTGTCTCCTGGTTGAAAAAGGGAATATGAAATCTGTTGTAAGAGAAGGAGGGGTGGGGGGAAAAAGTTGCCTTTAAAATGATACTTCTCACATTAAGCTCTGATCTTGTTAGTTAATAAATAAATCCTTTATATTCTTCACTTGTAGTTTGCCTTGCTTTGCCTGTGATAAGGTGAGGTTTTTTCCCAGTTTTTTTTTCTCTGGGAGAGGTTGTGTGTGAGTCTCTGGCACCCAGCCAGGATCAAACCACAACAACAATACATACAAAGATTAATTTAATATAATTTTAGACCATATAAAAATTACTTTCGTATGTTCACAAGTGAAAACAACCTCTTTCTTCATTCAGTCAACATGCTGCTGCTGTTGTCCCACAATGGCCCACAATCCAGAAGAAGTCATGTTGCTTTACCACAAATTAGTATGAAAGTAGAAAGGTCCAGTAGTGTGGGTTTGAATTTCTTCCCTTTTTATTGCTTTCATATTCAGAAACAGGTTAAAATCAGCACTTGAACTGACACAGCTAGAGGTCCTGAATATAAAGCAACTTTAGATTCTTCCAAATTGGTAGAAATTTGAGAATTTTTTCCTGGTGTTCAACAGTTTCGCTCACAGAGTTCTAGCAGAGCTCAAACAAAAGCTTAGCTGAATTATTCACTTTACTCCCATGAGTGTAGAAACCTTGCATTTGCTAGTGGCTGAAGAAAAGACACAATGCAACTGCCAGAGATGCTGAAACATTTATAGCTTGCCAGAAAAGACACAGAGAGGAGAATGGAACAAGGCAAACATATGAATTATGGAATTATGGAAATGTCAGTCCATTGGATTAAATCCTAATGCTAGTTATATCTGTGTAAATCAATGAATTCATTAAAATTTTGGATATGAAAACAAAACTTGATCTTTGTCTTCTATTAAAATTATTAGCATCTCTTTTTAGTATAAATTACTCCACAACACTTAAATACTTTCAATTTAGTTTTTCAAAGGAATTTGAATTAATTTGATGTAAAATATAAGGAGACGTTTGTATAATGCAAGTGCAAAGAGAAGAATAGAAACAAAATAATGTTATTTAATTTTGTTCTCTTTTGCAGGAGCAAATAACTGCTTGAGTGGTGAAGAGTGACATTCCAAGGTATTACATGAGCTTTTACGGCATTTAATGCACAGAAACAGTACAATTGGATTTATGAAGGATTTATGAATCCAAGGGCTAGACTGACAAATGTTAGTTAACATCATTCCAATTTCATTTCCAGCAGAAATTGAGTTGGTTGAGTTAAACTGATTTTTGTCTTGTCCATCCATTTTGATCTACTGACATTTTGAAAAAGTCCAGGGAGGTGCATTACAGACAGTACATTTGGTATGGAATTTCCTTCTCTGTCTGACTTGCCTAAACAGTGTCGCCATACCTGGATGTCTCCCTCCCATAAGTGATATCAATATCTTTAAGTCTGGAGCAGTTGGAACAGACATGCAACCTTCTTCCAAGTTTAAATAAAACCATGAAAAACAATATTCCAGACCAATGTGTACTGCCACCATACCACGATCTCAATTGACCCTTTCAAATGGTTCTTTAAACTGCCTGAAAATGTGAATAAAAGATCATCAGTGCACAGGGTGACAACTGGTGATACAGGGCGACCCACAGTGGTCTTTTGTGCACAGTTGATGCAGTTATGTTCTGATGCAGTTATGTAGGCAGGACTAGGGCATCACACCACATACATGAATGTGGTCTCTGCGGAAGGAGACAAGGACATCTCTATCCTTCAAGGGCAGCTTGGGTCCTCTGAGGACAAAGATAATGATGATTAGGCTGTTATTGACAAGGAGGGCCAAAGAAGTTTTCTGTGAACCCTAAGTGTCTCTTTGTCTCCCAGAAGCTCTCTAGGATCCAGGAGCTGATGGTGTGAGTGCCTTTCACTTTCCCTTTGTAAGAGGGACTACTTTACGCATACTTCTCAGCCAAATTCTCAGTCTGTAAAACAAGACCATAGGCTTCCACAACCCAGTGTTCTGAGAAGGGTGGGATAGGATTTCTGGGTCACAGACAGGTATAAATCCCACATAGCATCAAAGGCTTCCCTTCTCTTGTTGCTTATATGGGATATTTTTGTTTTGCTGTGACATTTTGGATGCTTTTTAAGATCCTTAACAATTGGCTAGAGCAGAGCTTTATAACTTCCATCCTCATACAGCAAGTAAACTCTTGCCTAACTTCCTGAACACCCTGCTCAGAGAAGCAAAGAGTCTCCTGGCCTTTCTCCTCTGCTTCTTATCCCTCTGTCTTGGAGAATCCTGACTCTCTGTTCCTCCCCCCTTTACCTCCTGGCCCTCCTTCTCTGTTTGAAACTACTTTTTGTCTTTTGGCCTCCTACTACAAGTTGAACATGTTCAGGTACATGGCAGAAAGTCCAAGAAAGAAAATGAAGGTACAAACATGAAAACAGGACACTTTGTACAAAAATCATGTAAAATTACATAATGGAGTAGTAGTTAGCCTCTTCTCTGCCTCCTCGTCTCTCAAGTCATCTGTCAGTCATAGTTGATGATATCTGTGAGTTACTGAAACTCTGCTATGCCAGGTGGGAAGACAAATTTGAATGTTAACTAGATATAGTAAAAAAACAAAACAAAACCAAAATTGTGTTTAAATTCAATCCTTTGCTGATGAAGCATTTTTTCTGTTTATGACATACTGATATTACCACTGACACATCCAAAAACCTTTCCTTTTTCATTTATTATTGGCATTGCTATTCTAATTTTTTTGTCTGACAATATTCCACATTCTACATGCTCCATCCCTGGAGCCATTCAAGGCTGGGTTGGATGGGCTCCAAGAAACCTGGTTAAGTAGAAGTTGTTCCTGCCTATGGCAGGGGAGGGTGGACCTAAATGACCTTCAAGGTCCCCTTTCAACCCAAACTATTCTGTGATTCTATGATTTTATTTTTCTGCCATAATTTGTGTTTGAGATGCTTCCACTCTCACAGAGTTGGATCCATAAACTGACTACAAATTCCTGTATGGAAAGGCTTCATTTCCAGACATTGATGGGTGATAAAATGGTTGATCTTAAACAGCAAGGATGAAAAGACACGGAAGGAAACTAAGAAAATGAGGTTTATGAAATTTGGAAGTCTTAACAGTGGTCAGCACTATCTCCCAGAACAAGGTATAACTGGTTCCAGAAGCACAGTTTGCAAATCCTAGTTTACTTTGAAGCAGTAATGCTGACACAAGTCCTGGAGTGCAGCAGATTTTATTAACCTGGGAAATGAGGTTTTATGTGGTTACACCTACTGTAAGATCTAAAGTGTGACTCATTTTTGTATTCTGCATTGATCTAGGGCAAAATTGTATGTCTTAGCTGAAAACATGTTTAATATTCTGATGCTTCCATTTGTAATAGCTCAGGAGCACCTGTGAAAAGGCTTAGCAAAAAGCATTATTTCTGAGTATTGAAACCATAAGACTAAAATTATGTTATTATTATCATAAACAGTGGCAAAAAAATGACAGAAAACAACTTGGTGTTTTATTTGTAAAGATAATGGATACACTGATCATGACACTTTCATGTCTTACACATCAACAATAACTTTGCAAGATTTAAAAGAGATTATATTAAAGAGATTTTGAAGCAATGAAAATGAAAAATTTGTGCTTCCTCTCTGAACTTTTTCCTTCACATTTCAGCGAATGGTGAATCTGTCACTCCAGAAATCCCACCAGGACAAATTGTTGGGAGGATGTATGCACTGGGATGTTTTTGTACAAGGTACTCTGCTACGTAGTTCCCCAGAACTTGTGAAGTCCCTGCAGCACAGGATTGTTATGATGGGAAGAGAGTGTGCATTAGCTCGGTATGGGATGGGTGTAATTACCATTACACTGGAACAGTGTTGTGAATACTCATTAATCTGCCTTTAACAGGTTGACATGAATCATCCTACAGTAGTCAGTGCCTGAGCTTCCAAAACTACTGTCTTCTTGTATCCCTGGCATCCTTATGATTCAATTAATATCTTGAACTGAAAAAAACAGCATCAGAAATATGTATGAAATCAATCCTGTTTTGCTAATTGCACATAATATTGACATGGACAGTCAAGTTGAAATGCATTGATGTTTTTGAAGGGAAGAAACCACAAAGCTACAGAATACCCCATTAAGTCAGGACTTTCTGTTTTGCTGTCAGCATCACCTATATCTCATCTGTCCGCCCTAACAGAGTGCTGGGTTTATACCAGTCTTTTCCATAGGAAATGACTCATGCCCTGAAACACAGATTTCCTTTCCCTCAGCCTTTGTGACATTGTTTGAAGCAAATGCCACTCCAGCCACAGAAACAAGGAGGTAAGAGAGGCTCTCAAGAAAAACACTTCCTGCTGCTGCTGCTGCTGTTGCTGCTGTTACTGTCACTCAAG
>WEKX01025383.1:0-41659 GCA_013390025.1 Pitta sordida | reverse complement strand
CACACTGCAGATTTATCATGAGTGATAACAGCTGCTAAAAGTCCACAATGAATGAAGTATCCTTGATCATTGCTAGGCCAGTTTACTCTTAACCAGCATATTTCCTGTTTAGTTTACATTGTGCTTAATAACCAAGGCTAGGCAAGGTAACCTGTTGGGAAAGAAATACTATTAGCATAATCACCATTATATTAAAGCAAGGCTATGAAGGCACAGTGTTCTCATTTATAGACAAATGAAAGATGAAATCACACAGAATCAAAGAATCTTCTGAGTTGGAAGGGACCCACAAGGATCGAGTTCAACTCCCAAGTGAATGCCCATACAGGGACTGAATCCATAACCTTGGTGCTGTTAGCACCATGCTTTAACCATCTGAGCTAATCTCAGGGTCATCTCTTTTTTTAATTATTTTTTATATCATCCCATTATCTAGACCATGTCACTGAGTTCCTCATCCAGTCTTTTCTTAAACACCTCCAGGGATGGTGACTCCACTGGTGAATCNAGAACTTTATGAGCCTCATAGCTGAATCAGCCAACAACAAACTATGCAATTGACAAATCTGCGATATTTAAATTACATTAAGTCAAGCTTTGGTACAATATAACAGAGTTACGAAGCTTTTAGGTGTACTAAGAGGAGAAAGCTTGAGCCAGTGTACAACTGCTCATGTGCAGTCTCCAAGCACTAAAGCCAGACACATACCACATGTGTCTCAGAGGAAGGCTTCTTCCTGAAAGCTGCCAAACATTTCAGACACCTTCTCCCTACCACATGAGCTCATGGGGCACTCTCATGTTCAGGAAGAAGGTAAACACGGTCATGTTGCTATTTGCATTTGCTGGAGGGATATCTCTACACAAATTCGAAGGAGAAAATGTTGATTCAACTCATAGCCCAGGCAAGGTGTGAATGTTCCTGCTGAGGATGGCTTTAAGGTAGTTGGATGGAGCATGGGCATGGAGGGGATGACACACATCCTATTACACCACACCCATGGAAAGGGTGATAGGAGCAAGCAGAGCTTGGTAGGACCTGCTGTCCACTACTGCTGCTTCTTCACCACCACTGACCCTTCTGTTACACTTGTCAAAAGATGACCTAGAATTTAAACAAGGCTGTAAGTTGCTTGAATTCTTTGTAGTAAAAATTGCCAAACTATAATCGCTTGAAGCAGTGCCAGGGAAAGATCAGCAAGTTAATATTACATTAACTGAAATGTCAACAATATCCCCAGTATCAGGTGAGGAAAATATTTACAGATTCTAGGAGTTGCATCCCTAATCAGCAATATATTTGGGCACATACTTAAAGCTGCTTTTCTAGATACCAGTGAGAGTGCTCATATTCCCCACTCTGGTTAGTCAAGACCTTGACAGAGCCAGAAACAAATATATTTAGATCACGGCTCTGAGAACCAACCTCTGGAATAACCTGCTTTGCAACTAGGTTGTGAGCAAAGAAAGTACATATATTAATAATGTGCTTGAAAAAGGGCTTTTGCTTCCTTTTCTCTGCCTTTTCCGGTCATCCAACAAAAACATGTGAGTCTTTAGGGAAGAAAAGGAATGTTACTTAGCCAGATCTATTTTTCAGAAATGTATGCATGTATGAAAATGCATTCTGATGCAAAAAACCAAGCCATCACTTTATATATTGCCATATTTATATACAGTAATACCTTGCTAATTCATGCTTCAATTTTTGTTACCTCACTCCTTTGCAGGTTTTCTCCGAGGAATACATTCTGTGGATCCTCACCTTTTTTGTGGGATTTTGGTGGTAATCAGTATATATCTTTTTATATATTTATATATTTATTATTTTAAATCAAAATAAAATATGTGTCATAAAGAACATCACCAGCACCAGGCAGCAGCTTCCCATCACCAAGTCTGCTGACACAGGATTGTATTCGGCACTCTATTGGCTGATTCTGTATACTGCACTGAAAGGGTTTAAGAGGCTAGAACGTGTTTATAAGAGCATTGAAAAGATTAATAAAATTGTGTGGAAAGTTTCTAAGAGTGTGTGAAGGGTTTATTAAGCTTAAATATATATATAAGTCCTATTTCACCATTTTCACAGTTCATGGGGGTTCTCGGAACCGAATCCCTGCGATATTTGAGGTATTACTGTAGTATGGTACTAGTAGAGCTTACAACTAAGTCTGCAAAACACCTCTCAAGACCCTATTTTCAGGTGCTTGTTGCTTTCACAAACTTCTGTGGTTTGGCTGAAATTTCCACACCTTGGATTTTTGTCTGGTTGTTTCAGCAAAATTTCACATTATGTTTTCATTAAAAACATGCAAGACATGCTAGTTTTCCCATATTAAAATTATAACAGAGCTTGTCTGAGAATTTGTCAATCTTATCTGCTGGGAAGCCCAGACTTTTCCTTTGGTATAGATGGCCCTCCATAATTGTGCTGCCATTTCCATTAAGTGTTTATAGACTTGGTCTATGGAACTAGAAAGGAATGTGAATACATTAGAAATCTGCTGGAGTGTGCATCTGCTCTGAACACATTTTGTTCCTGCAAGGTTTCAGTGTGTCTAATGGTGTTCCCAGAGCTGAGAGCAGCTCTGCAACTACATCAAAGACTGAGCAAGAAATTCCCTAGAAAAGCTTCTGCAGAAGCAGAGTGGGGAAACTTCCCCTTGTGCACTGCTGGTGCTCTCACTGCCAGACTCCAGAGAGTACAGCCCCTCACACCTTCTGAAAAGAAAAATGTAGTATTTCTAGGATGGGAAGAGCTATTGAGGGAGACTAGGACTGAAGCCAGTTGGAAGATGAGAAATGGAGCGATAACAAAGGATAATGTAGGTGAATGTTTTCATATAGTAGAGTACATTAACTTTCACAACCTGCAAATAACACTACATTTAATACATGCAATTTGCTTGTTCATACAGCAAATTTAATTCCAGCTATCAAGTGACTCCATTTGCTCAAATGGCAGAGCTATGTGGAGCTGTGGCAGGTAGACACAATTCTCCTCATGAGATGCTAAAATGGTTTTGGTAAGGGAATCTGGAGGAGTTTTGTGTTTCTGTAGGATGACACAGGCACACATTATGTGACACAGGTGACACATATTTGCACGAAGACAGAGCGTCTAGATGTTGTTGTCTTCTGAATAACCATGTGCAACTTCACATTCTCCACCCTCCGTGGATGGATTCTCTGAATAGATGTGCCAGACCGCACAGACTATCTCAGGGCTCATTAGCAGAGAGGCAATGCTGCCTGAACATTGTCAAACGACTTCTAAATCTGGTTTGCATGTCTCGGCATCTGGTGTTTCCTGTTCCAGTCCCTGAGCGTGGAGCAAGTTGCATGTCTGAATAGCAACCTGATGAGACCTTGGGTAGCTCTGTGCTGAGAAACCTGGTAACTTTTGGATAGTAACCTTCAGCTTTTCTATAGTTAGGCTACATTAGGTCTCATTGTATCAGGCCTGTGTCTGTGAATATGGCTGAGTGCTACTGGACAGTCCTTGCCTGGTGTGTGTGCTCCTTGCCTGCAGCACATGTGAGTGCAGGGGTAGGACAGTTCACACATCCTCGAGTCTCTGGAATACAGCAGTAGCCTGAGCACCAGAGTCACCACAGTGCTCCTCCTTTGCCTGGACAGTCATTTCAGTTTGATCCTACCAGTGTTCCTTTCCTCAGCAAATGTGCTTCAGATCACTTCCCTTTTCTTCATTAAATGCAGTCATTAAACATCAATTGCCAGTATCAATCTCTTCCTCAGCTGTAGCTTCATCTACCGAGTTCCATCACCCGTCAGCTCCTGCGGATTCAGGCCTTTTGCAGTCAGTGGTGGGGGTGGCACTGAGGGGGCAGCAGGATGGGTGTGAAGGTGGCAGAGGGGATGGCATGGGGGATGGCCCGGAGGGGGGCACTGAGGGTGGCAGCGCAGGGCCGGTCACCCTCTGCCGTGGAGCCCTCCCGCCTCCCGCCCGGCAGCGGCCCCGGTGCTTTGGAAACAATCCTCGCCATCGCTTCCACCGGCGGAGCGCGTTCATATCCGACTATTGAAAGCCTGTAAATTGCCTCAATATTTATACAGGGCATTGCAAAGTTTAAAAGTGAAATGTTTACGAGAACCGAGTGCCGAGTCCGTTTGCGTCTGTCCTACAGTCCCAGGGCCCTTCTCGNGGGGAGGGGGCGCACGGCCCGGCAGCAGCTGCCCTGTGGCCCGCAGGCCGGCGAGGAGGCCGAGCTCGGTGGCGGTCGGGTTGTTCGTGCTGTTCGCTCCTCTGTCCCGTCTTCGCACGTACAGGCTCGAAGAAGAAGGGATTTAGTAAGATCGCGGCCATTCAAATGGGACAGCACCTAAAGCAACTGTGAGGGTCTGACTGTGTGCCTGACTGCCCTGCGCTGGAGCCAGCAGAGGAAGATGCGTCTTTTTCTCCTTGTGCAGAGCCGGTCTGACTACTGAACAAAGCGATGTGCTGAAACTGGAGATCTGACAAAATGGGAGCGCTTGTGTTCTCTGCGACTTGCAGTTTACTTGTAGCTCTGGTGCAAGGGCACAGTTTATTCACCTGTGAGCCGATTACTATTTCCAGATGTTCAGGAATGCCTTACAACATGACTTTTTTCCCCAACATCATGGGACACTATGATCAGGACACGGCTGCTCGGAAAATGGAGGTAAGTTCTTTCCCCCCTACTGTATGTGTAACAAATTTTTTGTCATTAAGAAATTATTTGGGATACCCATAGCACTTAATAACAAGGCAGATAATGTTTAGTGAGTAGATGTTTCATCAACTGTTTCAGAGTGTGCTAGAACTCATTTGTTGTATGTATAAGCTCTGTGTAAGGGAGCTTCCTTCCCTCACCCCGCCTTGGATCCTGTATTAGAGTGGAAGAGGAATGGGTGTAGCACAGAAATGTGGCTATTCAGAGCATTTTGGCAGAGCTGATCACATATAGCCCAGGCACCTTACTGTTCAACTGAGCAATTGTTGAGATTCTCTGGGGAAATAGCTTATAATATCCTGACCTGCCTGAACTCAGTGCAAAAATCGTATTTAGAAGTTGCTACTTACTCATGTCTCAGCTTACATCTACTAAGGAGAGGCACCTAAACTTGTTCTTAGTCCTGTTCTCCATTGCATCTTTTGCATTCTGTTGTCTTCTGACTGAAACTTCTGATTCTTTTTGTTTGTTTGCTTGTTTGTTCTTTAACTGAAAACAAGCATTTTTCTTACCTGAACTGACTGTAAATGTGGTTGCCTTGAGAATATGCTGCCTTGTGAAAAGGCTTTGCCGATAGCAATACCTGTAAAGGGCAAGAGCCTCTCTGGGTGAGAGGCTTGTAAAACAAGTTTTGAACCTGTTCTAATAATGGCTTTTCAGTGGTAAGAGGAGAGGGAAAGTCTTAACACAAGTCTTGAAAAGCTCAGTCTCTTGTGCTTTGTAGAGAGTGAAACAAAAGTGAGTTGAAGATTAAGCTTCCGTTTGGTTTTGTTTTAAATATACGTGGTATTGGAGGTGGTTATTAAAATCTTATTTGCATACTCTTTACTGAACTTGGAGGAGGAGCCTGATTCAGTTGTCAAAATATGTGTTTAGTGTTGCTTGGGATAATCAGGATCCCTGTTTGGTCTCCAACTGCCAGCCTGGAATGGCACAGGCTTTGGTCTTACATTGGTTTTATCAGTCTGCTGTAGATGTATGGGAAATTCTGGTATTGAATGTTAAGCCATCTGTAAGCAGGCAACTGAATTCAGCTACAGCTCTTTGACATCGTGGGCTTTAAATTGGAAGGCAGGCTGTGAACTGTGCAGTGCTTTCTCTAGTTGGCATTTGTCAGGAATGCTTCCTGCAATGTCTGCCACTTTATTTCCCGAGGTATGTTGCTGCTTCTTACTTGGTATGTCTTAACTGCGGCTGTTGAGCCAGCACTTGTCAGTATTCGTGTCTTCCAGTCGTGCTGCTGTTAGGGCAGAGACACCACGGAACCATTTTTATTGGGTTGCTATGAATGGGTTTTCTGAACTGTCAGTAACTTGTGCGTAGTGCATGTGTGGAGGGAGTTCCTTCTGGAAAGAGTTCATGGCTTACCTGCCCTTATATAGCTGCTTCATCAAAAATTGTGTGGAAGTGACAAATTTTGTTATTTTCTCTCTTCTTCCATCCACCTCTACTGGTCGGTCACTACTTGGCCAACTGACTGGGTGGCAATGGGGAACAACAGACACTATTAGGATTTGATTTCCCTAGCCTATTTCATTTGTTTCCTAGTCTCCTGTCATTTCTACTGCCTGGCCTCTATTTTGATATTCTTCACTACTGTAGTGCTGTGCAGACGTTTCTGAACTGCCTAGTGTATGTGGTCTGCCCGCCTTTATTTGTGATCCAGCAGTGCTGATGGACTGCTTGATCAAAGTGAATTTTTAAGACAGCTGCTTTACTGGTCAAAGCATGAAGAAGTTTCCTCCCATTCTGTATGTAGCTAGTGTTGAATCTGTTGCCAGTGGTTAGATTCAGAATTAATATGGTAAGCTGACAGTGATTTATTGCTGGGCCTTTTTTTCTGAGAGAGATCGAGGTGTACCAATGTCGCTTTCACATTTTGGTGTGATTCTACACAGCGTTCAGTAACAGCACCAGTATAGTTTGTCTGTAGTTGGTTGCAACAGAGGACCTTCTCGGGATTATCAAAGATTCTGCTTTTCAGGGGACTTGGTGTTACAGCAGGGGAAGAGGAATTCCTGACTTTTGTAACAGTGTGTTTAATTTCACTTTGAAGCCATAAAGAGGCAGCAGATTGGGAGGTGGAGGAGACTTCTGGTTGTTTTAAAAGCTTGAATTTTTCTGTAATTGGCAATTCAAACGTCATTCATACCAAAGCAAGAATTTTAGTAGTACACTGGCTAAAACTTCTTTTTTTTTAAACCTCAGTAGAAATGCTTTAAGGCTTTAGTTTTTAATTCTGTCTGGTTTTTCCCCCTCCTTTCCACACAGCCTGTTCTCAAGACTGGACATGCGGATCTTAGGGTGTAGGGTCTCACTGGGTTTTGAGGCTGAGGCTTGCAGGACTGTATTTTGCACATTATATCTCAACTGCCTTCGTGTAAGGTGTTTAGTCATGCAGTCCTGAGGCACAGGGTAGAGACTTCTTAAAGAAATCAAAAATGTTTCGTGCAGAAAAAGCCTCGATGGTCCAGTTTTATGTTCCTGTTCCCTCTGAAAACTTTCGGCGGGGGGTGTACTCCCAAAACGGACAAATATTTGTCGAGGGGACAAGTCTCGCCTCAAAGTGAAGGTGACTTTCCAAAACCACAGTAACCTCTCAATGTCCCACTCTCAAGGCTGTACAGGTGTGTTCTGCTGCAGAGAATGTTGTATAGCCAGAAGAGCTGTGCTTTCCAGCTGCTGGTGCACAAAGGCTTCTGTACAGTTTCTCTGCTTTCTGGGTAGGTGTTAAATTGATACTTCTGGTGTCTTCATAGTAATCCTCCAGGAGAGGATGATGTGAAGCTGCAGCCTCAGATGGTGGTTGTCCTCCAGGAAATCAGCTGATACAATTCTGCCTCAGGTATCAGCTGTTTATAATGGTGTGCTAGAAACCAGAACACTGAACTGCTGAGAGCAGGAATGAGTGACTCAGTCTTAGGGCCACTGTTATGAATGTCCTGGCTAGTGATGGTAGTCCCTCTGGGATCTTATTTTCTGCAATTAAACAAAATAGGTGATTTCCAGTTGCTCCTTCCATTCACATATTTATTTATTCTGGTTTAATTCTGAGCTTGGCAGACTGAGTTTTGGCTTCTTGAATTTTACTTTATGTTTGGATTAGTTTTGTTTATATAAGTGGTGTTTTTAGGAAAGTAAAACCACATGACTTTATGGTTTGAAGTTTTGTGTATGTTAGCTAAACAGCTGCATGACAGTGTGTCTGAGGTTAAGACAATGTCTGCCAGGGAAAGGTGGGAACCTTCCTGTAATGAAAAGAAACTCCTCCTCTGCTTTATCCTTCAAATCAAGAGTCTTTCTGTCAAAAATGAAAAAAAAGGAAGGAATAATTTTTTCCAAAAAATATGTGTAGAATTAAAGAGAAAAAAAAAGACCAAGCAGTAACACAACAGTAACAAGGAATATCACCCCAACAAACCCTACCCTCCTCCACCCCTCTGTATAATTTTGTTCTCGTTGCAGCTCTTTTCCCTTCCTCAGTTTGCCAGCATCATGGTAGTAGTAATGGGAAAGTATCCCCCAAAGGAATCTAACCCATTACACAGTGGAATCTGGTTATTTGCAGATACCTACCATATTTGTATCTCTAAGCAGTTTGACAGTAACACTGCTCATTCAGACTGGGAGGCAGAAGATTTGGGGTTTCTCTGATGAGGAAAATACATGGACACAGCAGAAGATCTGGTTCATTACAGATGTTCTTAGAAACTCCCCCTCGTGGTCGTCCACAAAAACAAGTCACTTCTAATTCCAAAGTATGTAATTCCTACTTTAACTATCCTTGAGTAGGTTGTCACCATAAGGCATTACTCCAGCAAGGCAAAGAATATTACTGTGTCATAACTTATGTTCATATCTCTTAATCTGTTCTGCTGCATTTCTGGAATGTGTCCACAGGAGACAAGCCCGTAAGACTTTTTGACGTGGGTGAGATCCACAGGTCTGTAGAAGTGCAAGGGGAAAAAGCTTGCCCGTGAGTTTTTAAAGCGTACTATAGAAAACACTGGAAAATATCACACGGAGAACAATGAAGTACTTCAGAGAGACTGGAAAAGTGATTGAGTAGTGAGTTTTGCATTCAATTCTGAATTCATGGCCATATGCCAGAATATGTGTGTGCCCGAGTCTATGGAGAGTTCAGTGCAGCTGGCTACAGCAGGGGCAGAAATTGTGTTGGAACTGGGGTCAGTTTAAACAAAACTATTTAGAGGTGATTAAGGAGTACTTTCAAAAGCTTAATACTGAAGTTGCGTGAGTTGAAATTTGTAATGTAATAGCTTAATTTGCTTCCACTAAATACAAACTTACAGTTAATTCAGTATAACGGTACTTTAACAAACTGGAAACCTGGTGCCTGCAAGCTTAAATTGGTACATGTGTGTGTATACACGCAGGAAGGAGGAGGCTGTTTATCTCTGTAGATTGGGAGTTTTGGGATAATAGGTGTTGTTTCGTAGGAATATTGTTACTGGGATATCCTGCAGCGTAGCACGGGTGTGATTTTTCTAAATCTCTACAGGCAGCCATCTTTTCCCTCTTACTCCATATGAGCAGTGCTTGGTATAATATGTGAACCACTGGTACTTAAAACTTGAAGCTTAAATCCCTACTCTTAAATTTTTGGTAGCTCAGCATCCATTAGGAAACCAGTCAATATTCTTGTCTGCTTTGAGTTACTTTTTGTCCCTGATGTTGCCTCAGAGGCCAAGTTGGAGAATGCATGCAGAGCTGTGGACATTGACCCAATAGAATAAGCACAAAGGGCTTTTTAATTCCTATTTCGCTTGTAATTTTTGTTCTTCCTTTATCATACATCACTAGTACTAAGGAGCAGGGAAGGCTTGTGTCAAAAGTGGTAAGTGTTGGTCACAGAAATCCACTACAGTACAGTGGTGAGTGTCCCCACCTCTCATGCAGGAGACTGGGGTTTCGATTCCCACCAGGGAGGCAGTGATGCCATTTAAGAGTTGGACTCAACGATCCTTGTGGGTCTCTTCCAACTCAGAATATTCTGTGGTTATGTATTACTGTGTACAAACTAAGGTAACTTCTGGCTTCTCAAAACAAAGTGTGGTTGGAAAAGATTTCAGTGGCAACACAGCTGAATTGATGCTTGTTAAGTGGAAGTCAGCAAATGCCAAAGTATTTTTTTTTAAGAGGTGCTCTGCATGGGTCAAAGGAAATATAAAGCAGTATAACTGACTTCTGTGCTGGTACATCTCTAGAAATACAGAATAGTTGGACATGAATAATTCTGTTTTGAGCATCGCCTTGGAACTTGCAGAAAAGCATTGACTAAGAGATCAAAAATGAATTATCTGTGTAACTTCATAAAATACCATAAAAATCTGGGACGTGTTTTCATTGTTTGTGGTCTCTTGCTCTCAGGTATTCCAAAGAAACATACACCATCTTTAGTTCTTACAGCAGTTTTACAGCAACGCATTCATAAACCATTTTTGCTGATTCCTGTGGGTACACTAAATTACAGCCACTAAAAAAGTGTTTGTTCCCTGTAGTACTGAGGCCCTTCATCCTGTGTGATTAGCTTGTGCAGATTATCTGAAACCAGCCAGGCGAGGGTGTGTAATCCTGTTACACTGGCTTTGAGTGTGTCAGTTATCCGCAAAGTCTGCTGCTGCTTTCTCTGAACAGTGTTCCTTGTCTGCTTGATAGTGTGGCTAGTGCTGCTTTGCTCTTTGTTCTGAAAGTATGCTGCTTAGAATGCGTGAAGGTCCAAAGTAATGCATGCTTGACAAAGAGGTGGTAGCTGGGGTTCATGGAGATGGTGTTGACAGAGTGATTCCAAGAGTCTCCTCTTTATCCATGCTCAGAGGCTATGCCTACACTAGCAAGTAATTTGGTATTACAAGTATAAATAACTAGGTGATGTTACACACTTCTTGCCTGTCTGCTGTAAGAGACGGAGGTTTTATTCTGGGCTTGATTTATGCCAGTCCCACTGTGCATGAGATGAGGTCTGTGAGGCTGGCCTGTGGAAGGCTGTCTTCCAGATCTTTCTCAATAGAAGACCTCTGGGAAATCATGCCATGATATCATGTTATCAGTCTCCTGTGTGTGTCACAGTGCCCTGGCTTGTATTGCAGTGTAGCTGCAAGCCATCGTCATTTCTTAGTCTCCCTGTGCAGCCTGCATCTTAGATTGCCCCTGCTCCACACTCGTGTGTGACGTGTGGTCACTGACTAAACCAAGGCACCATAAATGTGGACTGATGGACTTAATCCTGAGGCTGTAACCTACTCTAGGACACCAGTGGGTGAATGGAGTCATGCAAGCTTCCCTGAAGCTATTCATCTGGAGAAGGAAAACAGGAACAGAGCTACTGAGTTTGGAACTTGTTTGCCATCATTGATAGGAAGGAGTTAGGGCTTGGGCGCAGAGCTGACTGGTGGGACCACATCATCCTTGGAGATGTGAAAAGCCAGCAGTGGGCACAAAGCTTCCAGATGTAGAAAGGTGCAGTTTCCATGTCATCTTAGTGTTTTTAAGGAAGTGGCTATTGTCCAGTGGAACTCCATGAACTTTACCTGGTCATTAGTAAATCAGATTAGGTCGGACAAGTGTGCTGAGGGTGACGTGGTGACCATTATTTCAAAGGTCATCTTCACGTATCTTCCTTTAAATCGTAGACAAGTGGACAAAATTGTATATCATTGTGTGCAGGTGGTCTGCACTCTCTCTGTGCTGTGCATGAGCTGTCAAACTGCGTGGGATCAAGCAGCTCGTTAACAACTCAGATCCGGTGTGCTGGCCCAAGGCAGCTCTGACAATAGCAGCAGGATTGTCTTGCAGGCTTTGGTGAACCAGCAAGGTGGACATCTTTGCATGGCTTATAATGCTTATGTCTTCTACCAATCTAGCATAAGGATGGCAGAGGTTTCTGGTGTCTTCTTTCTGCAGAGACCTTTGTAGTGTTTAGGTGTGAGACGCTGTTTGTCTGCAGTGCTGCATGGGTCACAAGGCTGTGTGGAGCTCAGGCCTTTGTTGCATGTGGTGGAGGTGGAATCCAGGTTTAATATTCCATTTGCAGAATGGATGGTGTTCAGGGGGACAACTTGGCTACAAGGTGTTACCTAAGGCATCACTGATAAAGACCACAAAAAGCAAATGGTCCAGGAAGGGGCCACATGAGATTGGTGCATGTGGTCAAACATCTGTGCTTTTTTTTCTAGTTTGACAGTGCAATGATTAAATATGACCATTTCTAAAACTACTGTTGTGTCATCTCTTTAGATCTCTACTCCATTCCAAAGGAGGTGGTGAGAGTATCTGCACCATAAAACTTCCTGCCTTTCTCTCTCTCTCACTGTTGACTGTTGGTTCACCAGCCCTTAGTGGCAAACATGGTTCCTTTGTCTCACGTTTCCTTTTTGGGTCTTTTTTGTGTATTGTGTGCATCTGTGATTGCTGTAACACAATTATAATTTGCTTGCAAGAAGAGAAGACACATGTGTCTGCCCTCTTCTTCTGAACTGTGAAGTTGATATGAGTGGAAGGAGAGTTGCCTCCTTTCTTCTTAGCTGTTAGAAGAAGGGGAGTACGTAAGAGCTGTGTAAGTAACTCCTGTAAATGGGAGGAGAGGCGTAGATAATCAGTCTTTGCTAGACATAAAGGAAGTCTTCGTATGAAAGCTACCTGCTCCTCTAGATGAGAGTTTCCTGGGGGAAAAAAAAAATCACCCATCTTTCCTGTACTTAAACTTCTGGTAGATCAAGTTCTTTCAAAGTACGTATAACCACATCCTTCCAAGTTTGGCCCATGCTGTATTCCCTGGGGGGCCTGCACAACCAGATTTCTTTAGTCTCAGTAACTACTACCGCAAAGCACTTAGTGGTCAAACTCTCCACATCCTTATCCTGCATGCAAAAATTGAAAGCAATTTTTTGGAGAGGGACTGTACCATCCAGCCTCATGGTGACCTAGCAATGCCCACTTGTCCATATTGCTTCACATGAGCTCATGCTCTTGCATGGAAGGTACAAGGGGCAGCATTTTGAGAATCCAGGTGGATCTCTCTGGGGAGTATGCTTGGAGCTCCAAGTGAAACATTACACGTATGCTGGCCATTAACATGGCCCACAGATCATAAGATGAAAAGGAGGAAGATCTTGCGTTTTTAGAACAGGAGAAATAGGGAAGGTAATGGGTGGGAAGGCACCAAAGTGAGCGCTGTGGGCTAACAATAAGGAAAGATTAAATAATACAGGCATCAGAACTGGGGAGTTTCTCAAAATCTTAGCACTTAGAAATAGTGAAAGCCGAAGTCAGAGATAAGAACTGCAGGTGCTGAGGTAAGTGACTGCAGCTTCTTGAACTTCAGCGTGGTCAGATGACTTGTGCATCTTCTGACATCTTCTACATCACAACAAAGTTGGGATTTTTAAGACTGCTTAAAAATGCATGAAGTAGGCAAGAAAGAAATGGTTCAGGTTGGCACTCTGGTAACTTGGGTGGTGCTGTTCTGCTGAAGTGTGTCTCCACACCTACAGAGAAGGGGAACCATGAATCTGGTCTGACTTGGAACCAGAGGAGTTATCACTTCTGCTGAAATTTCTTTGGAATGGAGGGCTTTTTAAAGATAATGGGCAGTCTATCAACATTATTACAGGTAGTCCTCTACATTGAATTCTGCACAAAAACTTAAGCAGTAAATCCATTTACTTCGGTAATACATGGCAAATAATGGAGCTAGAGTTCAGATACAATGAAGTTCTGTCTAGGCTCCAGATGTTTGAGGGCCTGCAGTATAGTTTTCTTGAGTTAACTTATATTTGTCTGTCCTTTAGGCTCTGTATAGTATACATTAAACTGAAGCCAGATACGATGTATAATTGAAAATTTTGTATAAATAGTTCCCTTCTGTAACCCTTGGGAAAACTTTCTCATGTTTGCTATGGACTATAAATTGCAGAGGCTGGAATGTCTATAATTTATGTCCAACTATAATTTAGGTTAGAACCCAAAAAATGCAGTGAATTTTGGTAATGTGCTATTTTGGAAAGTATTGGGAATACTTGTACTTTAGCTTGCTTCAGAAAAACTTCTTAGTGAAATGTAATATTCCTGTTTATATTGTTTATAACTTTTGCTATAGTTAAAGGTAGGGGTATATACATTTTTATTTTGCATGAGAAAATACTTAAAGGGAAAGCATGGAAGTAGATTGTTTTACTACAGAAATTAACTCTGTAGTTGCCGGATTCCCATGTGGACCATTCACTTAAGAGTTCGACTTGATGATCCTGGTGGGTCCCTTCCAACTCAGAATATTCAGTGACTGTGTATAGTTAATGCAAGACAATACAGTGCTTGTAAGAGTAAAAAGCAGAATAGCATTTATCTGTCTGTGTTTGTTTATATACTGTCAATGGCAAGTTTAGTGCCCAGGTGCAGTGTTGGAGTATTTTTTTTGAGTTGTGGTTTGTTTGGTTTTTGTGTTTTTTAAAGTTCGTGAGTGCCTTGCTGTCCTACTCACCTTTGGAAGCCTTCCCCCACGTGCCTTATCCTTACCCTGGCTGGATTTCTGCTTAATATTCACAGAATCACAGAATATTCTGAGTTGGAAGGGACCCACAAGGATCATCAAGTCCACCGAGTTCCCTTCAACTTTGAACAGCTACTATGAAAGTTCAAGCCTGAATATATATTCACAGTATTCACAGTATAGATAAGGCTGGAAAGGACCTCAAAGATCATCCAGTCCAACCTATAGTCCAACTAACCCAGCATCTACATCTAGATCATATCACTCAGCACCTCATCCAGCCTCCCCTTGAACACATCCAGGGTTGGCGACTCAACCACCTCTGTGGGCAACCCATTCCAAATCCAGACCACTCTTTCAGTAAAAAAACTTTTCCTGTATATATATATATACACACACACATATTTTCCTGTATACATATATATATACGCACATACATGTGTGTGTGTATATGTTTATATGTATATTGCATGTGTAGGGATGAATGATGGTGTAGAGTTTGCAGATGCATTTGTTCATGTTGCAAATATGTTGAACATTTAGATGATGAGTGATTCAGCTCCCTGAGCTGCTGCTCAGCCAAAGATCTGAGCTGTTGCCTGTAGTTTTGCTTGAGGTGTGTTATGAAGTTCAGGCCCACCAAGCCTGGCCAGCCATCCCCTGAACCTCTGCAGTGTCCAGCACAGAGGTTTTCAAGATCGGCTGCCGTCCTACATTGCCTTCTAAACAAGGATGCTTCAGGGGCTGACCGATGAGCAGCTCCTGCCCCTTCCAGCTGTGGGAGGAGCAGATTGCTGGGAACAGAGCAGCTCATCACCTGTTGGATGCTGAGCTGCCCCCACACTTGGTTCAGAGCCCTTTGGAAGTCCATGTACGTGTGTTGTCTTTGCTGTTCAGTTGAAAGACAAATATAAGCTCATATCTTTGCAAACATCTTTCATTGCAGTTTGGCCCACTTGCTTGTTTACTGTCTATTTCTTTCTCTGAACCAGCCCCACCCTCCACCAGCTCCTTGAACTCCAGCTTTTGCTTCAGTAGGAAACTTAAACTATTTTGTCTTGTAAACTGCAGGGCAACCTCCTTTGTACTCTGGCAGAATACTTCATTCTTATCTATGTAAATGTTAAATTGATTGGATCTTAAATATGTTTGGCAAGCTTTTAAATTAAACATGACTTCATATGCCTGTATTCCCTTGTAAAAGCTGCAGGAAGTGATGCCTTTCTGTTTAAAAGCAGCTTATTAAAATAAAAGTAAATTTCATGTGCTTTTAATGGTTTTCTTTTACCTCTGTCAAATTAGGATGCACTAATCATGCATATTAAACGTAAATGTATTCATATTTGTAGTATGTATCTTGTGTATATATATTGATACCTAAAATATTTTATTCCTGTCAATGAATTTGAGACCTGAAAAGCTTCTGTTGTTTTAGCCATGTAATTTTAAGTGAGCAAGAAAACACAGATTATGACTGATAGTTGGTGCTGGCAGCAGTAGTTGACTCTTACCCACAACTCAGGTTGGGATATGGAGTATAAGGGCCCCCAGATGAGTTCAAAGAATGGTTGGCATTGCACTAACTTTCATGAGCTGCACCCACTTTTCTGTTTTGCAGTTCTGCTGTTAAGTAGCAACTTTTAACAGACATGTAGCAACAAGGCACTGACACTTAAGCTGCCTTGGCTTCCTGTGCAATCCTTACATACCACATTTAAAGTGTCTTTAACTCGCCTTTGATCTAAATCCATCATTGTAACTTACAATGGGAAGAACCCACTCTTTTCTCAACTTTGCTTTGAATCTAATTGAACTTGAAAATTTCATCCTTCATTTAGTTTCATGCATTGGGACATTTATTTATTGTGACTTAGTTAACTTCGCATGAACTAGAAGTCAGAGATTCTTGACAAGTGATTCACTGTGGCCATCAGTAAATTGCCACCCTTGCCAGGCCATCTAGGAATTATATGAAGGCATTAATCTCTCTGGGTATGATGCTAATCTTGTTTGCATCCAGTCCAGAATAACTCTATTGTAACAATAGTGTAGGATTAAATCAACCATGGTGTACTTGTTCCGCTGTTTTTAATTGGAACAGATTATCATTGTAAAAGTGAGTAAGGATACTGTGAGGATTAATTGTTAGTATAGTTCTGTGAGTATAAAGAGCAATCACCTTGTCTTGTTCTGAGACCATTTGTGTACACCCACCGTGACTGACAGTGGCTGTATCACATCTGAAAACATAAACATGTATAAATATGTTTGAGTTAGGGTTTGGGGCTGTACTTTAATTCCGTAGTGACAGTGAACAGTAAGTGTGTTTGTATGGCAGTGTAAGTTATTATTAATTAATTTTTAATTATTAATGTGTCCTGTGAGGAGCAAAGGAGTTGAACTGGTTGATCCTTGTGGGTCTCTTATAACTTTAAATCACAGAATCACAGAATCACAGAATTAGTAAGGTTGGAAAAGACCTTAGAGATCATTGAGTCCAACCTATCACCTATTACCTAACCTATTCTATGATTCTTATTGATTATTTAGGTAGGCATTATATCCTGTAAAGCAGATACTTACATAGTTTCATGAATAACAATGTGTATCTTTAATATAGGTAGGACTCTGGGGTACACAGTGTATATACTACTGCTTCTGTAGTGCTATACTACTACTACTATATCTGTAGAAATACAGATTTAAGCCTGGCTTTGCTTCAGAGACTGAAATGCACAATTATGTAACCAACAAGGTCGTAATGTTGTTGCTTTAGGTCACAAGATTTGTATCAAACCAAGAAAGAGGTGACATTGCTTTACACAGAGACAGCTGGTATCTGTCATTGTTTAACTTAGGTAACTTCAGTGTTAACCAAGAGAAGTGTTTTCACTTGGTAGTTAGACCTCAGTGGTTAGGAGAATAGGTTGTTACTGTCTTAATTACGTGGCTCCCATGGCTGGACAAAGGCTCAAATCCTCTGTATATCTCAGCAATTCAAGATATTTCCTGTCTGTTACAATCCAAGTGTGCCCTAGCTGATTGTAACAAAGACCTTGATAGTTCTGTTTTCTGTACTATGTCAACATCTCTGTGACATTAATCAGCAGAGTACAGGAGAATATTTTCCCTTGCTTATTTTGTTATATGTTGATAGTTATCATACATCTCAGCCCCTGAGATTTCTGATAATCTCTGGTAATGCTTCTCTCTAGGGTAAAACTGAGATGAGGTGCAAGAAAACATTTGCAGTGTCTGCCTGGAATAATGAGGTTGTTTCTTTTGTGTCTTGGAGTTGTAAGCCTGCTAAGCACAAAACAGAAGCATCCTGAGCACTAGATTCACATACAGTTCTAGGTTGCAATTTACTTGTTGGAAAAGCATGTTTAAAAACATTTGCACCTAGACATGAAATCCACTTTAGTACAGTGGTAAGTGTCCTCACCTGGCGTGTGGGAGACCTGGGTTCAATTCCCGCCAGGGAGACAATGTTAAGAGTTGGACTCGATGATCCTTGTGGGTCCCTTCCAACTCAGAATATTCTGTGATTTATTCTATATTTTGCCCCATTTGTTTTCACTTGTCTCTGTTGTGTAGCTATTTGGAGCACCACACTGCAACTGGATTTCTGAGCTAGTTTGGCTTTGCCTCTGAAGGAAAATGTAACATAGCCACACCTTGTAAGGAATCTAGAATTTACTAAGTAAGGTGTTGAGATTTTGTTAGTGGAAAGTTTCACTGATACTGCTTGAGGCAGTGCCCCTCCTGCTGTTAAAGACTACCTTGTCTTTGACTTTACAGTTGCTATTAGTTTGTTTGTTTGGTTTTGGGGGAGTTGAGGTTTTGGTTGGTTGGGGGTTTTGTGTGTTTTTTGTTTTAAGATTGTTACTGTATTCTAGTTTGCCTTACATTTACTGACTTCTCTTTTCCATTGTCAAGAAGATGAAAATTTATATTTGGGGACTTACTGGCTCTGTGAGGCTCTATTTCCAGTTTCTAAACAGTCTGTTTCCACTCTATTTTTAGCATTACCATCACCAAATCTGCAGATTTTCATCTCTCTTCTTCATATGACAGGGCAGTGGTTGCTAATGCTAGAAATGCCAAGTGCCTTAGTTTCCTAGAAGAGTCTGTTTTGTGTGATTGTGCCATCCTGAGCTTCCAGAACAGAGGAGAACTATGGTGCAAGATTCTGAGCTTAATCCCAGACTTGGATACCTAGGACACCAGTGTATGCATGCATGCAGTTACTAATCACTTGAGTAAAAAATGTTTCATGGTTGGGACACACATGCCTCATATAAAATAGCCTTGAAGCAACTGAATGTTGTCAATGAGCTTGTGATCCTGCCTTTACACTCTTTGCTTCCAGGCTGTGCAGCTGGAAGAGCAAATACTTTGGTTTTGGTAAGATTTTGCTTTCATGTTCCATCAGGAAATGCAAGCATACTGTTTTCTATGATGAACCTTTTCCGAGTCGTCCAACTGGAAGTGAAGCCCACATTTAAAGATACTGATTGTTAACAGAGTTCCAGGCACAAGTCTCTACCATTTCTGCTGCTCTTAAATGGCAAAAATAGGCAGTTGCAGAAAATAAATCTGTATTTTATAAATCCCACTTTTGTGTGCTTGAGGCAAAGTTTTACATTTTATGGAGTTTTTTTGATTGAGGGAACCCATTGGCTGTAAAATCTTGTAGAGTTTTTTGAGGGATTCAATACGTTTGTTGGAAGGGGTAATTCAGACAGGTCATAATTGAAAACTGTTATATGTACTTCAGTTTTCGAAAAGGCCTTGACATGGTCATAACCTATGTTTTTTCTAAAGAAACTCTGCTGGTAACCCACTGGGGACTTCGTTTACAAATGCCTGCCTGCCTAAAAAGAAAAATAGGAATTAATACATATTACAGTCAGCCCTCTTCCACTTCGCTCCCCCTAGAGAGCGGCTTCATGTCTTAGCAGCGTGATTTTTCAGCGATTAAGGAGGCTGGTTTCGCGACTGCGTCTGCGTGACCTGACATGCATGAATATTCAAATTAGACAGTCATGAATAGTCAAATCAACCACCATGCAGTGCGGCACGGACCATGGGTGCGCTGCTCTGATCGTGGTGAGCTGCACTGGCCACTCCCGCTCCCCTCGGGCCACGCTGCTGCCCCGCTCCCCTCAGCTCCACTCTGGGCCCTGCTGGCTCCCCCAGCTCCCCTCGGGGCCGCGCCAGCCCCCACCCTGCTCCCCTCGGGGCCACTTGGGGCTTCTACGACAGCGGTGCGTGCGGCTCCCTGCACCTGTGTCCTCAGCCCAGCGGAAAAGGGGTTTTCCCCGGCTGGGAGTGCTGGGAAGCGCCAACACAAACAGTGATGCACAGCAAGGCTGTGCCGAAACAGCACTGGGGGGCTGTGTGAGGGTGCGGGGCAAATTTGCATATTAATGCGGTGCCATTCTATGTGGATGGAGGGCTTCGCGTGTGGGGGGCAAGACCCGTGGTACCGTGGTATAGGAAACCCGACTGTAGTTCCATGCTACACCAAATAAGTAACTAGAGTGGTTCCCCCTAGT
This sequence comes from Pitta sordida, assembly GCA_013390025.1. Classification (NCBI taxonomy): domain Eukaryota; kingdom Metazoa; phylum Chordata; class Aves; order Passeriformes; family Pittidae; genus Pitta; species Pitta sordida. The sequence continues at coordinate 21,872 of WEKX01025383.1, read as the reverse complement.
TATCTGTACTGAAACCTCTGGCGTACATCTAATTCAGAGATGGACCTGGAAGAGGGATGGATAGTAAATTTTCTGAGAAAACAAAATTGATGGAAGAATTGCAGAAAGGTCTTGTGCTAGATGCAACTGGACAATACAATGGTAGGTGCAATTTAGGGTTGAGAAATGCAGAGTAATTAGTATGGGGAGAAAAATTACTCCCAGAGTAATAAATACGGGCAAAAATAACTCCCACTCTCTATTCAAGTGTAGCCACAATATTAAATCAGCTACTGTCACTTAGTCTTTGTCACTGTGGAAAGAGAAGGTCAGTGTTTAAATGTAGTCATGGTCAATAGAAGGCAAAGTACAGGATGAAAGGTAAAGTGTAAAGGAAGATAATGCAGGTACTCCCTAAACACCAGGCAGTGGAAGGACTTGGGAAAAATTTATTTTTCAAAGGTGAGAACACTAAACATAATGGCTTATGCCCTGGGCATGAAAGAATGCAAAAGTTTTTCCTTTCCGAGCCTTCTTAACAGCTCGGTTGGCCCTGGCGTGTGAGGGCTCCAAGGTTGTATGTTTTCAGAGAACTAACTGCTCTGCAAGGCTGGAGAGGGAGAGAAATCCAAGTTTAAGTCTCCCAGCTACCAAAGGTCTCTTGAACAAAAAGAGAAATTGTTAAATCTCCTTGCCATCTCTTGCACAAGATCCACTCAATCCTCCTACAAATAGAAATCATAATTTGAAGCATTGCTATGTTCATGTATAGATATAATATATAAATGATAGCAGGAGGGCAAAGTGACATGGAAAAAGTAGAGTGCAATCTGTTAGCTGTTTGTCAAAACACAAATTAGGTTGCAAAACCAGGAGTTACAATAAACAAATAAAATGCAGTAATTTCTCAGCAGTCCCTGCTTACGTTTTGCAAGGTAACTTAATACTGTAGTATTTCACAAAGAGCTTAATCTTAAATTATTGAAAAAGGGATTAGATGAATTTTAGGAAGAAAGGTTTGGTCTTTTGAACACAGTGGTCATGTTATAACCTGAAGCTTGCTTCCTAAACTATTGGTTGTAGGAAACTGGGAGAGATGTCAGCTTGTCTTCCTACATCCCTCTTGCTACCAGCTGAGGTGAGAATGGGGTGTCCAGCTAATGGTCTGACTCAGAAGATCAGCTTGTGTTTTCAGAACATCAAACTTCTTGCTCTTGTGTTCTTACTTTCAGGTGTCAAAAAGTTAATATTTTTAGCAAGCAGAAAGAAATATTGTAAGAACAATTATTCTTGGCAGCCAAGTCCTTGGAATTCTACTCTGATTGCATTACAGGCTAAGCATAGCCTTTTCCCTAAAAATTTACATTTTTCAATTTAACTGTTAAGGTGGTTTTACATTTAAATCAAATATGTTCTTTAAACAACAGTGCTTAACCAATAACAACATGCTTTAGTAAAACTTTTGCAAGCGTTTTATTTTTGCTGGTCACTATGTACTTCCAACTTACAGTATCATTGCGTAGGGATTGTTGTAATATTTTAGCTTTCAAGTAGCTTTACACATATAACAGAAACTCTGTTAGAATGGCAAAGGTTGGTTTTGTGCCCTGGCTTTCTTCACCAGACAGCACTTTCTTCATACTCATGTTCTGTGTCAAATGAGCAAGCTTACAGCATGGACCCATATTAGCTGTGTTGGACAACACTATTTAGATCCTGTTAGTTGGTTATCTAAATACTTCTTAAAATATCCCTGTAGGTAACGTTTGCTTCATGGATATAAATATTGGGGATTTTTAAAATTCTTTTCTAGAGAACATATTACTGTTTTATCAAAGTCGGCAAGGCTTTGCTCAAAACTTGCTCTATGGAATTATTTTTAGTAACTGAGATGAATAATAGGTGACAAAAAGGAAGATTTCATAGCAAGACAATTTCTACAAGATTCAATGTCAGAAGTAAACTCGATTTCTGTAGAAGTTGAACGTGACTACGCGGGCTATTACCCTGATGTCATCCTAAGTGGCAGGAAGAACAGAGCAAATATAAATTAGTAATTGAAAAGAAAAGAAGCATCGTATGTATGTAAAGGGAATTTAATTCATTTACGGTTAACTTCTGACTACGTTTTTCATATGAAGCCATACAGTATTTAGGAACTATGTAATCCAACTTAATGCAACTGGAACACAGTATAACAGAGCTACATTTCTTTCCTTGTCATGAAATACTCAAATTTTGAGCTCTTGCAAAGGCAGTTCCAGAGCAGGCACCCAGAGAGGGGCTCAAACTTCCCTGTGCCTGCTGTAATGGCATCTGCAGATGGAGCACATAGCTGGAGTGCTCTGAAGGGTAGTACCAGCATTTTTTTTTATTTTCCATAGAGCACTTCTATGTTATTCTTGCTCTGCCTTATCTTCTTTCTTCCCCCCTCCCCACCCATTCCTGTGTTTATTACCAAGGTCTCTTGAGACTTTGTAGATACTCCATTTTGAAAAGGGAAATTTATTTCTCAGTGCCTTTTCTTTTAAACTGCACGTTCAGCAGTCAGACTTGCTCTTTGGTTAAAGGTACATCTAAGCTGACAAAAGTAAGGATGCTGTTCTGGACTCAGAAGCTCATCCTTCCTTTTACAGTTATTGGTTGAATGTTTGGGAGACATAGCTATTGATGGCAAAGAATTAAATAAAATTCTCACCTCCATCCCTCCTGCTGGCCGTGCTGCTGTAGACATTGGGACGTGCAGAATTACAAGAGGGTGCCTGGCAGTGCTGCCAGTGTGTCATCCCTCACTTCCATAAGCCGGACTTAAAACCATGCAGCACTTGCAATAATGACCAGCATTCCTGGTTTGTCTGAAGTGTGCACACACTAGTTTGGCTGAAACAATTTGCCTTAATAATAAAGCTGATAAAATATAGAGGAGGAGGGGTTTGGTTTTTTTTTTCATTAAAGGCATCTCTGATTGTGAATAACGAATTGAATACATTGTGCAGAAAAAGGTTGGGTTAAATTTCAGTCTGTGAATTCTCTAATAAAAACAGTCATCAGTTACTCACTGCTTGGTGCCTGGGAATACAGGCAGAGAAATTCCCGGTCATGTTGAGAGAGGTTTGAAATGAGATGTTTCAAAATTGAGAAACAACATTTGGGCCTCATTAATCAACCCCCCAAACTTCTCTAATAAGAGAGAAGATGAGTAAGTACAACACAGCACTTAGGACTGAAAATGTAATCTAACAGGAACTACAGGAACAGCACACCTTTAAAAATCTCAGGGCACTTGTTTAGAAGCTAACTGGTGTATAAAGGAACTCCGTGTTTTACCCTATTTTAAAAAAATCTTGGGCTTTCATAATACCTTTCTAATCGTTGTCTAGTAGGAAAAATCAGGTTTGAATAGTCACAGATTGGCCAAGATCCTGGGGCAAGGGCTGGGCTCAATGTGCTGATGGAGCTTCTTGCTGCTCAGGCCAGCAGGTTTTGCTTTTTCACTAGTGCTGAACAAACACTATTTTCTAGTATCTTTTCAAACCTACAGGAGATCAAATGTGAGCCTTAGTGATGAAAGCTAGTTTTGATGCCTTGAATTATCTTTTTAAATTGCTAACTAAAGCCTTTTTAAAAAAATTGCTAACCAAAGCTTTTTTTTCTCCCCTGTAGCCTTTTCTTATTCTTATGAATCTTCATTGTTCACCAGACGTCCACACATTTCTGTGCAGAGCCTTTGTCCCTGCCTGCTTAGATCAAATTCATGTGATTCACCCTTGTCGAAGCCTCTGTGAGAAAGTGTATGCTGACTGTAAGCAGTTGATGGACACTTTTGGAATTGCATGGCCTGAAGAGTTGGAATGTACCAGGTGGGGTATTTTTCATATCTGATGGATGGTGGGAGTGGTACTTTTGTCTTTGACCCAGACCAAGTTGAAAATCTGAGACAGAATGTTAAATATGACCTGGCTATAACTTCCTTATTACCCTGACCCTGCAGTGCTAAAGCATGGGACCATTTCTTTATTATCACTTTGTCATTATTCAAATTATCACCTGCATTTTTGCAACAGAGTTCTGCAGCAGTCCTTTTCAGTATTCACATCCATGTTAAAGGATGCTATTCTAATATAAATTTCTTGAAGTTTAAATATTATACAGTTATACCTCCTCCATCGTGAGGAAAGGGACAGGCCAAAGGCCTTGCGAAACATTAATCTCACAAAGAACTGCAGGTCGTTAATATGCATGCAGGCCACGCTCATTGCTCCACCCCCCGGAACTCCAGAGTTCTGCGGACAATTCTCTGCTGCTTCCCCTTGTATCTCTTGGCACAAGTGAGCAAAGGGAACCGTTTCTGAGCGGCTGCTGTGACCGTGTGTGTGTTCCCAGCACAAACTCCACGCTGCTGCTCCCCCTCCCCATCCCGGCCCCGCCCCAGTGCTCGTGCCGTCCCGCGCACGCTGCCACTGCGGTGGGGAAGGGGTGTCCCTGAGCTCTGGTCAGCTTTCTTGGAGCCTGGAAAAACCTTAACTTTGCAACANGGACCTGCTCTGCCTTCCACAGTGGCTGCCACCATCCCACAGCCCCCCAGGCGCTCCCTGCTGTCCCCAGGCAGTTAATGCTGTATTTGGGGGAAAGGTGTCAATGTACTTTAAATTGAAACCACTGAATCTACCCCATGCAATCTTTTTGAGATTATGACCTTCAGCTGTGGATATTTATAAATTAAGGCCACCTTTTTTTAACACATATCAGGTCAAGAGGCACAGGAAAGGAGCAGAGACTGACAACTCAAATAATTTTTCTAGCCCCCATATGGTTACTATTTTGTGATAGGGCTAAGAGAGATCTGGGACAGTAGAAATCAGTATTGGAGTGAATATAACAAGTAGCATTTAATGCCATTTCCCGTAGTTATGCAGAAAATTGGAAATTATGGGGTTTTAAAACAAGAAGGCATCAACTTTTTCCATTTAGTGAGAGATTCTGTGCAACACTAGTGCCCCTTAGCACAGCAAATACCTTCAAGGATTGTTTTGAAAAATCAGGAAAATTGCAAGTAAATCCAGTTATTCAATATGTGATATATTTTAAATCAAAATACATATATTTTTGCAGGATTTACTGCAGCTTTAAATTATTTTATTACATTTAGTGAAAATGAACCTTCTCTGTTCATATGTGAAGTGATGTCTCCCTGGTAGCCAGGACTGAGAAGTCTGTGTAATGCAGGGTGTTCATGGAAGAGGAGCTGGCATGAGGATGGGCAGTAACTGGACTGCTGAGATTCACTCCTACAGACATACTTAACTCGAATTAACACATGGGTGAATGAAGTTCACTCTGTTTCCATGCATCCTGCTCTGGCCTGTGGTTAATGAAAGAATCTGCCACGGAATCAGTTTTCTTGATTAGTCTGGAATTACTTGGGCAGCATGATAATGCAGAGGAACAAAGAACTGAAGGGGTTTTTTACCTCAAAAGGAACTTGCAAGCTGAATTGAGGGACTCTTGTAATAGTGTTTGACAAAGAATGTTGAGATAACAGAATCTTACTTTAAGAGCTGGAATGCAAAACTCGTTCTTTTTAAATGCATGCTTAAACTTGGAATGCATATGAACATGAATCCCACTGTGAGTAAATGCTTACCTGCTTGTTATATACTCTAGTTCTAAGTTATGTCCAGCACTGCTAATTCAATATTACCCATGTAAAAAGATCACCTCTTGTGTCCAATTAAACCGTGGAGCAGCTGAGTCTTGAGAAGTTTTTAAATGAACATCACAGAGCAATAAAATTGATAAAATGTTTATAATTTTTTACAATGCTTGTATTTCCTGTCTTTTTTTTTCAGTTAGGTAGTTCGTTGTTGTTGACAAGAAGCAGTATAACACAAAAAATAATTATAATAATCATGTACTAGTCATCTATTAATTCTGTCAACCTTCTTCCTTGATTGATTGAAGATTTTTTGCTGTCTCCAACAGTCTATTGTTATCCAAATTGAAAAAAGAAAACAACTACTGTAAATATTTTATGTATGTATGTTAAAGTTCAGTAGAATTTAAAACTCTAGAAGAATGGTTGCAATTTGAGTAGTTTCATAAACTATAAAACAATAGCCACAGAGCAACAGTTAAATGTGTTTGAAGTCTTCTAAAATGCAGACACTCAAAGTTCGCTTTTTACAATACCATCTGATTTATTTTTTTTTATATAATGCACATTTGCTTTATCTATAAAATTTAACAGTGGATCAAATTAGGATCAAATTTTGTTTTGTATTTCTAAGGAGTAATTCTAATTAAGAATGTGGGGCATTGAGATATTTCCTCTCTGTTTATTCATTCAGACTAACTAATTGTGATGAGACTGTTCCTGCCACTGCTGCTGTAACCACAAATGTAGATGGAACTCGCAAGACCCCAGGCCAGATCCGAAGGGATTATGGATTCTGGTGTCCCCGGCACCTACACACTTCCAATGGACAAGGCTACAAGTTTCTAGGAATTGATCAGTGTGCACCCCCATGCCCCAATATGTACTTCAAAAGTTATGAATTGGATGTGGCAAAAAGCTTCATTGGGATAGTTTCAATCTTTTGTCTTTGTGCTACACTTTTCACATTCCTGACTTTCCTGATTGATGTTAAAAGGTTTAGGTACCCAGAGAGACCCATCATATATTACTCTGTCTGTTACAGCATAGTCTCGCTAATGTACTTCATTGGATTTTTACTTGGGAACAGAACTGCCTGTAATGAGGCAGATGATAAGTTAGAAATTGGTGAAACGGTTGTCCTTGGCTCCCAAAACAAAGCCTGTACTGTCCTTTTCATGGTTTTGTACTTCTTCACCATGGCAGGAACAATATGGTGGGTGATTCTTACAATCACTTGGTTCCTTGCAGCGGGAAGAAAATGGAGCTGTGAAGCTATTGCACAAAAGGCCATGTGGTTCCACGCAGTTGCCTGGGGAATACCAGGTTTTCTAACCATTATGCTCCTTGCCATGAACAAAGTTGAAGGAGACAATATCAGTGGAGTGTGTTTTGTGGGTCTCTACGATCTGGATGCCTCTCTGTACTTTGTGCTTTTGCCGTTGTGCCTTTGTGTCTTTTTCGGTCTCTCTCTCCTTTTAGCTGGTATTATCTCTTTAAATCACGTGAGACAAGTCATACAGCATGATGGGAGAAATCAGGAGAAGCTAAAGAAGTTTATGATCCGTATTGGAGTTTTTAGTGGTTTATACTTGGTGCCACTTGTAGCACTTCTTGGGTGTTATGTTTATGAACTGGTGAACCGGAAAATCTGGGAAACTACTTGGGTGTTTGACCACTGTGACCAGTACCATATTCCTTGTCCTTATCAAGTAAGTAACACTTTCTTTCCTTTATAAATACTACTCCAAAGTTAATTATAAAAAGAGCCCTTATGCATCATTATATCTGCCATGTAGTGAGTAAATTACGTATTTTCACATTAAGTAATCAGTTCACGAACATAGGAATGATTAATTCCTTTTTAAGTCAAAATCAATGAAATGATACTTTTGCTTCGTAAATTGTCACTGATTGAATTGATAGCACTCACAGCTCTAACAGAATATATAAGTTTTAGAGTATTGGAACATCATGTTACAAGTGGTATTGGATGAGGATCGCTTTTCACAATATTTGTTCCTAAAAGTAGTTGCTCACTACTTGGGTGAAAATTCAACTTGAGTTGAATTTTCATTGTTTTCAGTTGAAGGTGTTCTAATGGTTCATGAAAATTGAGGTAACATTGGATTTTAAATGCTGCTTGTAACCACAGGTTTAAAATCACGGTTGTCTTTTTTTTTTTAATTCAAAGTGTAGAAGTGTAAAACACTTGAAATGACAGAACAAATTTCCAGTATATTTTTCATCGTTGACTGTCATTTGCAGACTGATTTTCAGAAATGCAAACAATTATTTATAAAAAGAACAACCAAACAAAAAGCAAATAAAGAAGAAAATTCCACTTTAAATTGTGGAGGTGGTTGTATTTAACATTTGACTCTTAAAACCCAACTTCTCTGGAAAAACTTTTAAATTAAATCTGCCTATGTTCAGTGCTCTCTGTGGATTAAATCTCTTGCAATTGCAGGGATTTTTATGTACTTACAAGGAATTTGTGGTTTGTTTCTTTCCGTTGAAGAACAAACATACAAGAAAACAACATCACTAAAGAGAAATGCGTCTCATGGCATCTTTCATTGCATTACATTTACCGTCTATGTTTTTGCTGCAATAAACTATCATTTAAAATGAGGAATATAAACACAGGCATTATGGAATGATAAGGGTTGATCTCTTTACAATCTTAAACATTATTATCCTCTGGAGTGAAGTCAGTGTAAACTGAGAATAGCACAGCTCACAAAGTGGTTATTTTTGCTTCCATTTCTTAACAACTGTATTTTGACTTCAATGGGTTTTGTCTGAGCTCTGTATCAATCTAAATGGCTCAGAATATACAAGGTCAAAAGCAAGACTTTTATGCTTTTAAAAAAAAAACCAAACCTTGTTTTGTAATGCTTAAATATCACAGCTTGGCATAATAACACAGAAAGAGCATATGTTTTCATCCTTTAGTTAGCCTATTGGAAAGAAGAAATAGCAACAGGAAATGTTACACAAAGATCCACTTTGTGGGATCTGTCCCTATGATAGAGAGTGTGTGCTAATTGTGGAATACCTTGAAGTGATGTGCTTGGCTTGGCTTACCTGAGCTGGTAACATCGTTACCATGGCCAGATCAAAAACAAATAAAAACAAACTTCAGGTTAAGTAGCTGATGTTACCTGGCTAACAAAAACAGTGACTTTCATAGATGGGGTGGCAGATAAACCAGGTAACCTAAATTACAATTGCAGCATGGGAGCAGAAGATAATGATCTTTTAGTGAGTTAAATGTCTCAGCTCCTGTGATACAGTTCTGCAAATGTTAATTTTGCAATAAGCACAAAGCTACTCTGTAGTTCCCTGGGGCTCCTTGAATATGTTGTCTAATCTGTTTAACTCCCAACTAATCCTTCCAGTACCTGAAGGGAGCCTGCAAGAAAGGTGGAGAGAGACTTTGTACAAGGGCATGTAGTGACAGGACAAGGGGAATGGCTTTGATCTGAAAGAGAGTAGGTTTAGATTAGAAGTTAGGAAGAAATTCTTCACTTTGAAGAAGGAGAGGCACCGGAACAGGTTTCCCAGAGAACCTGTAAATGCCTCATCCCTGGAAATGTTCAAGGCCAGGCTGGATGGGGCTTTGATCAACCTGGTTTAGTAGAAGGTGTCCTTGTCTATGGCAGGGAGTTGGAATTACAGGTCNCTTAAACTGGGGAGCCCAGAACTGTTTAATATCCCTTCTAACCCCAAACAAATAATTTTGTGATTCTGTGATATACTTGCTGGTTTTATGTTTAAGGGATAAATCTTACACATACACACTTACCTCTAAAGAACATGTTTATTAATATTATTACTTCCCAAATTACCTTTCAATTTAAAAGAAAAATATTTCCTCTGACAAATCTTTGTATATTCAGCTGTAGACATGAGCCACATCTGACTTGACTGTACATGTCTAATGTTTGCCCACAGTACAAGCCTCAACAAAGAACAACAGCCATAAGGAGAAAGTCTCTCATTTATGTAATTTATTTGTTTTCAGCATTTAAAAACATAACAAGTATGTTTTTCTTTGCATTTATTAAACTTTATTTTCTTCTAGGCAAAGGCACTAGCAAGACCAGAAATATTTTTGTTCCTGATGAAATATTTGCTGACATTAATTGTCGGCATATCTCCAGTCTTCTGGGTGGGAAGTAAGAAAACCTGTTCCGAATGGGCCAATTTCTTCAACAGAAACCGCAAAAGGGAGTAAGAGAAATTTTTCCTTTCCTGCTTTTTAAAGTGTATACTGAAAGTTGGCTTTAAGACATGTTTCTTTATGTACAGCTCAGGTAATCAAAATCTTGTCCTCAAACCTCTTTCTCAGACTCCAAATGCTGCCTTTGAGTATCAGCAGAATTTCATTGGCGTCTGGGGAAGTTTTACACGTGCAGTGACATTTTGACAACATTCTCAAAAGACAGAAGATGTTTTCCTGTGCTGATTACTCTTTTGTAGAGCAGAAGGCATATTGCTGTGCTCAGCACTGGCAATTCTTATCTATTCCTTAATTATTTCTTTTTAGATTACCTGTTACTTATCAATTATACTGTGATTTTAGATTGTTTATTTCTTTGGATTTCCCAAGGCAGTAATCCTTGAGCTCTTTATTTTACATCTGCATTCCTTGATGGTGAGCTTATAGCTTCCTTTCCCTCTCCCTTCTTTTTCCATTTCCCATACATTTTTTTTCTTGTGTTTCACATGTTAACTGCTTTCAGGTACAAGGATTTAATAATTATGAAGTCATTTTTATAGTGCTTACCTTTTTTCATTTGAATGAGATTTACTTTATATAAAGTTAACTTGGTAATGCAGCTGCCTAGGAGCTAATCCTTCTTTCCTCTCTTAGATCATTAAGCTACTGAAGTCATTGGACCAACTTGCAGAAGTAAGAAATGTAGAAATCTGCTTTATTTAATTGTTCCACAGACATAATTACTTTGGAGCCATTATGATCAGATTTTTTTCTCCTCCTTTCACATATAATTTTTTTTCTCATTCATTAATGTCCAGCTCAGATCACATTACTGGTTGTTGTCCTTTCAGGGGTTTGTGTATGAGTCTTTATTACATTAGAGCAAAGGTTACCCTCTTCATCCAGTTACACGCTTGCATTCTCTTTCAGTCCAATCAGTGAGAGTCGCAGAGTGCTGCAAGAATCATGTGAATTTTTCCTGAGACACAATTCCAAAGTTAAGCATAAAAAGAAGCACTATAAGTCAACTTCACACAGACTGAAAGTAATTTCAAAGTCAATGGGGACCAGTACAGGTGGCACAACAAATCATGGAACTTCAGCAGTAGCAATCACTAATCACGATTACTTAAGCCAAGAAACGGTTGCAGAAATTAAAACCTCTCCAGAGACATCTGAGAAAGAGATGGAGGGAGAGGGAACATCAGCCCGGAGAGTCGAGGACGGTGAAAACAGCGGAGATCAGATGTTACCTGGTTCTAAATTGACCGTGGATCAAGTGGAAAGAAGAAACAAAGTAGATAACACGTATCATGTGAGCAGCTTGGCTGAGAGTATGAAGAGAGCAGGTGAAGGAAGGTAAGGCACCTGAACTCAGTCTTTTGTTTGTTTATTCATATTACACCACTAATTTTGTAAATTTTCTTTTCCTTCTCTCTAAAGAATCAGTGTATTCTCAGTGTGCAGCTACCCCTCAGTAGCTGTCAAGAGAACTTACAGACTGTTCCCTGGTGCCATGTACCTTAAGCATATGGGCTGTTTTGTATATTGTAGGATTCTTCTTTTCCTTTTAAGCATTGAGTGCTGGACCTTCAGCTTGTAGGGTATTCTTGTGTTGTTGAACAGGGATCCTCAAGAAATCTGACAGCACTGCAATCATTTTGAGACGTTACAGGTCTGAAAAAGAACGGTAGTGCCCCTAAGCTTGGAAAAGTGTACGGAATTGCATTGCATTCTCTTGAAAAGAATACAGCTGAAGATACATCATGATTTCATTGCTTAATTTTTTACTAGTGTAATATGCTGTGCTTAAAATTTACTCTCTTATGTTTTATTTTCCATTACTTACAGAATAACTCCTAAAAATGATTTTAGCGAATCTCCTCCACTACAAAGCAGCTGTTCCCAAATACCTGATGTCTCACAGTCAGCTTCCCTATCACTACTTGTCTACTCGGCTTCAGACACCAGAAGAGAGTTGGATTCAGGAAACAGTTCAAATCCTTGAAAGATTGAAATTTTGTATGAACATTTGCAATGTATAAAACTGACATGAATTCTGTATTACACTGGAAATAATGGGTATTCTGTGCCTTATTAAAAAACACACATATCTTGCTTTGCACTTAAAAAATGTATGTTTTGTTGTGGGGACAGCTAGCAATAATGTACTGTATTTAATCCTGTCCAGGAATAATGGAAATTGAAGTCCTGTAGGACATGGCAGAAATGTAAGAAAAAGAGGAGAGACAAATATTATTCCTTATACAAAGAACACTTTGCAATGAATTGCATTAAAATAATGCTTAGGAAGCACTGTTACGTTTCAAGGTATAAAAGTTCCATCTATCTCTTTGGTATTATTCTCTTTTTAACTCTCTCTTAAACAATAGTATCACTTAAATAAGGGATACACAAATTTATAAATATTCTCTAAATTATGTGTCATGCTGTATCTATTATAGCACTGGTTTATGGTAGCTTGGACACTGAATATGAAAGGGAATCCAGAATTATAGTGGTTTATTTTGTACATAAAAATGAAATTTGTAAATATTTACTGAATAAGCTCTATCTTTAGAACTACTGTTTTATATGTATTGTACAAATCTGGGAAAGTTCACATGCTTCTATTAGGGTATTGCTGAAGCCAGTAGTTCCCTGGTGACCAGCCAACGTGAGTCAGTTCTGAGTGACACAGCTGTACCTCTGTCTGTACCATGCACCACAAATTTGGGGTGAGACTGGTCAGGCACCTGTGTGTCCTGTTAGAGGGATAATGCAACAAGTGCAGCGCTGTTTCAGAAAAAGGCCTCCTGGAGCCTCTCCTGGTGTGGTGTTCCAGAGGAAACACTTCAGGCCCTCGGGCTTGGTGGGCAGAATCTGATGAACATGCTTTAGGGTGTTGTACTGAGCTGTACTGAAAGCTCATTTCGCATTGTTTCTATGTGAGTAACTTAAATTTTTTTAAACCCTATAGAGAAATATCTTGCAGAAAATAAATGGTTGAGTTACTAATATACAGGTTTATTTAACACTCGATTTACTCATAAGATGGCCTTAGTACTTTTTCTACAAAGCTTAATTTTTTATATGCTACAGCAATATATTTTCTCTAAATCAAGAAGGCCTTAATACATGTAGCCTTCCTTATGATAGGGTGGTTCTCAAGAGCAGGTACTACTGATATGGATAACAACTTCATCACTTCATTTCACTTCAGTCAAGGCTTCTTGAAAGCAAATGGGATTTGTTACATTAGATAATTTGGAAACAGATTTTGCTGTTTTCTAAGCCTAAAATGTCCATGCATTTTGTAAGACTGTCCAGCATCTTGCATTTGATCACTAATAAGAATATTTCTCACTGTTTTGATATTATGCAGAGAAATTACTGTGTTTGAGTTTGGGCAGCATTCATGGTGATGCTTTGAACGATGAAAATTGCATGGTACAAAGGACCTATGAATGGTGAACCAACAGGAACTACAGTTCTGATCAGCCAAAGTTACTCCTGTTACCCATCATGCATTACAAAAGGAATGGCTTTACCTTTATGTTACAGTGTCTGCATTTAGCGTTCATAATTTATTGTCTTCAATGGGATATGGTCTTTCTTTTACAATTTCCCCATTAAAATTACAGAGTTCTTGCTGCTGAGGACAGTGAGAAAGATATGAAAAATCTCCTGTGAAAATGCACACTAAATACCACTTTTTTCTAGTTCTGTTTGTAACCAGGTAATTTTATACACATATTCACTAGTTTTGCTATTACTGTATTTGTTAGTAATAAAATGAACTGTTGTATAGTAAGAGCTTCTGAGTTGATATTTCTTAGTAGCTAGATGGAGCATGTTTCTTGCACTACTACTGTAGTATTTTTGCACCTGAAACACTAATGCATTTCTTAGTAGGGCTGTGTGAGTTAATGAGGAATTAAATGTTTTACTCATCCTGTGTAAGTGAGAAACTGAGACAGAACAATGCTGGGAATTGTTCACATGAACACAGAGTGAGAAACGTGAAGTAGTTCTTTCATCCTGATGTGCAGAACATTCTGTTTTTCATGACCTCTAAATACCTCCTTTAGATTACATAGAATACATATTTCCGTACTCTGCGCATGCTGACCATCTTAAAACTGTGATTTTTAATTTTTTTAATGCTACTCTCTCTTTTTAAGTAGTTCAGAAAAAAGAATGCTTTTGTGATAACTGCTCTGAAAAAGAGAAATGCAAAGTAATTTTGAAGTTACAGCAGTACTGTGGCATTAAAAAGGAGATGATGCATTTTCAAGGAACTGTGAAATATGAAACAGTAATCATAACATTCAGTGGCAGTGAAATGTATTAGTGGTAGATTGAGACTGTAGCACTTTGTGTGTTCCAGTGCTGCTGTACCAGAAACAACAGACTGAATTCCCAGGGTGATCCTTATAAAGCCAAAGAGGCTGTGATCTCTGGGTGCTTTAACCAAAGTACCCAAGGAGTAAATGTAAAGTTAAACAGCTATTTCAATGCTCCTGAAAATGATGAGGGGAAAGAAACTGTAAGAGAAGGGGTGCAGAGATGTGTCAAGGACCAGAAGACTGATTGCTTTGTGGTGATGGGCAGTGGAGAAGCTCAAACAGCTTCTCTGACAAAAGGGATTTGGGTTATTTGCTTTCCTCTTGTTAAATGACCAAAGTTAAAACTGAAAACAAACTATTCATGTTAAAAGGTCTTCTTATAACTTGTGGGAATAGTTTCTCCCTGGGACATGTCCATCAGCTGAGGTTGAATTGAGACTGGCAATCTTCTGGAAGATATTCTGTAAGTCAAATTATTGACACTGATACAGTTTCTGCCATTGTTGGCAGGAACCTAGAACGAAGAATACTGACAGCTTCTTCAAATCTAGAACTGTTTGTGCCAAATGGTCTTTCTGTGAATGGAGCTGTCATAAATCACTTCAAACTGTGCATTGCAGTGACTTTTCAAGTTGCATATAAAATCTTTCAAAGGATAAGGTAAATTTAATATACCAAGTCGTATTTGATTTGTGATATAAACAGCACCTGAGATTGCCAGTCTGGTAGTTTTATGGTACATGTTGTTTATACTGTATTTTGCTGTCCTAGTGAAAACTGGGATAAAGTTTACCCAGAGTATAAATCTGTGCCCGTACTCGGAAGAAAAAAAAAAAAAAAAAGAAAATTGTCCAGGTTTGCAAATCTGAACATGGCAAATATAAACAACATGGTGTTTCTAACATTTAAAAGGTACTATGTATTAGCACAGAATATACTGAGTTGGAAGGGACCTACAAGGATCATCAAATCCAACTCGTGGACCTCTTTGATTTGGCTCTTTGACAACTGTTCAACAAATTTACAGAACTGTAGCTCCTTTTTCCTTCAGGATGCAGAACGTGCTTGATTTAAAGACAGTAAAAGCCAGTTGAAATTCAGAGCAAAACAGAAAAAAAGGATAAAGAAAGAAAAGTTAAGCTTCTTCAACAAAAATAAGTTTAGCATTCTGCAAAGCACTGAAAAATGCAGTAGTTGAACAGGATGAGGAGTCCTGTATCCCTGGGAAGTCTGACCACCCACTCTCAACGTGCTGTTTCAGAAGGCTGCACATCAAAGGAGAAATGCCACATCCCTTCCTTCACACTGCCCAGTTGTTGGCTCAGTCTCTCTGCCTGCCTTCACTGCTGAAGCTCACTGCCAGTATTAACCAGTGGTGTTTGCAGTAATTGAGATGGCTGGCACCAAAGGTATTTGAGAGTCTCATGGGAATAAATGTTATTTCCTGTTCATTACCTTTTTTTTTTGCACTTACTCTTTCACTTTTTTGTTGCTTATCATACTTTATTTTTTAATGTACTAGAGTTTAATTGAAGTGAGCTATACCACATGTTCACGAGCTCTCTGCTTTCAGTATCCAGAAGCAGAGCTCAGAGTATAATTCTGATGTAAATCTATGAAATTAGTTTCTGTTTATTAACTGGATTTTGCTTCCTATTAAAAAGCATTTGAGATGCAAAGTATAATTAAGAGATTAAAAATGTGCCAGGACATTTAAATCTGAGCTCTTCATTAATACTTATTCCTTGTACTTCAGCTTTGCTCACTGAAACAAAACCTCAAAATCAAGCCTATAGGAAAACCCGACAAAGCACACCCAAATAAAAATAGTAGGGAGGACTTTCCCTGTTAAATTAATACAACCTCAACAGCATTTGATATTTTTAGGACACACATCCTGAAAGTTTTTCTGCTTTGCAATGGGAAATTGTGCTCCTAAATCAGATTTTTTAATCAACCAAGAGGTGCTGTAATTCTGGCAAAGTTACAAGGGTAGAAGCAAGGAAACCACACTAGAAACAAAATGTTTGTTACCTCACAAAAGTGTGGTTAGATGAACACTTGCTGTAAAAATACAACTCTAAGAAGGACTCAAAAAGATACGTTTCTTCACAGGAACTTGGTTGGTCTTTTGATGTTCTGACCCAACATGATTTCATTCCTACATGAACCCGGGATTCAGGTGCTTGGTCCTTTCCAGCACCATTGCAGTAGTCAGTTGTTGATGCAAGTTAAATAAAATTCCTGTTTTAGCACATAAAACAATTTATTCCAAGAGTTTATCTGTTTAAGTGTTCTCAGGGCTAAAGGATGACCCCACTGAACTGCTCGTGGTGGATCTCTCTCCTGACCCTTCAGCCCGTGTTCATCCATTGCCCTTTTGGTGACAGTGGGTCATCAGTGAGCAGATGTGGGAGGTGCTGCCCACAAGCTCCAAGCCCTGCTTGCCACAAGCCATGGCACTTCATTGCCCAGGTCAGTGTGGGTGCAAGAAGCTGGGTCTCAGGAATGCCATGAGCTTTAAGCTCTACCACTCCAGCTAAGAATAGTAGTTGTTGTGGCCCTGTCCCTTTGTCTGTCTTCTGAGATAGGAAGTTTTGTGCAACTGTTGAGTGTCCTGGGCCAATTAGTTGGCTTCTTGGACCAAATCTTCTTGCATCCACAGGCTTCTCTGCATTTTGTGTGTCCCCATTATGGTGGCTATAAACCGCTGGTTTCTGTAAGCCATCTTGACGGGCCACACAGCCCTGCCTCAGCCCTGCTCAGAGCTGCCTAATTTATCCTGAGGTACTCCTTTTCAAAGAGCTTGATGGACACAAATAAAATAAAATACAAAATTACAAAGTTCAAGTCTATTCCTTTAATTTTAGGATTACTGCTAATTCAAGGTACTGCTTTCCAAAACTGGAAGGGACAGACCTCGCACAGGATTTAAGGAAAGTTAGCTTTTCAGTTCTACCAAAGGCCTTTCTATTCAGTGAGGATTTGTGAGGCACCCATGTGCTTTTTCTACCATTGACTAATTCACAGCTACTCTAATGAGCAAATGTGCCTGCTGAACCTTAGCTCTCTCCTTGCACATGATGATGCACTGGAGGCCCAGTGAATGTAACATAAAACCGGACTACCATGTGCACAAGTCCTTGAAAAAGCTGCTCTAAGTGGACCTGCTTCAACCAGCTGGGCTCCAGGTGCCCCTTCAGACCCAAATGTTTCCATGGCTGCAGCTGGGATCGCACCAGCTGCACTTGAGAGCAGACTTGCTGAGATACAGACCAGACCCCTTCAGAATCTGGAATCTGCAACCAAGAATCAATGAAAACAGTACAGGCTTTTATCATAAGGTTTACACTACAAAACAGTCTGGGTGTGAAATTGTCCTTTATCAGTGAAGTAGACAGTTCTTCCAGAGAGTTTTATTGAAGTTTATCTCTGTCTGGCTGCTTGTGAGTCGTGTTTAGTTTAAGATTTATTCCGTGCTTCCATTAATATTGTAAAAACACAGCAACAGGGAAATGCAACTACGTGTAAGTCAACTGATGACTTGGACAGAGGAAAACCAGATCTGCTGGGAATGCCAGTGGGCAACGAAAGGAGCTGTTCCCATAAGTTGAGCTCCCTGATACCTGACCTATGTCCTCATCTTGACTTGTTGGAGACAATCAATGTTAAAGATTTCTCTTGATAGAAAACTTTATTATTATGAGTAATCAGAAGTTTTTGTCTTCTCCCTAGTGTTTTCGATTGTGCCAAAATAAGTTTCTTCAAGTACCTTAAGAACTGCCATGTGCTTATTTAGAAGAATTAACTCCTGGATTTTTTTGTCTCACACTCAAAAATTGCTGCTCTCCAGTGTATGGACACAGGAATCACAGAATATTCTGAGTTGGAAGGGACCTACAAGGATCACCGAGTCAAACTCTTAAACAGCACCACTGCCTCCCTGGCGGGGAGTCGAGCGAGGAGTCCCTGCTTGACAGGCAGGGACACTCCTCCTCTGCAGACAAGCATCTGGAGAGTGAGCACATGGCTCTCTGACAGTTCTGCCCCTCTTGTCTTTGACAATTCCATTGTTATTCCCTTACCTTTCCCTGTCCTTTCAGTCTGGTATTCAGACAGTTTATTACGTTTTTCATGGCTTGCATGATTTGAGCATTACCGGGAGATGTAGAGCTGGGATAAAGAGTATATTGACATGACTTAGGCTTTTAAGCTTTCCTTACAAGCAGAAACATTACATCAATGAGTATTATAATCCACTAAAAAATCTGTCCCAAATTAGTTTTTAAGATTCAAATGCTAATGTGTGTACCTGCAAAGCACTGCTCTGTCTGTAATGCTAATCAGTTTATGTAGAAGCTACTGGAAGACTTCTTTAATATAGGTGTATTTGTGCTAGTAAAGCAACAAAACGAAGAGAGATATGTTTTGGATTATCTGAAAATAATAGGCATGCTATATGAATCATATATTTCAATTAAGAGATGTTAGAAGGGATTAAGGCCATAATCCCATTGATTTTCATGCAGTTCCAAAGGGTTTTTTGTGGAAGAAACTAAAATCTATTTCTTAAACCTGTAATAAATTACCCGAGAGCTCTTACTTTGGTTTTTTCCTACAGCAGTACAGACGGCTCTTTGTCTCCTCGATCAGACAGGCAGCCTGCAAAGAGCCATGCAAGAAATTGAAGCTTTCTCTGATCTCAGCTACCGACTTACAACTCACCCTAAAATATCAATAATAGAGAGAACGAGATGTAAATTATGAACTCGACAATTAAAAGTACCAAGGAGAGGCTGACAAAGGTCCCAAGTGTTGTGATGCTGAGCACAGCAGCGCTAATCCTGAGCTCTCCTGCTTACCCTGGAGTATGCACATGCTCCCCAAAGTGACAGATAGATCAAGCTGCCAACCAAAGTCAAAACTCCCAGAGATCACCAGAACAGGGGATTGTATAAAGCAATAAGATTTAAAAGCAGGTGAAAGGTCTTTGGTACTTACCTTAGTGGGCCTCTTTTGGCTCAGGATCTGCAGACTTGAACCTTCAGTAATATTTAGACACCCAAGTCTGATTTTCCTGGTTCCCTGCAGTTATTTCACCCTATGAAGATCAAGGGCTGAATAACAATTATTTACTGGTTGAATTCAAACCAGTGCTCTAACAAATGGTATTAATAAACTGGAATAGTTTGCATAGTAAAAGCAGAGACCCAGCAGGCAGTCCCTTGAATTTAAACATGTGAAGTGAATGGAAACACGTGTGCATATGGGTACATCCTCCTCTCCAGACTTGTGTGTCTGGAATTTTGGGATGCTGAGAGGCAATGTAAAGGGGGAAAACAGCTCATGCTGTAGTGGCAAGTCTGCACTCTTGGCATCAGCCTTGTGGTGTGAGCAGCTGTTATCCATGGTGTGCTGACAGTGCCGTGGTGACCTTACGTGAGCCTGCCTAGGCTGTACAGGAGCAGGCTGACCACGTGGGGGATTTTGGTGACATTTAAGTAGTGGATGTGGGAACTCATAATCTTTGCTGATATGTTTGTAAGGCCACATACACAGGATAAAGTCTGTCTCATATGGCAATATGAGTAAGACGAAGGAATTACTAGGTGATGCAATACAGATCATGGTCTGAGGATGCAAGTTGATTATCACAGCTCCTTGTATCCAGGAAATAGTTAAGGCAAAGTAGATCAATAGTTGAAATGGAATTTGAATACCTCCCCAGCGTTCAGCAATGGTTGGTGTCCTCAGAAGCATTTAAATACATGTATCAAAAGCACACAGAGCATAAGCCTAGCAGATGGCAAAGCTTTCTTGGACTGAAGGAGGCTAAGGAGGATGTTGACATTTCTGTTTTCCAGATGGAAATGCACAGTGCAAGTCAAATGAGCTCTATGAACTGCACAGTGCACTCATCAGAGCTCAAAGAAATGTCCCACCACTACTAACACAGTCACAGCAGCCCTCAGTTTGCTTCCCTTGGCAAAGTCATTTGTGATTTCAAAGTTTCTAACGCACACTCAAATTAATGGGTGAGCACATCCAGGTGGGGAAACGCAGGCAGATGTCTGTGCAAATTTTATTCTCTAAAATACTGAATGATTGCCTTATGAAGGTGTGCAGTGCTGCTGTGCTGTGTGCTTCAGCTACTACAGATTGCCTGAAGAAATTAACTCTATAATGCATGTTTGACAGCAAGTGCACAAGTTTGACAGCAAGTGAAGGCACATGCCTTAGCAATAATCTGTGTGGATGCTGAGGATCTCCATCCCTTGGCAACAGTGCCTGTGGGAGCACACAGGTGCCGCAGAACTCAAACATCACCACCTTCACAGTATTGCCACCAGCCGGGGCCAGAGGCAGGAGGGTTTCCTGCACAGTGAGGCCTCTGCATGCGCACATCGGTGGATGTTGAGTGAGTCTGTCACTGAAGCAATTGTTGTACTTAAAGATTTACATGATTTCATAGATTTTAACAGCTGGTTTAGGGAACCATTATATTATTTACCAGCTGGCTTTTGAAGTCAGCTGATTGTATGGTTGCTCTTCTTCACAAGGTAGGGGCCATCACCTCAGAAATGCAGCTGTCAGTCCCAGTTCTCAGGGCAGCATGTGATGCGGTTGATGACAGCAGTGTGACTGACCTGTGGTGCAAATCAACTTCACTGCTATTGTTCTACCAGTACAGACAAGGAAAGGGAAGGAAGACAAGCAGCTTAAAGTGCACAGCCACATGAAGGGGTTTAGTGTGCACAAAATTCTGGTTCTGTGTAGTCTGTTGTGGATGACTCAATGTCTTGTAGCATTCTTTCCTGCAGGAGAAATGTGTGGTTTTGATAAATACACGTACTTCGGGAAAAAAAAATGTGTTGAAACTTACCTCCCCCTTCTGGAAATTCTGCCTCTACAAATCCCACGAAGTTTGCAGCATACAGAAGCTTCCTCTCAAACATGTGTTATCTCTGTTTGGATTGCTTGAGGACATACAGCATCCTTTGTTTCACAGGGCTTTCATATCTGGTATGATGAAAAATTAAGCATCATTTTAAGCGAAAGCAAAATGAGAAGATTTATGCTGCATTGCCAAGAACTTTACTCCTATTACTAAACTGACAACGTTCAGCCCGGCGATACCAGATTCTTAGATAAAGCCCCAAACCCGCTTCTGTTCAGAGGGATTTTGTGTCCTTGCCTTGATTTCCGTTAAATGAAATCTGTGATTGATGACCAGCTGCTGTTTTATCACCGTTTCCCCTCACGGTGCATCAGGCTCCCGCTGTGCCGAGCAGCTCCTGCATCGGAAAGGAGTTACCGTCCGCCGAGCCAACTCCTGGAGACGTGGAAAGTGGTTGCCCGAGGCTTCAGGAGGGGCCCCGCGGTGCCCGCCCGGCGCTGAGCGGGACACAACCGAGGGGCTCCCGCACCATCACCCGGGGAACGCCCCCGGCCCTGTGCCAATGGCTGCCGGGGGGTGGTCCTGCCTGGTCGTCCCCCTCGGTTACAGGATGGAAATTCCCGTCCTCCCCGGGGAGGGAGCTCGGGCTGCGAGCGCTGAAAGGCTCATTTATCCCCGCGCTGCCGCCCGGAGCGGTGGGGTCGGGTTCCTGTGCCGCAGCCTCCCCCTGCCCCGGCGCATCCCCGCCTCACGCTCCCGCCCCGC
>WEKX01025382.1:44699-56487 GCA_013390025.1 Pitta sordida | reverse complement strand
CAATTGGAGCAGGCAAAGGAGGGAAGAGTTTTTCTGTCTTGTCTTTTTTTTCTTTTGATCAGTGTCCTCTCACTGCTCAGAACTGCATAATAGCCATATCAATATAGTTTAACCCAGCTCACGAGAACAAGTGTGCCTGGCCTTATTTTAAATCTCAGACAAGAACTGTCCCAATGGTTTAAAAGGCAATTACCATTTGCATAGGATCTGATCTTCCACAGACTTTCAGCTGCAACTTGTTAACCATCTTCTCTGGTTTGTATTTGCTCTTTTTCCTATACTACTAACCACACTTAAGAAAATGTGAACTCTGTTTGAGTAAGAGCATGGGACAGAATCCTTTAAGAACTTTCCTCATATAACAGATCCCAGTCACATAGATTTGCCTGTAAAAAGTGTCAGTTTGGTTCATGCAAGTGATGCACTTTAAATTATCATTTTTCTAAGCTCATGGTATTACTTTATGTTGAATAGTGCAGCACACTTTTATTCTTTTCCTACTAGACTTTTTAAGATAAATGTAGTACACACTTGTATTTACATATAATTTTCATTTTCAGCATATGATTAAAGCTAAGCCTATGAACACGTACTCAGACCAGCATAAAAGCACTATGATTAAAAAGAAAACAATCCTAAACCCCCAAACAAAACAGAAACTGCCATAGATACACCAAAGTCGTTCTCTGAAGGAATCTATGGAACAGCTCTTCAGTTACAAGTTGGACTCAATGATCTCTATGGAGAAAAAGAAATAGTGTGCCTAACATATCTTGATATTCCATATCTTGATATGCCATTAGATTTAACTTTTGTTTATGTTCTTTTTCTCCAGAGATTTTGCTGTAATATATCAATTAAAAATATATAAAGATATATGTATTTTCGTTATTTTGAGGTGCTGCATATGTCTGCATATAAACTAGGTTTCTACTGCAGATATCATATCAATTTTCTTTATATTGTAGTTTCTCCCTATTCTTGAAACAAATAATACTGCAGTGAAGTAAAGATTTTTGAAGTTATTTATTGCATCAGTGGAATACAATTTTTGTCAACATAGTCCCAGACCACAATGGATCTGGTTACCCTTTGATTTCCCAGAGGTTAACAAAAGACATATTTATATCCAGCTAAATAATCCATTGCTAGTCTATTTATTGGAAAAAAACCCCCACCACCTGAACTGTGAAAACTGAGCATACATTAAGAGGAGATAATATGGTGCTGTTCACAAATCAAATGCAAATTCAAATCACTGGTGTCCATCTTATTTTTACATCACCAAAGCAAAAAAATAATTTTACATTTATGTAACTATATAGGGTTATGGGGAACTCTAAAATTCTCTTTTAATGACTTGGAAATTTCTTTTAATTCTGAATATACATATTGCTATTGCTACACGTGCTACTGTCCAGAGCTAGAAAACCACATGAAGTACTGTATATATTTTCTTTTTCAGTTTCAAAACCTGATATTCATTTCACACACACACACAGAGAATATTATGAGTTGGAAGGGACCCACAAGGATCATCTAGTCCAACTCACCATCTCTATAAAATTTATACACTGACAGACCTTGTAGTAAGATATTTTCTGTTTTGATCTACAAATAACATCAGTGACCCAAAAATCAAAGCTATTGATTAAACACAAGTACACAAAAAAGCTATATCAATATAGTATGGTGGAGAATTAGTCAGCCACGTACATTTATGTAGTACAGCATTTCCACTGACTTTCAAAGTGCCACTGAGGATTGAGAGAAAAATTAACAAAGAAAAATTAATTCCTTCACTGTCTATGTTAGCTAGGTTGCATCTAGGAATAATAAAGCAATTCAGACTTCAGGTCTGTTACTATGGTAACAGTAAATTCCCTTCAAATATAAAGAAACAGTGGACTGGAGAGAATCTCTAAAACCTTTTTCATCAAATACAAGAAACTTATCACCGAAACACTGTCTATTTTTATTTGACTCTGTCTTAAATAAAATTTCACATTTTACTCCACTGTTCCTATGGAAGGTGAATCAAGAAACCTTGAAACAGACTTCAGACATTTTGAGGTCGATTGTGCTCATATGTTAGCATTCTCTTTTAAGTTAGCTAACTCAGTCTCCCAGAAATAAAATTTTATGTGCTACTTAGAGATCATAGTATTATCTTGTTCAGTAACATTTTACATGGCCAAGACTATCCTAGCTTCCTAATTTAAGGCCAGTTTTTGTTTCCTGCTATACCCACTTCTATTTCTTTGCACTGCTTTTTCAGGTTTTTTCCATCTCTCATGAATATGGCTGACAGTAACTACAGTTTTCAAATTTCATCCCATTTCTACTCTCTTGTCGTTAGGATAGTCATCCTTGCTTTCTGCAGATTTCAGCCTCACAGTTCTCTTTATTATATTAGTAGTAAAAAGTGTAAAAGTCAGTATCAAAGTGTAACTTGAGAAACAATAGAGTATCACAGTATCACAGAATCACAGTATCACAGTATTAGCAAGGTTGGAGGAGACCTTGGAGATCATCAAGTCCGACCTGTAACCCAACACCAACCCATTGTCTAAACCATGCCACTACCCACAGGACCAACCAGTCCAACTCCCCACCTTCTAGACCATGTCACTGAGCTCCTCATTGAGTCTTCTCTTAAACACCTCCAGGGATGGCGACTCCACCACCTCCCTGGGCAGATCATTCCAGTGAGCGATCACTCTCTCTGTGAACCCCTAACTTTACTCTTGCCGACCAGCATAGTCTGTGTCACCTCCTCTTCAATAAGTTAATAGTCTACCTATTTCCTATGCAACATCTTGTCAAATAGTTGTTGCAATTTAGGGATATAAGATATATTTGACCTACTATCTCTAGTAAGAATAACAATTTCTCAGGTAGATTCAGCAAATAAAATCTACAGTTCAGAAAGCATTTTAATGACTCTTATTTTCTGTTTCAATTCCGTTTTTAAAGTTTTCTTTCCTTTAAAATATGACCCAAGACTTAATTAGTAGATTAACATGAGCTATCAGAGATAATCTGCTAATATATATCTATGTGTGGATATATCTCCACACATATATATATTTATAGTAAAAGTTTCTTGAGTTTCCAATACATAGATTACCTCAATCCTTACAATGAAATTAAAGGGGTTCCATTTTATTTTCAATTTTTGATAGTTTTCATTTTCAAACTTTCAGTACAAGTTATTATTCTTTTTTTGCTTCATGTTATACCCTGTACTACGACCATCATTGACATTACTTAATCACCAAAGAAAGCCTTTAAATTTTAGACCTACCAATTTATATATCTTTAGCCCATCTTCACTAGAAAAAAGTTCACATTACTTTGGGGGGTGGGGGGGAGGGTACATATTTTTAAATTTATATTTTATTCTTATTATGTATTAACCTAAGAAAATATTCATAATATGTAATTTTCTTTGCAAGATCTGTTTCATTTTGACCTTGGACAACTTCCATTTTATACTTATGTTTCCTTATTCCAAGAAGGTTCTCATTCCAGCTGACTACCCCAAGCCAATGCTCTTACTTTACCACAGAGATTATTAGCTCTTTATTTAATCTTCAGCTTAAATGTCAGTCCTCTATGAAGTTCTTGCCACTTCCAAAAGAAACTATTGCATAAAATCCTGTCCTGTTGGTTCAATGACTGGTAAAGAAACTTGCCAGTCTCTGGTTTTTCAACTAATTACAGTCAACCGTCTTCCACTTCACGCCCCCCAGATAGCGGCTTCACATCTTAACGGTGTGATTTTTCAGCAATTAAGGAGGTGACCTGACACGAATGAATATTCAAATTAGGCAGTCATGAATATTCAAATCAACCCCCACAGTTTATCTACTGAAGCATTCAGAATATACTCTCAGGCACATGCTGTGACTCTTGAAGGGTCCTGTGCAGGGCTAAGGGCTGCACTCGATGCTCCTTGTGGGTCCATTCTAACTCAGCATATTGTGTGATTCTATGATTGCGTAATTCCTTGAAAAGTAAATACCATTTTCTATGTCCTTTGTAATCATTAAATGACATTTTCTCATTATATTTATTATTTTTAAGGTGTAATCTCAACAGGCGATTGATTTGTCTCACATAGCAAGTTAATTTGGTTGAAAGCAGATTTATTTCTGTCGTAAGAATGTAAGTAAAGAAATTCATATTCTGTGATTCGTTGAGCCTTGTATAGATACTGTGTACTATAAACATTTCTGCTGTTATTGTGCTAGTCACCTCAAGGAAATCATTCAGTCTCACATACATTTATTATTGAACCAGTTCTGAGATCCTTTCCCAGAAGAGATAACCCTAGGATTTTGTTTGTTTTTCCAGAGAAAGTTTTTTAACTCACTGTCAGTATCATTTTGTATTCATATTTTACTGCATAGTTGGAATTAACTGCATTGTTCCCAAAAATAATCTTCAGAATATCAAATACATAGGCAAGATGATAACTTGGGTTCTGTCTAGACATACAATATAGAATTTCAGTGAAGTTGTCGTGTATTGCACTCATCCGTATAATCTCATTCCAAACATCAATTCAGGCCGTGTGAAATGATTTGTTATTTTGACAATCTTCAGTGCAACAAATCCCTTAAATAATAATAATAAAGGTTCTCTTATATTACACACAAGACCCTACAAGAAAGTTAGAGGAAGACTTTTTAACAAGTGCATGAAGCAATAGTACGGAGGGAATGGCTTTAGATATTAGGAAGAATTCTTGACTGTGAATTTCTCTTCCCCAGGAAAATTGTGGATGCGCCATCCCTGGAGGTGCTCAAGCCCAGGTTGGATGGGGGTCTGAGCAACTTGGTTTAGTGAAAGGTGTCCCCACCCGTGGCAGGGGCATAGGAACTAGATGATGTTCAAAGTCCCTTCCAACCCAAATCATTCTATGATTCTGTGATATTGATGAGTATGGTTTTGTTAACATTAACATATTGAACACCTTGCACATGTTAAGGCGTCATGGTTCTCACTGAATCTGCTGAGTACAGCAGCATCAAAGCATATATCAACTTCACAAATTACCTTGAAAAAATGGCCTGATCATTGTAATTAAAACAAAGAAATTATAAAGTATCTTACTGTAAAAACATCTGAACATTGTTACATTTAATTTGCTGTCACTAAAAACAAGATCCACATTTTTTTCCTTGTAATCTATGGATCTAGGAATTACCATACGCCAAGTCCAAATGCCTCAATTCTAGTCTTCATGATACTCTGTTGCCATCTAGTTCTATCAACTAATCCTTTAACACTTACAACCAGTTAAGCCTCTTCCTTATTTTAACCTTTCCAACCCACCAAAACTTCAGCTTTTGCGCGTGCCTGGAAGCACTTAAGACTCACAAGTAGTAAGAGAGCTCGGGGACTCAAGTCAGACTTAGGCCTGCTGGGGTGCATAAATAGATGAGCTGTTCCTTCATCTGTTTTGCCTGCAGTGCTTAAGCTGTTAGCTGGGTGTTAAAGCATGCGTATTGGATTTAGCTGCACACAAAATACCACAACAGTTACAAGAAGAGATGGTTTCCCTAACTTCTCCAGGGCTCAATATAGTCACCTGCCTCAATCATGCAAGATTTTAAATCTATACTTTAATCCTATAGTTGATTGTATTAACCATCAAATTATTGAAAATTCAAAGGTAATAGAATTGGTGAATGCCTTTAATCCCTGCTTCTGTTCAAGCATTTTTATATTGCATTAAAGCATTCAAGATTTGAGACCTGTGCAGGAAGAAAGAGAAATATAAAACTCAACAGATTAGGAGGAGTCATGGGGCTCAGTCTTTTGCCTGAAGGATTATCATCCCTTTAACACTCAAGGCATTAAAAAATTATATTATGTCAGGAACTCTTGCAAGCAAGTCTGTTAACTGCTAAGTTAGACATTTCCTTCTTACAGTGTGTGCCTCAATACATCATTAATTATAGTACAAAAGCTGAAACAGCATCAGTAGTAAGTTTCTAACAGATGTGTGTTTAAATCCCTGTCACACATAAGCAAAAATTAACCCCAGAGTTACAATATCCTGTATGAATGCGTTAATCACTAGCTGATTCAATAAAAAATGGACATAATCTCTACTAGTCTTTCAAGTAAAATGTGATAAAATATGTGGGTTTTCTTTTGTTTCTTTAAAGACATTTTGGTAGAATAGCTCTTGAAATAAGAAGCCAGTTTCACATGGCTATGAACAACATCTAATTACAGGACATGAGCCATTTCCCATTTATCTGCTTATTTTTGACTGCTCATTGTTCGTGTTGGTTTTTGTGGCTTCCCCTCTCTTCCTGTGTACCCAGTACGGAATCCTGAGTGTACCATTCAGGCTGTAGTTCTCCATTTTAGGATGCAATTCTGCAAATTTAAGTATCGAAATTAATAGTTGAATACTAACATGGCAATTAGTATCACCTGTCATAAAATCTGGACACACCGGAAAGAACTGGTCAGTATTTCCTTTTTTTCCTCATAAATTTTTGAAATAAAAATAATTTGAAGCTGTTTGAATTTCTTGCATGAAAATTTGGGACCTAATATTTTCTCTTCAATTGAATATTTTTACCATTTTACTTTTTATCTCACAAGTACAGTTGGGTCTCCTATATCGTGCTCCCATGGTCTTAATTTGGATCTGCACAGTCCAACTTCTGTGTTGAATGGTGACCACGTCGCTGCCCGTGCTGCCCCCGCTGCAGCACAGGCCACCACCGCTGCCCATTCCACCGTCGAGGCCAAGGTCGCCACCGCGGTGGCAGCAGGTTGTGCATGCACAGTTGCAAAACTTGTCTCCTACTTCACTAAAAAATCACGCCACTAACATCTGAAGCTGCAATATGGGGAGCTCGAAGCGCAGGAGGGCCAAATGTATTACAGTGGTAAAAAAAACAAAACCCAACAACAAAACTCAAAACAAAGAAAAACTGACAAAAAAAAACCCAAAGCCCCACAAAAAAACGTTACTGCAGAACTTACTCTTAAGTTACTAAATGACAGCAAATTCTCCCCACACAGAAAATTACTCAGCTTCTTGCCATCACTTATGCTGGAAAAAAATGACATAGATTCAATATAATTCAATATAATCTTACATAAAATAATGGAAGGAGAATATAGGAAACAAGAAGTTCACCTTTTAAATGCTATTAGAAATCTTCACAGGGATATTCAGATAAAAAGGGAGCTTGGCTCAGGTATTTAACGAAGAGATACCACTTTCTTTGTAGTAGGTTTGTCTTTCAAATTATCTCCAGGCAAGCTGTTTACGAGAGTCAGTATTAGAAATCCTGCCAATTGCCTCAGCAGGCATCTTACAACTATGTGAATTTTGATTAATTTCTGGAAGTGTCTTATTATTATCTAGCTGCTCAAACTGATTATCAAAATTTAAGAGGCCCAGACCTGTGTGAAAAAAGGTGACTGAAACTGGATGTTAAATATCAGCATACTACTGGGAGAAGAGAAAAATAACAATGAAATATTTTCATTCATGCCTTGTAACTCTATGGGAGTCAAACTATGAATCAAATTTTTCAATGATTTTCACATGCTTCTTTTTGTCATACCTATCAGATGCAGGAAGCTTACATCTCAGTTTTGAATTTGTTGAAGAAGCAGTGGCCACTCAGCACAGTGTAAGCAGTCTTTCAGTCACTGAACATTCACTGAAGTCAATAGAAGATCTGCTTAGTTATGTGAAAGCAAAGTCAGTGAGAACTGAGCAGTGGCCATGAAGTGATTTTGCTATGTCATATTTCAATTACACTACATTCAGCAGAAATTTTATACGGAGATTAATTTGTTTTTATTTGATGCAAAATTCTTTTTCTTTGGACAATTTTTTCCTTTTTCTGGCAGAAAGAAATAATAACTACAGCAGAATATGAAAATGCACGATTTTACTTATTCCAGGAAGAGGAAACAGTGCAGATATATTTACCAGGAGGACTTTCTGACTCTCTATGTTCCACTGGTTTACTTTCAAGGATAATGCTCAGAACACATACAGAAAGAAGAGTATTGACAGCATAATGGCAGCAAAAGGACTTAACACAAGTAGCATGTATCCTATCCTCCAAGAACACTTCTTCACAAATAAAAGTAGTAGCTGTGCATGTTTGCACAATGTATCTATTCTAGAAAGTCAGAGAAGTGAATCATTTCCGCCCTATCAGTGATATGGTATTTATTGAAATTAGATGAGCAGGAGAGAAATGCTAGACTGTGCATTAAATACAAATATACACACACATATCATTTATTAGAAATAACCATTTATCTTGTTTTTAGATGCCGTCTGTGGCAGCCACTCCAGCCATACACATGCTGTTCAGAATTTCTAGGCAGTTACTCAGAGAAGAAATTAAAGATTATATGTGAAAAGTAGTTTAAAAGATAAACATAATGTGAATGAAATGAAGCTTCCCTTAAAATGCTTACAGGTACAATAAGGAGAAAAATGTAACCCAGTGAAACAGGACATTCGTTTTGGAAGCAGGCTACAGTGAAGGACTAGATGAACATAGGGATTTCAGAATCTAGCCTCAAATTAATAAGTAATTTAAGGAGTCCATGTGATGAGGATTAGCAGCCTAGTGGTTCTTAACAGGTAGCTGATAGGATGACATGATAATCCTACAGAAACTATAATTTGAAAGAGACAGACACATAGATTCAATACCATCCTCATAGGAAGGGTGTTTAAATCTTCATCTTCTCTCAGTCTTGGGAGCATATAAACAGAAGCTTTAAGGAACACCCAAAAGACAGCAATAAAGGAATTTCCTGAAAATAAAGGGCAGGAGAGAATGAAATCCAAATGCTCCACAGCTGGGTCATAGAAGCTAGAATGAGGTACTGACTAGAAACTTCAGTTAGCATACACATAAATGTAGTGTGTATGTATGTGACATCTGTATAGAGAGCTGTATAGAGAGCTGAAAGCACAGAATCAAAATTTCATCAAAAATCTAAAATAAGATTATACCAAGATGATAGAGAAACGAAAATAAAGTGTTGTATGTGCACACACGTCCCTGTTTGCAAATAAACACACCTCAACTGTAGGTTTAGTATGTCTGTGTCGCCTCTTCTTCCTTCTCCGATGGGATAATCTACCCTGAGCTAGTTTTCACTGAGAATCACAGAATCACAGAATCACCGAATATTATGAGTTGGAAGGGACCCACAAGGATCATCTAGTCCAACTCACCATCTAACACCCGTACAGAGACCGAGAGCACATCGCAGAGCATAACACCAACCTAGATCCCTCACAGTCTAGCAGGCCACTCCGAGCCGGAAGGGGCCCAGCGTCATCCAGCCCTACACCCCCCGGCTAGACCATGTCACTAAGCTCCTCGTCCAGTCTTCTCTTAAACACCTCCAGGGATGGTGACTCCACCACCTCTCTGGGCGGCCCATTCCAATATGCAATTACTCTCTCTGTGAAAAACCGCTTCCTAACGTTAAGATTGAACCTCCCCTGGCGTAGCTTGAGGCCGTGCCCTCTCGTTCTGGTGTCGTCAGCCTGGAAGAAGAGGTCCACACCCATCTGGCTGCAACCTCCCCGCAGGTAGTTGTAAACAGCAATGAGGTCCCCTCTGAGCCTCCTCTTTTCCAGACTGAACAGTCCCAGAAGAATCATAGAATTGAAGTTTGGGTTGGAAGGGACCTTTAAAGACTATCTAGTCTAACCTCCCTATGATGAGAAAGAACATCTTCAACCAGACCAGGTTGCACTGATTCCCATCCAGCCTGACCTTGAATGTTTCCAGGGATGGGACATCTCACCTCTGAGCAACCTACTCCTGTTTTTCACCACCCTCATAGTAAAAAGATTATTTGTTACAGATAATCTAAATTAACTCTCTTATAGTTTAAAATAATTACTCTATCACAAGATACCCTGCTAAAAAGTTTGTCCTCATTTTTCTTATAAACCTCCTTTAAGAATGCAGAAGCTGAATAGGACTTGGGATTTAGCCTTCTCTGACACATCCCTGACTCTTTGCTTTAGAGTTTCAACTGCCGTTTTCTGTATGAGATACACAGACTAACTAGTAAACAGACACCTACACAGGCACACTGTAGAATAAATAAACTCTTAAAATAAAATGTTATTTTTTTTAATTCTGTAATATGTAATACACTCCTTTAGACAATAATAAAATACGACCTCTAAATGCTTTGGATGAGTAGCTGGAAGACAAACAATATATTTTGTCTCATATTTTCAGAATGCAATAGTTTAGCAGTCCCTGACTAACTGTTCTCAGAATGAGTCCTCCACCTAGTCAGTTGCTCACATTAAGGTTTGTGATAGTAAAGTTAAGGCAAAATGTAGGAATTAATAGTCTCCAGTAACAAAATATAGTTAACTAATTGTTAAACCACAGAGTAGTCTGATATGATTCCATAAAAATGTACTGTTCATCTTTGGATATATAGGCCCTACAGTTTCTAATCAATATCTTTATTTTACTGATTAGTTAATAGTAGATCAAACATTGATCTTGCCTTGTATTTAAATTTTTGAGATTATATCCCATTGTTTTAAAAATTGTTTCTGTTAGGTGAATATAAGCATAAAAACTATAGCACTCTAGTCAATATCTAGTTTTTAGTTAACTCCTGTCTTAGTAGATAGATGCATATTCATCGTTAATCTTCCACTAAATTCAAGTGACCTTAACAGCAACTTTTATTCCTGTCACTTGTAGGGCAGAACTGAAGAGAAACCCAATTTGTACAAGACTATCATGGGCAAATTTGTGAGAAGACACGTTATTTTGCAAAAAATATTTTAAAAAAAGAGATGCACTAAGACAAATTAGTACTTAATTTAAATGTGCTGTTTCACCCCTTATTCATCAAAGCCTTTTCACAGAATCACAGAAAGGTTAGGGTTGAAAGAGATGACCAGTGAGCCCATCTAGTCCAGCCTCTGTGATCAAGCAGTGTCATCCCAGACCACACTGCACAATGCAGACTGTACTTTGAGTGTCTCCAAAGAAGGAGACTCTACAACTTCTCTGGGCAATTTTTTCCAGTGCACAGTCACTCACACAATAAAGAAGTTCTTCGCCAGGTACAGGTGGAACTTCCTGAGCATCACTTTCTGTCCACTGCCTCTTGTCCTATTGCTTGACACCACTGAGAAAAGCCTGGATTCATCCTCTTGTCACCCTGCCTTCAAATCTTTTTATGCATTTATAGGATCCCTTCTTATTTTTCTCAAGGCTAAACAGGTCCAGCTCCCTCAGCCTTTTCTGCAGATCACACACAGAATCACACAGAATATTATGAGTTGGAAGGGACCCACAAGGATCATCTAGTCCAACTCACCATCTAACACCCGTGCAGAGACCAAGAGCACATCCCAGAGCGTAACACCAACCTAGATCCCTCACAGTCTAGCAGGCCACTCCGAGCCGGAAGGGGCCCAGAATCATCCAGCCCTACACCCCCCAGCTAGACCATGTCACTAAGCTCCTCGTCCAGTCTTCTCTTAAACACCTCCAGGGATGGCGACTCCACCACCTCCCTGGGCAGACCATTCCAATATGCAATTACTCTCTCTGTGAAAAACCGCTTCCTAACGTTAAGATTGAACCTCCCCTGGCGTAACTTGAGGCCGTGCCCTCTCGTTCTGGTGTCGTCAGCCTGGAAGAAGAGGTCTACACCCATCTGGCTGCAACCTCCCCGCAGGTAGTTGTAAACAGCTCTTAGGTTGCCTCTGAGCCTC
>WEKX01025382.1:552-40241 GCA_013390025.1 Pitta sordida | reverse complement strand
AGTATGCAATCATTCCTGGTGCTTGATAAGATGCAAAACACTCTTATTGTCATCTCTAAAACTGTATAAAATAATAACTGTCCTACAGCGTGGTCTTTAGCGAATCTTGATTTAAGTAGGGAAAATCTAGTCCAAATTTAGGATTTCAGAAGAGAATTATACTGTATGAGAGGAGAGTAACTCCCTGTGTAAGAAAACTGAAGTGTTCTGAGTTAAACTGTGGATCAAGGTTATTGCACAAGTATATGTTGTATATAAAACTCATTTCAGCTGATGACTTTTAATCTCTAAGTATGTTTAAAACTTAAAATTATATATATATATATATATATATATAAATCACATAGTCGTGCAATATATATACAAATGTTAAAAATGGTTTGATTAGTTACCAAATAATCTGAGATATAAAATATTGTCTGTCTTTTCCTCTAAAAATTTAAATACTTAAAATTATTACTGAAAAAAAAATATAAACAGGATTAAATACAGAAATTTCATATTACCCAGCAAATCCATATTTCAACTGTTCATTAACATTTCCTGATTCTTTAATATAATGTGAGCAATTAGTCCTTTAACATTTAGATTTTTCATGGATACTGGTTTCCTCATCCAAATACTGTCTCATTTTAAAAATGTGGAAGAACTAATGTTAGACATTAACTTTTAAGAGTTCAGTCCTCTGAGAAAAACAGTGAGATGGTCTGTGGTCCACAGAGTGGCTGCACTCCCAAGTGTATGGCCAAGAAAAAACAGCAGGTGTGGAAAATGAATTCAAGCGTAAGAATTGAAGATTATTTGTGCAAACATTGAAAAAAGTTATTGTAAACAGAGGGGAGAAAATAATGCAATAGTATTTGGTGTTATCAGAAAACAGACACTCATTCATATTGATGAATTCCTCAGAATGCTGACTCAAAACCAATCTTGAAGAATTTCTTTTAACAAAGAAAATATTATTACTTTATTATGGACCTAAACACACAAGCAATTAAAAAAACCCTAAAGAAAACTCACAAAAACCGAACCACATATTCCAAGCTTATTCAAATTTAAAAGCCAAAAGTTTTTAAATCCAAATTGTAAGGTAAATTAAAAAAATATAATCACACAGACATTAATTTACAAAACCTGGTTTTGTATACAGGTAAAAGTTATTTGTCATTTTCATCAAATCTGAAAGGATATACAGTCGGGTCTCCTATACTACAGTACCACGGTCTTAATCGGGCCCCACGTGGCCCGCACTCCTGCATTCATTGGCATCTCATTAATATGTAAATTTGCCCTGCACCCTCGCATGGCCCCCCTGGCCCCCCAGCGTTGTTTTGACATTGCCTTGCTGTGTATTGTTGTTTGCTTCGGCGCTTCCACCCCACAACGGGAAAAAACCCTTTTCTGCTCAGCCAGGGACACTGGTGAGGGGAGCCATCCGCACCACTGTGCCGGCAGCCCGGAGCAGCCCCAAGGGGAGGGGGGAGGAGGGGGAGCCGAGGGGAGAACGGTGCGGGGCCAGAGCATCTCGGAGTAGAGGCACAGAGCAGGGCTGGGATGACTCAGACCGGAGGGACAGAGCAAGGCCAGCGTGACTCGCCACAGGCAGAGCAGTGCACCCATGATCCATACAACATGGCGTGGGGTTTGATTTGAATATTCATGACTGCCTAATTGAATATTCATGAGTGTCAGGTTGCACATGTGCAGTTACAAAAGGGGGCCTCCTTCATCGCTGAAAAATCATGCCGCTAAGATGTGAAGTTGCAAAATGGGGGCACAAAGTGGAAGAGGGCCAACTGTATTGTGCATGCCAATACCAGTACACTGCTCTGGGGAGAACAGTCCAGGTCACAATATGTATCTACTATGTTCATAAGTAAAAACAACACTTTGAATATTTTTCATTTTCTGTGTGGACTTTTTTCTTATCTATCACTTCATATAGAACCCTATGATATATGATGACTACTGTTAAATTGTCTGTAAAGCACATGCAGGAATTGTATATCAGTATTTTAGAAACTGAACATTTGCTGTTACCACTATTAAGCGGGCTTAGGATGGATTTAATAAAGTTCTGAAAAGTAATACAAAAGTGAGACACCCTGTTCTGAAACCTTTCTTGTTGTTATCCAACAGATCCATCTGTAAAAAGTAACACAAATCCTGTTGCAGCACAACTGACCAGCATTCATTTTTAAATACAACTTCATTGATTTTATTTATTGATTTAAAAATTTTCAGCCGTTATAAATAACTTAAAAAAATATAACTGCTTATATACATTGATAGAACCACTGACAGTCATGGAAGTATGGTACGTCCTTAAATTTGTGGTCTTTTTAAAGTGATTTTTTTTTTACATAATTGAAGTTTCTCTCTTTTATGATTGGTCATTACCAACATCAGTTTAGTGGAGTTGTATAGAGTCAAACAAGGAAGCTCAAGGGAGATCCATTTCAAGAACAGATGAATCAGATAAATACAATGAAATCCTTGCACAAGGATTTATTTGCAATGAATTTTCTCATAATTATGTCATCAGTTTTATATATGGCTGTATTTATAGTTCTCCTTTGTTTTGTCCAAAAGAAGTATTTCTAGAAAACTGCTACATGGGGAATCTTGGCACATAGATGAAAACTCCAGCTTCTTTGCACATACAATGCTTAAAATGCATAAACACAGTCTCCTGAGTAAAACATCAACATCTTTGCTTTTTCCGTTAAAATACTGAAAAATTAAAAAATATTACTTTATTCTGTGAAACCAGAGAGATGACTGTCCTTCTGGGCTTTGGGACAGCCATTGGGCGGCTGTGGGATTATTTTGAATAATAAACTTTCTCCAACAGAGGTCATGATCAAAATTATTTACTTATTTAACAATAACCTACAGTTCTTTTCTTGTAATATAGTAACTTTTTCAGCAGAAGTGCTTGATTGTAGCATGAAACTATGCTCTGCAGTTCCTGCATTCTTAAAAATTTATCTTTTGTTAATCTATCTAAATCAGTAATATCAGTGTCCAGAAGGAAAAAAGTTTGGCTTTTTTTTGGACTGTATTTTAGTTCTGGGTTTGTTGGGTTTTTTTATTATTTGCTTGGTTGGTTTTAAAAAATAAGTTCAAAGTACTCTTACCTTCAAGTTTCCTAGAGAATTTTCACATTTTTACCCCAGCTGAACACAGTGCTCTTCTAAGAGAAGTACAGTAATCCCTTGCTACTTCATAGTTAACCTTTCATGGCTTAAATATATCAAGGGGGTTTTTTCCACAAAGAAGTTTTTTCCTGTTCATGGTTTTGCACATGTTTGCACATGCCCACAGCCCACCTCTGCCACAGGGGCTGCTCCCCAGCTGAGCAGGGTGGGTTCAGCCCATGCTAGGCCTGCTGAGGTTGCTCCCCAGTGAAGCAGGGACAGGTTGTGTTCAGGCATTAGCCACAGCCACCCAGGCAGAAAAGGGGGAGGCAGGGTGCTCCCTGGTGGACTGCCAGCATCTCGAGGGGGGCAGGGAAGAGCACAGGCGAACGGAAGCCTCCTCCCAGCAGCGGGGGACAGGGACATATTCCACTGCTGCCTCCGGCTCAGCACACGGCA
The DNA here is from genome assembly GCA_013390025.1 of Pitta sordida. Classification (NCBI taxonomy): domain Eukaryota; kingdom Metazoa; phylum Chordata; class Aves; order Passeriformes; family Pittidae; genus Pitta; species Pitta sordida. The sequence goes on along the minus strand of WEKX01025382.1, from coordinate 36,642 downwards.
CAGGGTGTGGCGGTGAAGGCATCCCTGAGCATATGTACATATGTATTTTCCAGTACTTCACAGAATTCTGTTATTGCAGTATCTTTCTGAAAACGACACCTGCAATATTCAAGGGATTACTGTACTACAAGAAACTGCCAGTTGAATATAACTTTGTGAAACTAGAAACATCATCATCCACACTTCTACATATCCATAAACCATACACTTCACTGACATGAACCACAGAGAAGCTACTCAGTTTAGTCTTTTACCTGGAGATCTCCAATGAGATGAACTTTTAAAATCAACTCTTTATCCTACATAAATACCAAAATAACAATGAAAATTTCATATGGCAAGGAAGAATATGGAATATTAGTGGAACAAGGTAAACACTTGATAGAGCAGTATTCAGCCAAAGCAGCAGAAAAAGTTGTGGAAAAGTAGTTCTGAAGTATGGTAATAGAAATGTAGTTCATTTGTCTTTTTACAGAAAGATGCCAATAAGAATATTGGTTAATGCTGTGACTAATATATTTTTTTCACATATAATAATTTAAAAGATTTTTTTAATATGTAAATTATGTCCATTTGAAAAGTTTTGTGACACTTCGTGTTACTGAACAAAGTGTTTGCATAAAAAATATATGGTTGCTACTGAAAGAGATATTATAAATATATATTATGTTGTAAGCAAGATAATATTATTTTAAAATATAAGCTAGCACTTTATATTGAAGTTTAAACATTAGTCATAGTTCTGAAATAACTGTTGCATTAAAAAACTCTTGCCTGTTAAGTAAATGAACCTAAACATGTTGCTTAAAAATGTGAAATTCTATTGAAAGAGAACTAATTTTATATAATATAGAAAAAAAATTAAGAGGACTAATTATAAAAAATGGGCTAAAGACATTTTAAAAATAAAAAAGCACTGTAATCTTCTGCACTTCCAGGTCAATACCACTACAATTATGAAATACATATTGTACTTAAGATAAGGCATTTTAGAACTCATAAAGCATCTAAAAATCTCAGAATATCCATATCCTTTGACAAGCCCTGACAGAAAGACTTTTTTCAATTTTGCATTACAGCACAAAAAAATCTCCATCAATTATAAAATACTTCATTAATACGTAGACTAACACCTTTCCATCTTTCCTTTTGATTTGCTTAACATTAACAGCTCAACTATCTTGAGGGAGACACCAAAGTCAATATTTCATGGTTATCAGTGGGTTTATTTTCTGACAAATGAAACAAAATAAGTTGCCATTTATTACCTGTGTCAGACCAACATGAACTCTAAAACACAAGCAAATATTTTCATTCTGCCTTCAGCTTCTTGTTTTTTTAAATTATAGTCCAACAGGATGATTCACTGAAACAAAATCTCTTATGGCTTTCCACCTATTAACTACATTTGTGAAATTTTCTGTGGGGTAAGCATCTGTGGGAAAGGTGCCTGATGAAATAGGGAAGTCAAATATGAATATTATGAAAACTCTTCTGTCTCCTCAGGAGTTCCCCTAAATGAACAGCAAAGAACTTAATGCTGATTCTCAACATACCATGGCTCCTTAAAATGGAGACCCTGAAAACCTTGCTAGAGGTTTGTTGTAGTGCTGTAGTTTTAATTTATCCAAGAAGATATTAAACTGTAGCAGAAATGGATTTTATTATGCTGTACTGACTTACAGTACTGCTTGTTGAAACCAGTAACAATGACATAATTATCTCTTAACAGGCTATTGGAAGGAACTTGCTATAGGTCTCACAGAGGTAAATCCTCTCTAAATGAAAATTTCCCTTAACCCAAGAATATTGCTCAATGGCAAATTGAGTTGATGTTTTAAAAAATACCATTTCTATATTCTTGGTAGTTATCGAGGAGTGTCATATGCACAGGATCGCATATATATCCATAGCTTCATTCACAGAATTTAGTTTATCTTTCTTAGGGCAGAAAATTCTAAAGTGGGGTTGTTGGGTTTTTTCTGTCATAAACATGCTTGACTTTGTGAGGATTTTTACTAAATTTTATGCCTTCTTTCTTGATTTTTTTTGTTTTTGTTTTCAGGACCACTTTGAAAATATTCATGAAGATCACACCCTATGAGAACACATTCTGTCACCTTCACAGCTCTTTGCTATCCCAGGCTCACACTACTGGGCAGGAAGCAGACAGATAATCCTTATGAGTCCTTCCATCAAGGGCCCCTGATGCACCCTCAGGCACTTCTCCCGGTTTACATTTATGACAACTCTAGCAAAGAAGACATATTCCCACTGGGGTTTTTTGGGGTTTTTTTTTTCTGCATTTGGGTCATCACAGCATAAAAACGTGTGTATATGCACACATTGACACGGGGCTCTATTTGTGAAACTATGTATTTCTGCCTAGTTTCTTTGTTCAAGCCAAAAAAAAACACTTTAAAACACTCAAATGATTGCCATAAACATAAGTAAAAGAGATTTATCAACAGAACTCCAATAATGTATTGTTAATAAGAGATTGTGAAAATATTGCTGTCTACTTTTGTAAGTACATAAGCAAGGTGCAGTAGATGACAAAGAGCTTTTACCTTTCTGTCCTTATAGCCATCACACAGGTTCTGATTAGTAGGACACAAGTGCTCTGTGGAAATGCAAAGGAGCAGGGGCGGGGAGGGGTCAGCTGGAGGAAGGCTTCAAAAAACACATTGCAACTTTCTTAGATGATAGTCAGGAGAGGAAATCAATGTGAACACTTCTGCTGTGCCCACAAGACAGCTAAATACAACAGCTTTAACCAACTCAAGTGTCTTCCCATAAATAAAGAGAGTGAAAAGTGGTCTGAAAAGCAACCCACATTATTTATATGAGAACATGGTATAGTCTTACCTTAATTTCCAGCTAATGTAATGTTTCATGAACCCTGATGATCACTAAATTATGCAAATGTACAGCTCAATTTGAAATCTCCAGTGTCGAGACACAAGATGTCACATACGGACAACACTGAAGATGTTCAGACTGGCTAATGCTGATTTGATCTTTAAATATGATTTTTCATTTTTTAGGCAGGTTTGAAAAGACATTAGGAAATCTGATTTAATGCATTTTTGAACACATTTTTCTTAGCCGTATCACAGTCACACAGTAAGTTTCTGCAGCATATTGAATGTCGTGAATGATAGAGTCTGCCAAGATCTGAAAAGATAAGCCTTAATAACATCCATATTTTATAGTCTTTCCTTCTCAAGGGCATCCAAACAAATACATATAGCAGTGCTGAAAGGAAGTCACGTGTATCTTTCACATATTCCTATTTTCTTCCCTCGGTTGCTTACTGATGAGGCATGCACATGGCTTATCACTTCTCCTGAATTGACCCTTTGCATATTTCCTTCAAGGATAAAATCAAATCTAGGCACAAACAGATTATTTAACTGTGTTTCTGATCTTTATTTAAGCATCATACTCAATATTCAATAACAAGCAAACAGATTTAACTGAACAAAATCTTAGCTTACAAAAATAAAGATATGCGGGTTTTTTTGGATCATTTTGTCAAATGCTATCTTTATGTTTGATTTGGACTGGACAGAAACAAAAATCTTACTAGTTGCACAGTTGTATGTGGTCTTCATAAGTTTACAGTGTTTTTTAATTAACACCTTCCAATTCCTTTTTTCATTCAACATTGATGACCTTGAATTTATCTGCATTATTTTTCCCAAACCATCTCCATCTTGCCAATGAACTTATATTTTTCTTTCAGAAAACTGAAAAGAATAATATAGTCATGGATCTCTGGGAGCATGTCCTAGTAGTTCATTGTCTAAAATAGACCAGCACCTCAAGATATGAAGGAAAACACCAAAAAGGTGTTAGCTTTGAAAATAGACTGATTCAAAAGCAGAGTTGTTCAAAATTAGCAAGACACACTCCCTCAGTACTTGACATATTCTTTTAAAAGGAAAAATTCCAGATTTGCCCTTAAATAGGCTATGAGTTAGTGGCATGATATGTATAATACCCAAACGTATAGTAAGAATTTATTAAAGGTTTGTATGATTTTTTTTAAATTTCAGCTATCGAAATGTATAAAATGTGAACATACATGTTTCCAGTAATGTATAAAAACCCTAAAACCTCTATGATGAATAAATTTAAAAGAAAAATTAATTTCCCTGATTTGAAATATTCTATTAGTTTTCCTAATGTACTTTTTTACACAATTCCTTAATGAATAAGCAACACGAAATTTCTCTTAATGATTTCCTGCATTGTAGCATAAATGTTGCAGAATAACAATGAAGTTATTGCTTTAGAATATACTTTTCTCTTACGGAACGTGTAATCACGTTCATTACTCTTATATATATATGTCTATATAGCACAATGTTTTGGATTGTGTTATAATGTTTGATCAATGGAATAATTTGCCCTGCTACTACTAACTAGCATTGAACAATGAATATACCCATTTCAGCTTGAAAAAACAACCATTGATCAAAATTATTTTTTATCATCTTGAATTTGTTTTATAGTATATAGATAAATATTGTTAAGGTCAGTAAGTGAACAACAAATTTAGGAGTAAGAAAACAGTAGTGTGACTTTAAAAGATAATTGGGGAAAAAAGTCAAGGAAAGACAGATTGTTGAATGAACTCCTTAGCTAATGTTACACAGCACAGATGGTTTGACTGGAGCACTGNGGTTTGACTGGAGCACTGTATTCACTCTGGACCTAATCATACACCTTAGGAAGAATATTCTATCACCAATTCACATAGGCAATACCTATACCAGACAGTTTCTGTGGACTCTAACATAATTATTTAGTTTTAGCATTAGAGAGATCCAACACATTCATTTTCTAAATAGTGTCCTGCAACTTTCAGCTCTGCTTCTTATTTCCTTTCACCTTAACATAAGCCATTAACCTGAACAGAAAAGTAGAGGATGATCAGTACACTAAAATATACTTCAAGGTATCTTATTTCAATATTTGATCCATAAATTATAGAATCATAAACTATGCCGAGTTGGAAGGAACCTATCAGGATCATCAAGTCAAACTGCTGGCCCTGCACAGGACACACAAAAAATCACACCATGTTTCAAAGCATTGTTCAATTTTTCTTGAACTGAGGCAGGCTTGGTGCTATGACCACTTCTCTGGGGAGTTTCAGTCCCCGTTTCACTGTTCCAGTGCCCAACCTCCCCGTGGGCGAAAAAACTTTTCCTGATTGTACTTATGAATATCTTCATATAAGATATGCATAAACGTATATATATGTGTGCCCACATAAAACTTTGCAAAGTTTCATATTATCCCTGGTGTAAAAATAAAAACACGCTATCATAAATCAACTTAGCACTAAGCTATCAAGGACTGTACATCTCTGACAATCTAGGCAGTTGATATTGACTGATGATAAAGCACTGACTGAAAATAGAGGTAGGAATAGTAGAATTGATTGGTTTCCCAGTTAAAATAACTGGTTTCTTCAAAGTTTTGAAATGTTAACCATTGAGGCAGGACTGAAAATATTTGCTTGCATGCTGAAAGAAGGTGAAATTCAAGTTCAGACTCAGATTTTCTTTCACTAGTGTAATTATTTTAATTATGAACTTTTTGGGAAATTGTGTCCTAATTGTGCAATTTTTAAATAACAGCATAATGTGAGTTGATTGACATAGCTGATATGTATGTAGTTAGCTCATAAACTGATTGAAATAGCTGATATATATTTAGATCCTAGGGAAGGACAAAACCCCAAATGGATGGCAAGCTCAATTATAAACTAATCCTTAATAAATTTACCCAGATAATAAATTTACCTACTAATTATGCTAATTATGTATATGCAATAAAAAGAGTTTTGAGTTCAGTATGAGTTGCCTAGTTACAAAAAACATTTTAAAGTAATAGCTTTCTTTATATTCAGAGAAATGTGACACTTCATTTTAGATACAGAAAGAGTTAAGTATGGAGATGGTATGTTCTTCCAAAGTGAAGTAATTCCACACCTTTTGATGCAAGCTTGATAATCTTTACTCAATAAACTTCTGTAGAGTAAGGAATCAAGTTAAATACATGTGTTCACAAATAAGTCCTTCTTTACAGGACTAATCATGATTACGTGTTCTGAAAACTAGCACCACCCATTTCCTAGCAAGTTTTCAGCAAAATGAATGATCAGTATGTTTCAGCACTTTTTGTATTGTCATGTCAAGAATAAACTGTTGAGCCCTTAATATATTAATCTTTCTCTTCTAAATTTCTACCTGAGAAAATTAGTTCAGTACATGGTGACAAACACTAAAACTTGTGAAGAAAACAGAAGAAGCCCTACTCAATCTACTTTGACTTCCTCCATGCATATTCATGAGAGGCATAGTTCATCTAGCCTAACTTTAACCATGTAAGAGTTATCCAGCCAAAGTCAACTTTGTACAATCCTTCTGTCTCTTTCGTTCTCTAAATACTGCAGAGGAACCCTAAGGCATGGCTTAAACTAGAAGTTTAATTTTAAGACAAAAGTGAGGATTTTCAGATTTTTTACTTTTTTTCATGGAATTTCATAGAAAGTTAGAAAAAAAATATTTTCTAAAAAGACTAGGGGGGGAAAGAACTCAAGCCCAAAACACATTCAAACATATATTTCTCTTTCAGATAAGTAATAACTTTCCATCTCACTATTTTAAAAAAGTAAGGAAAAAGACAGTGTGAGGGGAAGAGATTAAACTACGTAAGGTGCAAAAAATTTAAAAAAAGAAGGCAAACACAAAATCCCCGCATCCAAATATTTTTCTTTTAAAATTATTGCCCCTACACATGAAACAATTTTGTTCCATTCATCTATGAAAATACAAGGATTTAGCTATAAACATTGAAATGAGGTGAAATGTTTTTCATTTTTTTTTAAAGGAGACACACAGTAAAATCAAAAGATAGAAGAAAAGAAGGGAAGGGGAAATTAATCATACCATTGAATTTAAAGCACATCAAGTCACCCAAACAACAGTTCCTGACAGCAAAGAAGAGCATTACTAAGTCTTATACAAGAATTAGTGACTCTACAGTTGGGGAGGGAGTGGTTCATGACAGAATATTGACAAACGTTTTCAGTATTCCTAGTTCAACTGACTTTTAAATCTCAGGAACCATTTTCTTGAAAAAAACAGTTTAAGATCCTGGGAATGGAAATACTATTATAATTAAACAAACATTCAGCTAATGTGGATTAGTGCATTTTTCCAAAGATGAAATTCTCTAAGATCTACAAACAACTTTACAGACCAATGTATTGATAAGAAAAACATTTATTTTGAACGAAGAACAAACTTTGAGATCTAAACACTACAGTGTAGCTGTGCTTTAAACTACCCTTACCAAAACCTCCACTCATACCAGCAAGGAACCTGTTTTTCTGTAGTCTAGGTAGAAACATCTAGAGATATAAACACTTAAACAAAAAATTATCAAAAAATGTGTTTTTAATTTTGAAGCAGCCTACCAATATTTCAATAATATTCAATAGTATTTCAATAGCGTTTTGAATTACAGTCTTCAAAGAAGTCTGATTCATGGCTAATCCAAGTCACTTACAAATTTTGCTGTAAACCTCTCTTTGCAAACAATGTAGAAAGAACAATCCTGAGGACAATACTCATTGATCATTTCTAATTTTGCCAAAAGGAAAAAAGATAAAAAACAGTGTGTTTTAATTCATTAAGAGTTTTTTTTTAATGAAATTCAAAATATGAGTTTGAGTTTGTTTAGTTTTTATATAACATTACTATAGCATAGAGTTTATCCATAGCTAGCGGAGTTCCCATATTGGAATAATGACGATCACATGCTTATTCTGTGCTCTTTGCATTACTTAAAGTTTTGGTTGTTTAAATTGAATGTACCTAAGCCAATTATTACTGCATAATAAAGGAACCAAAAGACCTGGGGGGAGGAGGTGGTGGGGAAGAGAGGGGTGAAAATAATATGGATGGCACAACACACACACAAAATTGTAAGTATTAATATGATAGTTATATTTTATTTTATTCCAGTTATGATGTGACAGCATAATGACATTATATCATTATGTTCTCATATTGTTTTATCTAATCTTCCAACATACATTACAACATAATATGAAAAGCTTATTCAGGAAAAAATAATCTGACTTGCAGATTGGGGGGTATGGAAATAAGGCACCATCTAGTTTCTATTTTACATTATTGACAGACCTTCTAGTAATTGTTCCTCTGAAAGAGATTAAAGAGGATGAAGGTTATAACTCAGAAACAGACATGGTAAATATATCAACTAGAGGACGAAGACCTACTTTATTTACAATGACTTCAAAATGTTTGTTTTGCTTTTTCCTAAATCGAGGAGATTTTCTCTAGTATAAAATAAATACATAAATAAATGGGGTGAGGGCGAGGGTGGGGGAAAGGGAAGGGAAGCCCTCCAATGTTTGAGATTAGAAAAATCTCTTTTTCTCTAGTTTCTTATCTCTGGTGGCAGAAAGCATTCCATTCAGCAACGTCCTTTAACTTGGAGGTATTACTTGAACTTTACGTCTCTTTAAAAGAAAAGTAGCAGTCAGTAAGAAGCAAGTTATACTTCTCAGAATCCAAGCTATCAGACAATTGTGTGAAAATCATTTTACAGGGTTACTGGTGTTCCAAACACTGGGTAAGAGGATCTGAGGATATTCCAGAGAGCCCACACGGATGAAAGCTTTCTTAGCCTACATTAAATCTTGATGGTGCAATAATGAGCCTTTTAAAAGGATGATTCTAATTCCCCTATTTAGTGCAATAAAGACTGTATACAACTAATCTACTTTGCCCTTTCAATTAAACTCGTCCAGGACGTTCTAACGTAGTCAGCACCCTGAATGAGTCATTAAAATTCTAGCTCTCTGAGAGGTTTGTGCAGCACACCGTTGTTTCTAAATTCCATTAAATCCAAATGGTCTTTATCGCTCCATGACCACTGTGACTTCAATCAGCCAATTTAATTACCTTACAAAATTGTCAGCAGAAGCAGCAAAGAAAAACAGGAAGGACTGTGACGTTATCAAATTGAAATCTTCCTCTGTGCTGTTTAATCTAGACCAGTCAATAACAATGCTTCTCACCTCCTTGGAGCTTTCCCGAGGCTCTTAACTTTACTCTTCTTTCAAAGATTTCTGTTATTGTTTATAAGACTGATTTTGAACTCATCTCTGTGAGGATGTTAATAGATATTGAAAGCTTCTTGTCCTTGGCAGTAAATTTTCCATTGGCTCTGAATGCTGGACTTGCCAAGACAAGGCAAGAAAGTACACACTCAGGAGGGTTAATGTAAGTCCTTTAAGAAAGGTTTACTCGATTACCCAGCAAGTATTTTGAATTTGAAATTTTGTCTCATGCACTTCTACACAGAGCTAACTCCCGCTGCTGTGCCATGACTTTTCTGGTTTTAAATGCTACAATTTGAAAATGGTCTCTGGATTCCCAGAAACGTGTGGTTTGACACCCATTATGCAACTGCACCAGCAGTGGATGTGCCAACCCGGCCTCTACTCTGTTTTTGCCATGCTCAAGCTCTTAAAAACAGTTATATGAAGATAAATTCAATCTATTTGAGACAAAAGAGCTCAGCTAAGAAGTATGCCAGACGAAACTCGTGTTAAATCTTCAGAGGAAGACTCAGGCATCTAGCAATTTCTCTCTCAGGGTTCCCATAAATAAGCTGAGAAATGAGAGGGTTTTTTTCCTAGATCCCAACCAGAACATGGGTATATAAGGTTTAGCTTGCTGTAATTGCTATTTTATGCAGGGCAACACGAAAGTACTAGGCTGTGTGAGAGTTTGAGGCAAGGGGGTGTTAGGAAAATAAAATAAATAAAAAAAGTAGTCAGTAGTAGGAAATCTTCTGGTAAGAGTTCAAAACTCTCCTTTTGCTTCTTGGAAGGTTTTTTTTCCATCCTATCTTGAATTTCTTTTGCTTTTAAGTGCACACACCCTCTTTCTTTATGATTCGTTATAACACAAAACATTCAGCTCCCTTTCTCGTCTGCTTGAAGTCAGGCAACTCCAAAGCAGCAAAAAGTCAAGACTACGGGTATAGGTCTCTACTTGTCTTTACCCTTCTTGTATGTCCTGAAGAAAATAAAACACCATAAGAAAGTGTGTCAACGCTTATCAGGCTATTGAGCCCCCTGCGGTAGAGGTCTTTAGTCTTTCCCCACACTTTCACGAATAATGAGTTACCCGAGAGCAAATGCAAACTAAACAAAGACTAAACAGCTTTCACCTTCCAGTCGTAGGTCGCCCTTCACACCTTTGCTGTAGGAGGCAAATTGCTCACAGCACTAGAGACGGGGCAAGAAAAGGGCAATTTAAATAAAACCGGGCATTTTAGAGTACTCCATACTTCAAAGAGCTGACAATCATGCTCCATGTAGTAGTAGGTGGTGAAAGAAGGGGGTTAAATAGCCCAGGCTCTTACTGCCTTGGGCTAGACATGGAGCGGGTGTTTGAAAACAGAGGTGAGCAATTACTGATGATTGACGGCTCTTAATGGCTTGTTAATTCAGAATTTCGGAGTCAAGATGCTGGGATGTCCTCAGGACGTAAAGGGAGTCCGGCCCGGGCAGCCCTACCTGCCCAGGTCATGGGCAGAGGGGCGGTTCGGCTGGGCTCTGGATCCTCCGAGTTCCTTGGGATTTCTTGGGAGCTGCTGCGCTAGGTCTTTTCTTACACCCGAACACTAATCAGAAAGCTACGAAATGTGATCCCCGATAACGTAACAGATTTGCTGGCAGTCGTCTATTTTGGCTTTCGTTAGGTGCCAAGTGACAAGGGAAAGGTTTCCATCACACTTAGCCCTGAGGATAGACAAATACTAAGTTACTGCTTTTCTCCCTCGTCAAGATGGGAACTCTCCTTTTATCCGCAGTAATAGTTAAGGACTTCTACCATTTGACACCCTCGAGTACCGTATACACAAGCTTCACCTTCAGCGTTTCCTGGGCTTGCTTATGGAAAGCTGTTCAGAAAGGTCAGGGGAAGGAGCTTGGTCGCATCCCCCATGAAGCAAAGTGTCATTTAAGAAGGGCGCCTTGTGTGATGCCCCGAATACTACATTGCCTAACTCCACCAGCAGCAGCAGGCGGGTGTCCAGATGCCTGAGCAAGTGTCGCTGTGGAGGCAACGATGCCACCTCACCAGCCTCTCTCCGTGTTTGCTTCTTAAAAAGCCGGCAGAAATAACCTCCCACATTTAACAGACAACCCAAACCGTTAGACTTCCCTGTGCGGTTGCTAAAAGGTAGCTTGAGAGTGAGAAAGAGGGAGAGAAAGGACATGCTGACTAGTCCCAACAATAAGAGGAGCCGTGGGAAGGACAATGCGAATCCATGGTGGCTAATTTGCACAGGAGGAATGAGGGGGCTGCAGCTCTGGCAGGCTTCAAGCTCTCCCCTGTTGCCATAGCACTGCTGGCTGAGGAAGAAGAGCGGGGGCTGGCAGGCTGCCTTCCTAGAGGGAATTTCCTAAGCTCTCGCTTCTCCTCTGGAAAGACTCCACGGCATCCCGTCCTCCTGGTCGCAAGGACATCTCGAAGGGACAGATAGCAGGGAAACCCGGAAGGGGAGGCGGGGCATTCCTCTTAAGAAATAACCAAATGTTTTTCACAGCTCACTCCGTGTTCCTTCCCTCCTCCCCGCCGTGCCCTACACAGAGATCGAGATGTCACCTTTGGGGAAGGAGCCGGAGTTCTCTAGTGATCGTAGGCAGAGTGACTCCACACCTGGACTAGGCTAAATCCAGACTCCTTAAAATACAGATGTGCAACAGGCCCGCAGGAACAGGGCAAAAGTCTTCTTTGTGCTGTCTCACGTCTAGCATTCTCCATAAGAAAATAAACTAACCAACTGCTCCCTTTCTACTTGTAAGGCTCTTGCCGTTTGAAAGACAAGAAAAAAACACGATGAGGGATTCCTACTTTGCTGCTACAAACAACGGAGTGAGTACAAACCGTTGACCAGCTGTGTGAGCAGGATGCAGTTGGGAAGTCAGTCCCGTAAAACACATGCATGCACCGCTATGGCACTTGATGCCAGAGTCACGCTGTTATCACCTTTCAGCCTCAGGATTATTTATTATTCTAACCACTGCCAAACCTGTGTTCTCCAGGGCTGTCTCTATAGGTACACGGGACTGGAAATTCCCATAGAACGGGAATGCCATTCTAAAGAAGGTTAAGTCCACCACTTGCTAGCGCTGTGGCCAGAAAGAGATCTATTTGTATAGCTACCCCGAAAGTAACTCAGACATCTAGAGAGCGGCGCTCAGGGCCCATTAAGAACGCCGGTTTGTGGACGAACAGACAGCAGGAGAGTGCTACATCACAGGCAGTCTGGACACTCGATTTACGGCCATGATTATACATCAGTCTGATTGCAAAATAAACCCCACAATGATATACGGACCCGTTTAGCCATGTCCAAAGAAACAAGCATTCCTGAAGACGGTTGCTAAGAGCAACATGCCTTAAGCACCACCTTTAGACCAGATAGAAGCAGAAAAAAAGTGCTGCTAGGAATTCGGCATACGCGATTGATAACAGTCTGGTTACTTTTTAATCATTACTCACCTTCCCCTCCATATAGAAGTGTGTGCGAGGTTGCTTATTTAAACTAAAATAGACACAAACCAAGGCACTACAAAGGCAAGAGCTTTCGGTGTCCCACAGAAATGGATGCAGCGGCTGCTACAATTTATCGTGTACAGCGCAAATGCGGGAGATGCGCGCTTTTTCCTGCCAACCATGCTGTTCACAAGTGCGAAGGATGCCGCTTTCGGTCTGTCCCCTCGGCCGCCCCCCGTCGCGACTCACCCGCAGCGCCCAGGCGACCCGGAGGCCGCTGATGTGGGGCTCCCGTCGGGGCTAGCCCCAGAGTACCACCAGAGGACTTTCCCGGGCCACACAGCCTCCCTCGGATCTGCGCGTAACTTTCCGTTCTGCCCTTCCTCACTGCAAAACTTCTGTAGAGGATGCAGCGGCTGGGATTTCTCCCTCGCTTTGTTACTTATGCACACGTACACATGAGCGCATGCACAGGTAGAACTCCTAAGGTCCAGCTGGGATAGTCCGTAAACTGTAAACCCACTCTACTCGCCTGGAAATGTAATTCTGAACGACTTTTTTTTCTTTTTTTTTTTTTTTTCCCCGGGAGAGGGGGAAACTCTGCAAGTTTCCTTGAATACAAAAGCCGTACTTTTGAAAGGTACTGCAAAAGTTCTTTCACTACCATCGCTCAAGACATAAATCGTCTGTCTCTTCTGTAACCCTAAACGCCACTCAAGCATCAAGCAAGTAGACAGATGCTTCAAGGGAAGTCAGCCCAAGCGTCTCAAATCACAGCCTCGCGCACGGGATCGGCTCGGGGGGACTCAGAGACGGGCTGCCGAAACTTAACAACTAGTCGACAGGTGTTTAAGTGATCAAGCACCGTATTAGCCATGCTTTCCCTTAACGTGGAAACAATAAAGCAAAACAATGAAAACAATTACTGAAAAGCCACTCAAGCTGTGCAAAGCCTTAGGCAACCGCGTTTGCCTGTCATTTTTCTATTGTTATTATAATTATCATCATCATCGTGCCGTTACTACGGCTACAATGAGCTGCAGCGACGGAAAAAAACCACACTGCAATTTATGCCTCCGGATGCAAAATAAAGAGGGACTTCGGTGCCCGACTCCGGTAGCACGTCCCAGCTGCCCCCCCCCCCGGCACCCCTTCTGAGTCAATCCCACGTAAATAACATTCAGACTTAAACGCACAATGAAAAAAGTGTCGAGAAATCTTACCAAATCTTAATACATGTGTGGTTCCTTGAGAGTATCCAATCCACAGTAAGAAAAGAAGGAGCCTAACGGTGCATCTGAAGACTGAATTAGTTACAACGGGGGAAATAATCTTCATGATGTTTCTGTGCACACACGCGCTGCCTTACTTCCCCCTTCTAAGCCGTCAGGTTTCCCGGTAGGGTAAGAATGAGAATACGTAAACTGATGGCCCTCAGACACGATCACGGCATGGTCACAGCGAGAGAAAAGATTCTACGCTTCCCAAACCCATTAGCAATCCCTGCATGTTCTTCATTCACTGCGCCAAGGAGCAACCTTCAACTGCAAGGAATGGTGGGACATCCATGTTAGTCGGGGGAGAATCCTTGAGAAATCCAAACACACACAATGTCCAGCCGAGTAAACCTGGGAGGCAAGAAAGGAGGAAAATCAATATGTAATCTAGCTCCAGAAATCGCTGATGTATCGCCACATAGCGAGCACCAGCCGTTTCACTGGCGAAGCTTTTGCCGTGCTCCCATTCTACTGCACTGCCGCACAGCTTCTGACGCCAAGCCAAGATTAAGTGAGAGAAATTGAGATAGCTCTTCTCTGATTAAGGCTGCCTGCCAGACAGCCTTCCCAATTTCTATTATGCAACGGATCTGATCGCCTAGCGTTTTCAAAGCGGGGGAAAAACCACCTCGGATTTATTTATATGCTTCTAATTGTTATTAGTAATCTGTTGTTCTGAACAATAGCTATAAGGAGTCGGGGGTGTGCTAGAGGGTAGAAGGGAATCAGTTGTATAAAAATCAATTCATGCATTTTAATAGCTGACTGCCTGAGTCCAAATCACTTAGCTTTAAGTTGTGAAAGAGAAGACTGACAACAAAGTCATGCAGGTTATCAGAGTAACGTTCAGGCTTAAAAAAAAATCATTATATGTATTTACACTCACTATCTGTTACTCAGGTTAATGCATGAATTAGGATAAATGTAATGGCTTTTATACTGACTGTCTTTAGGAACTTGCTCTGAACCCAGTGATTGCTGAGCACCAGCCTGCTTTGGCAAGGTAAACAGAAGTCAGTAGTGCTGGAACAACCTTGTTGAATGCAAAGACCTGTCTCACTAAGCTTAGTGGAATAGTGATATTGCTTAACAGACAGTAACTTGGGGGGGTTACTAGTTTATGATTTTCACTTTATCCTGCCACTTTCTCGTTTTGCAGCCTGCTTTCCTTTCACTCCACTGTTATGGAAAGGTTGCTGTTCTTCCCCGTATTGAGAGAACTATGTAGTTTGTAATTGTGCAGTTCCCAGTGAGAACAATAGCATTTCTCGGTTTGATAATGGGATACTGAGTTTAAATCTACAAATACAGCTGCAGACTTTTGTCTTTTGGCCAAGTGTTCCAAAGAAGATAAACTCATTCTGTGGACTACTTCAGATTTTCCTTAGAAATACAATTAGTTATGTGTCTGTATCCATTGAAAGACATTTAACCAGGACTGTCAGACTTTGCAATCTAAGTGAAGCTCTAGTTGAAATTACTTAGTTTTATTACAAACACTAAAAGATAATTCCTATATTTCCCACTAAGAAAGTTAGTTCATTTTATTCTACATTCTGCCTACAGCCATATTTTGTCTCCTTTATCTCCCTCCCTGCCTTTTATTACTTGAGAAAATATCACTGTGAGACTTCCCCCACAGGTATATACACAGAATAAACCTGACTTTACAGAAATAAGTACTGATGATGTCAAGTTAATGAGAACACTCTGTGGAATTTCTCAGAAGCAATGCATGGCTGAGGTGAGTTTCAGTTTATTCTTAAATAACGTTAGTGCATCATAGACATGTAAATGAGTAACAGCAACATTTAGATTATAACCTGTAGTGTTGGTGCTCTGTATCCCTAAAAGGGTTAGCAATTCACAGTAACTTTTTATTATCCTTGCCTTACTGATTTCCTCTGTGTATTTTTTTAAAACATTTGAAAATGCTGATGAAAAGCAGTGTACTTTCTGCGAGGGGATTATTAAACATCATTGATTTTTTTTTCCCTTAAGATGGAGGCATAACTGCAGTGTCAAAAATAACTATCATGAATGGCTAGTTCTGCAGTCTAGCAGGGAATTCAATCAGACGGTTTGACTATTGGAGCACTTTAAAAAGAACACCCAGTGTTAAAAGCAAGGACATCTAGCGACTCCTTCAGTTCACACTTAGAATACTTCCCAGTAAAAATGCACAGAGATGCTTTTTTCTTCTATTTTCTATTTCCTATATGCTCTTCTACTCGTTCATATTTTATCTTAGCCCAAGGAAAAATAAAACTGAGCCACGCGAATACTATGAAAGTCCATTGCCTCCCTTCCTGGTGTTGCAGAAATAAAGGACATTAGACATCTTTAGATATGTTTTTAATTGTGAATGGTCAGATGACGCTTGCTGTCCGAACGATTTTTTTATTATTTATTTAATTTAAGTTTGGTAAGCCGTTTTGAAAATTTAATACTCATGGTCAACTTTAGCACATTAAACAATACATGAACTTTGGGGAAAGTGACTCCTCTTATCAGTCTGATTTTCTAAGGTCTCTTAAAAAAAATAAAATACAGCTACCTGTAATTTCAGCACAACAGAGTTCCTAACTCACTAAGGCATTTAGAACTGGAATCATAAAACAGCTTGTGGTTAATTCCCGTTACTGTTAAATACTCAGCAGCCCACGTTGCAGCCCCTGGTCTCACGCCTGAGGCTCACACCTAGTTTTCTTCCCCTAGCGCCAGCTCCCCACCGCCAGCTGAGGCCTCAGCACCGCGGACAGCGCCCGGCGCGGCCCCGTCAGCACCGCGGAGAGCGCTCCCAGCCACCACCGCCTCCTCTTCAGGTGTCAAAACGCCTTTTTCTTATTTCACCCCTTCTAGTCATATCACAATAGGGAAAGGAAATTAAAATCTGTTATCGGCTTCTTTAAAGAGATATATTATATCCTCGATTATGTTAGCTAGCCAGCTTTTTTTGTGGCATTTTATATGTTCAGAAGGAATATCGCTCTCGTCTGCTATCACACATCACCTAATGCTCTGGGTTAACATTCTTCTCCTTTACTTTCAAACCCTAGGTCTCACATGGAAGAAAAGTCGTAGTTAATCCAGAAATACTTTTTCAATAATATAATATAATATCTTTATATTAAAAAATATGTAAATTTTGCAAGACATGAGATGTTTAGAAGTCAGTAAATATTTGGTGATTGAAGATCACTTGTAGATTATATAATTAACTAAAGCCTCAGCCTTCACTACCTTAGGTTCCTTTTCTGTCAATTGCAGTTTAACTTCACGTCTTTTTCAGGAAAGGGAAAAGGAAAGGTATCCTTTAAAAAGACACTTTTCTGCACCGTCCAGAATGATTTCAATATGAAAGCAGGTAAAGGATCTTAGTGTCTTTCATATGTCTTTAGTTGTAAAATGTACAGTTAAAAAGCTGCAAATCCTTAATAAGATGTCATACTGGATAAGCTGGTGTGTTTTGGAAGTTTGTCACCACTGTTACACAGCTTGTTTCATATTAAAATCTGTATGAAACTGCCCTCCACACTTCAGTGATCAGCAACTGAGAAATCTGCAATTCCTTGGATATATGTTTTGATTTTTTTGGTCATATGTTATAAACATGGGGTAACACATCTCTAATACAAAAGGACATCTTTAATAGAAAAGGACAATGTTCAAGTGCAGCTGACATGAAAAATAGTAATCCAACTATAGACGGGGAAAGAAGAATAGACAGTCTGAGGCCTTTACATCTTTTCTGGGTAATAAAAAACCTTCTACACTTTTAGCTGTGTGTCAAGTATAAGTGTTATACATCACGTACATAATGTTTCATTTGGAAAGAGGAGATATGTGGTTCTGATTACCTTATTATATCAGGCACTTTCCCCATCAGATATTATTTTTATGTGCTGTTATCACTGTAAAAGTTATCCCAGTTCCAGCTAGCTGCCACCTACTGGGATGTATAGTTTTATTATATTACTTTAAAAAGGAATAGGCTTTTATTTTCAGGTTATAGCTGTGTCTCTGAGAATGGATAATGAAGTTTCTATATCACATAATCTACTATTTTGACCCTTCCCAAACACAACTGATATAAATTTGGTATATGTATAACGTAAGGTCCCCCAAATGTTTCTCGGACATATTTTGGCAGATCCTTGCAAACCTTGCTTTAGATTCACATGCTACCACAGTCCTCCTTCTGTTGCAATCTGGTGTGAGGAGAAGCACAGCTTACCGCAACACCTAACCACCATCGCCAGATCTCTAAAAACAAGAATTGCCACTTTGCTGACAAAGCACTAACACAGTCCTCCCTTTTAAAACGTTTGCCAAAGTATTCAAATAATGTTGATATTATAATTCAAAAACACATTGCGGCCCAATGGTTTCACTCCCACCAGCTATAAAAAAAAAAAAGAAAAAATAGATCCTTCCCTGTTTGTTATTATCTCAGTCCAAATTTACAATCAAGTTTCTGCTGTGTTGATGATTAATGGCATTTTAAGATAGTAATTAATTATAGCTTGTCTAAAGACGTGTATTCTAATTAATGAACTGAGTATGCAACAGACTTACTTGTTCAGGCACTTTTGAGTATCACAGCAATGCACTTTCCTACTAAGTTTGAGGAAGCAAGAACAAATACTTACGATGTTATCTACAGATCAGCATTTGGTCCCTTCAGCTTGCTTTGGGATTGAGAAAGCTGTGCAAGATTTTGGGAGGAAAATTATGATGTTTAATGTCTTTCATGCTCTAGTCCCTCAAAAGTTCCTAAGGAAAGCATCAAGGGAGGTTTTCATTAAAATGTGTTCATTCCTTCTCTCAGTGCGTACACGACTCTTGTAGTCATGTCTGCACTCCATAGGCAGGAATGTCTTGCTTTCCACAGAGTGTCAGTGCCCTGGCTACGTTAACGATGGATGTTCACCCAAAGAATGCTGATTTTGTTCAGAAATAAATTACAGGATTGCCGACAAGGGGGACTGGCTGCGTCGTACGATGGGGGCAGGAGGAGACCTCACGGAAGTAGACTGTTGTCCACCCACAACTCTAGAGAAGTTAAGAGCCCATTTCTCACCTCCGCTCTTCTAAGGAGAGAGAGCCGGGGGGTGCATCCTCAACGCTGCCTGCTCAGCCCCCCTGAGCCCGGCTCGGGAGTAGCGCTCCAGCTGTGGGGGGGAGTTCCGGACTACAGCGAGCACCGGGCGAGGAGCATCGCGAGGCTGCGCTACCCCGGCCTCAGTCCGCTTCCCACACCTCCACTTCCAGCGTAGGAACAGCAGTGGCTCTGATGGTGCGGAGCAGCGGTGGGAGGAAGAGAGGAAGGCGACAGGTTTGCTTTGCCCACAGTGAGGGACAGACACGGGCGGCAGCAGCGCTCGAGTCTTCCAGCTCCGCGCCCGCCTTTGCCCTGAGACAACTGGCCAAGAGCCATCCTGGTGTGTGGCTCTCGGCACAACGCAGTCACGGTTCATCCACCTCCACCCCGCACCCCTCCTGCCTCCCCGCAGCCCCTCACTTGCATGCAACCCCTCTGGCCGTGGCGGACAGATGGAGACCCCGGGACATCCTCCTACCTTGAGCTGCGGGAGGGGAATCGGGGAGGGAGTGGAAGGCGGAGGCGGGGGAGGAAGGGCGGTGGCAGGGCGCCGGTGACAGCCTGAGCTGCGGTGCAGCCGGTGTCCGGGCACCACTGACGGCGGCGGCAAGCGGCGCCCGAGCGAGCGAGGGAGGAGGGAGAGAGAAGGAGGGAGGGAAGAAGGGAGGGATGGAGGGAAGGGAGGAAGGAGTGAGATCCGCCTCCCTTCGGGAGCGCTGCACAGCGCCCTTTAAAGGAGCAGAAACACGCTTTCTCTACGGCCGCTGCTGCCGGCTCTCCCCATCGCCAGGTCTTGCCGCTGCCCGTCGGTCACCGGCGGCCACAGGGCTCGCCGGGCGCTCGGCGAAGCAGAAGCGCTGCCACCTCTGCCCCCGCGCCGTCGCCCGAAGAGCCCGAGCTCACCAGACGGCGAGTTTTCATGGCGTTAGAAGTCCGAGCTCGTAATCGGGGTCTCCGAAATGTTTCGTGAACAAGGGAGGGGGGGGGGTTTGCACCCTGCCGCCTGTAAAACGGGGCTTAGCGACCCCTGCCCGTCCTCATTTTACCCCGTGAGTGCGGGGGTGAGCGGAGTGCTCCTATCGCAGCCTGTGGGGGTGCTAGATAAAGTGAGGGTGCCTTCGGCTGCTTCTCGACTGCTTTCTCTTGCTGAAACCTGTATGTCCCCACTCCTTCCTTGAACTAGCGAGTACTGAGCTCCGACGTTTTTGTCCCCTACTCTAGTTCTTCCAAGATGTAAGGGGTTCCAGGGAGTGGGAGACCGTCTATGCTTCCCTCCCCGTCCGACTCGCTCCCAAGCGGCAATGCTGAGGGGCTTTGATAACAGGGTCAAAGCCTCCCTAATGAGTCGGGATGGGAAATACGTTGTCCCACCCGCCTTGCGGGACTGTCAGTGATTTCCTCCCTCACCCAGCCACGCGCGCCCCGCAGCGCCACAGGCGTTTCTTTGCCTCTTTTGCACTTCTCCCGATTTTGTTTCGTGACTCGGACATGCATTGCAGAGCTGCAGGATTTCCCCTGAGCGTCCCCTCCACCTCGCAGACTTCCGAGGTCTGATCTCCAGGCAGACATGATATGCAATTTGACAGAAAAATCCCCGGTCGCTAGCCTTTACCTCACAAATAATTCGTGTTCCCGGATCTGCGGGGGATTGTAGCCCGCGCTCCACAAAAGATGCTCAGGCGTTGCCTCGCTTCATCTACCCAAGCGACTAACTAGGGAGTGCTGGTTAACCGAGGCGGGAGGGGGGGATTCAAAAAGCGTTGAAGAGATGGGGCTGGGGTGGGTGGGGGTTGGTGACTGAAAAGCTCCTATAATTAAATAAACAGCAGAGTTGTTGTGCGAAGTAAATAAATAGTCAATGATCCCATTGTGGAGCCGAGCTCAGGCGGCACAGATCGCGGCGGGCTCGCAGCGATTGGGCTCCAGACGCTGTGACTTGCAGCTTAATCGGTCCCACAACACATCCCTTAATTACTCGCAGCACACTTTCATGTCCGACAGAAAATTCATTAGTCAGTTCATTTGCCTGAAGCGGTAATGGAGATAACTCTTGTAAAAAACAAACGCAGAGCTAAAGCATTGCCACCCTGGGCGGTGAAGGGAGCTGGGGAAGAGGTGCCGCTCCAGGAGTAAGCGGGTCGCTTGAGGAAAAACTGAGCGGAATAATGTCGTAGAAAACTGAGCTCTCTGCGATCCTGCAGGAAGGAAAGGAGCGGCGGGGATCACCAGAGGAATGACCAAGTCACCTCCACGATCTCCAGGATGGCGAGGCAGGTTAACGCTGCGAGAGCAGGCAAAGGTTGGGAAGCGTATGAGGGAGGATGACTAAACGTTTGTGCAAGCGATGACTCGTTGATTTCGTCCCTCTTTCTTTTATCACTGACTGCATTGTGCCGTTACTTACTGTCAAGAATCTCCTGAGAAATAAACAGAGAATAAACAGAGAGAATAAACAGAGAACAAGGCAAACATAAAAATGTGTGAGTCAAAGATGTCTCTCTAAGAAAATAGAAGGGAAGGCAGGGAAAGGAAAGGGATGTGTTATGGTTCTAACATTGCAAATAGGTTGTGTAATACATGTAGTCTCTTCAACTCAACTCCATTGATGTAGAGTCTTTTCCCTTGTTGCCTGGGTTACATTTCTGTCCAGACATGAAATTCTCAATGTTTTCTCCTCAGCCAACAACAGTTTATAAAGAATTAGGTCCTTTCTCAGACAGGAAAGAGGTTCCCTGTGTCAACAGTGCTGTTATCAACACATATTGCTCAGGATATTTAGAGACTTTGCATATGTCCCACTATTACTCAAATGAAGAACTTGGAGCAGGAAAAACAGAAAAGAAATGTTAGAACAACAAGCGTAAGTTTACACTGCAAGTCAGTGGTATAATGGGAGGACACTGATTGCTTTTTCTCAGATTCTGACTACAGCAAAACTCCTTCATTTAAATACTCACAAAGTTTCTTGTTATGTTTCTTCCTAGTTACTCTGTGAGAGCTTTGAATTTTATCTGTGTTGACCACCACAAGAAAACAGGAAAGCAGAGGTCCAGTTTGTCAATATCCAAAATAAGATGTACGAGAGAATTTGTCGCACAAGGCCTTGGATTGCAAGAAGAAGGAAAAAACCCCAAAACCAACAACAACCCCCTCAGCTAAATAAACCAAAACCACAAAGAACCAAACAACAAAAAAACCCTCAAACCCACCAGCTATTTTTTTTCTTCTTCATTATTGACATATTTTCACCAGCTATTTAAATCTATTTTTATAAGGATCTAGAAGAATTTAACCCCATTAAAAATAAAGGAATTAGCAAAGGTCATTGTGAGAATGGTTTGGGGGTTTGTTTCTCCCAGCTTAATTTCTAAATATATGAAATTAAATAATCTGTGTTTATCACATTCCCATTAGATGCATTTAAACCCAAAGTTAGAAGTAATGTAAACTTGTAGGTTAATTCTTTTAAGCCTAAACCCAAAGTTAGAAGTAATGTAAACTTGTAGGTTAATTCTTTTAAGCCTTCCAAAATGAAATAACCTAAGGATGACAGATATATCCTTTCTCAACAGAAATCTATCACTAACACTTGGTACATCTGAATATTTAATATTTTTTTTTTCTTTCCTGCTTTACCTTTCAATTTAGGTAAGCTATGATAACATAAACACTGACAGTACTAAAAACCTTTCAAAAGAGTTTCTATCATTTTTTTTTTCACAATGCCAGCTCTACAAAGACCCCAAAACCAACCAAAATAATCTTTTAGAGATTCTTTGTGCTGTAGCTTAACAGCCCTAAACAAATTCTGTTCAATTTGATGACCCAAATCTGAGGACTGACACTTGTTTAAGATAAGTGGTTCACAGCTTGTGCCCTGCCACAGAAAATACTGAAACAAATCTGTGGGGCTTCAGATTGCAGACAACTGAGTTTTCTGTTCTTTTTGTCAGCCACTGTTTGTTTGTTTGCTTGTCCTCTTGTAATTGTGAACAACATTGTGTGGTCTTTCAGGACATGTGTCCTACTGCTGTAGCATGAAGATTTTTGGTATTTCTCATGGACAAAGAAAGAATTTTTGTTGCTATTTTTGGCCAAATGTCTTTTCACAGTTAGTTGTAGCTTTTATTTATGGCCTTGTATACCCATACTCCTGGTCAAACTGGCAACATGTCTCAAGTCATGTCCCTTCAGACAGAAGAGTGAGTCTAAACAGGATGGCATAAAAGCAAAAAATCTCAAAGAAACAAATTCTTGTTCTTGTATTTTCCACTTGAGGGAGACAATGAGCCATAGGCTACATCTGTGTGTCAGTCTGATGGATCACATACAAAATTGATGATGAATTTGTACCATTTGTGTGTTATTGTTGATTTGTAAAGTACTGACCTGTGTAATGCAGCAGACATGATGCTTCTCATAGCACTTCATCGATCTGTACATCAGACAGTTTTCTTCTCTCTCCTTACTCTCTAGCTAAATGGGATCACCCAAAATGGGAATATCCAGACTCCTTCAAGAGGATATCCTATAACTCTGGAGTTAATATCTCACACTTGGACAATCTCACCTTCTTCAAGACTTATAGGTGGACTCACTTTATTTTTTAAGAGATACACTAAGGTGTACCACTTTAAGTAAGATACACTACTAAGAGAGCTAAAATAGACACTACTAAAAGCCATAAAAGAATAAAATTTCTCTTTTAGTATACACTATATGAACAATTAACATCAATGATGCATCAATGAGCTGCAACAGTTTATGTACAGCTGTACAGTTACATCTCCAGTATACTGTATATATACCCAAGCTCTTCATACATGGGGAACTTTGTGTTTGTTGATCACATTTACAATATTAAAAGATAACTGATTTCCAAGTGTTTGAGTCATTTGTTCACTGTGAATTTAGAGAACTAATTTTTAAGGAAGAATAACATTGCAGGGGACTTCCATCTTAAATTGCTAAAAATGTCTAATCTGGAAGTAAAAATATAAATAGTATTCATAGGTGACATTTTTGTAGTTAATATACAGGTGAGAACAGACTTTCATCTTCAAATATGCAGCCATTTAAACCAAGTAATCTATTATATAGTATGATGAATTATTGGCATTTCTTTTCCTGTGACTTAGAAATTGACATGAATCAGGAGTCAGACATATGACATTACATATCACATATTAGCTGTGACAGCCACAGAGTAGTCAAGTTCTCCATACCAGCTACTCATTAGGACAACTGGTAAAGGGTGCTCCAGTGACTTCAGACTTAGAATAGAATTAAAGTTTAGTAGTGTGTAAAGAATTACAAGATCTATGCAGTGTCTAAATCTCTTTGAGGTTTTAGGAAGTGAATTTCACCTAAAGCAAGCCTATGCTTCTAATCTACCTTGAAATTATTTTAGTTAGACTACAGAAAGTGTATTTAGTCCATTTCAGAGGAGGAAAGGAAATTGCTCCTCCATTCAAACCTAAGCAGTTTATCAGATATGGAAAGTCATTTCTAGCATGTGAAAAATACCCCCTGGGGCACATTCCTCTACAATACGCATTTTAAGTAGATAGGAAGTCACATACCCTGACATTATATTATGAAACAGAAAAATGACCTACTTTAGCAATAATAACCATAATTGAAGTAATGGGGCCACAAAAATATGTAAAAATAAACACCTTAATGAAAGAATTCTAATTCTTTTTTATATAATCATAGAACCATGCAATTATTTTGGTTGTAAAAGACCTCTAATATCATCAAGCCTAACCACTAACCTAGCACAGACATCTGGACCACTAAAATATGTCCCTATGCACTGCATCCATACACTTTTTGAACACTTTCAGGCATGATGATTCCACCACTTCCACGGGCAGTCTGTTTCAATGCCTGAACAGCCTTTCAGTGAATAAATTTTTCCTGGTGTCTAATCTAAACCTCCCCTGGTGCAACTCAAGGCCATTTTCTCTTACCCTGTCACTTCTTACTGTGGAGAAGATACTAGTATACACCTCACTACAACCTCCTTTCAGGTAATTGAAGAGAGCAATAAGGTCTCCTCTGAGCCTCCTTTTCTCCAGGCTGAACAAGCCCAGCTCCCTTGGCTGATCCTCTTACACATTGTGCTCCAGCCTCTTCAACAGCTTCATTGCCCTTCTTTGGAAATGCTCCAGCACCTCAATGTCTTTGTTGCAGTGTGGGGCCCAGAACTGAGTACAGGATTTGAGGGGCAGCCATGTCAATGCCAAGTACAGGTGAACAATCGATGCCTACTCCTGCTGGCCACAGTATTTTTTATGCAAGCCAGGATGCCATTGGCCTTCTGGGCCACCTGGGCACACTGTCGGCTCATGTTCAGCCAATTCCAAGCAGCACCTTTCACACACACACACACACACACACCCCTTTCCAGTCCTTTTCCTCTGGACTGCTTTCCAGCCGTTGCGTCCCAAGCTTGTAACACTGCATGGGATTGTTGTGACTGAAGTGTAAAACTCAGAGCTTTTCCCTGCTGAAACTCATATAACTGGCCTCAGCCCATCACTCCAGCTTTCCTAACCTCCATCAGATAAACACTCCCAACCTAGTGACATCTGCAAACTTATTGAGAGTGCATTCAACCCCCTCACTCGCATGATTGATATAGATACTTGCCCCAACACTGGGCTCCAGGGAGCATCACTTGTAACTGGCCCACAGTTGAATTTAACTCCATTCACTACTGTGATCTGAGACAGCTTTTACCTAGCAAACCTGTCCAAACCACGAGCAGTCAGTTTGTCCAGGAGAATCCTGTGGGAAACAGTGCCAATATTCATGGCCTTTCCCTCACATATTAAGTGTGTCAACTGTTTGTAGAAGGAAACCAGATCAAACCAGTCAAACAGGATATACTTTTCCAAAGGTTTCCCATGCTGTCTGGGCCTGATCTCTTGGCTGTCCTGCATGTGTCACATGATGGCACTCAAGATTATCTACTCCATGACCTTCCCCAGCACCAAGATCACAGGACTGCTGGTAAAGGATGGAGAGTGAATTGGCGAGCTCTTATGCCAGCTCACTCAGTACCCTTGTGTGGATCTCATCTAGCCCCATGGATTAGTGTATGTCTAAGTGGGACAGCAAGTCACTGACTTTTTGCCCCTGGATTATGGAGGCTTTGTTCTGCTCCCTGTCATGGGGGTGGGTACTCAGAGAACAACTGTTCCCTCCATTAAAGACTGAGACCAAAGAAGACCTGAGTCTTTTCTTCATCCTTTGTCACTATGTTTTCATTTGCATTCAGTAAAGGATAGAGATTCTCTTTAGCCCTCCTTCTGTTACTGATGTAAAAGCACTGTTTGTTTTCTTTTATAGCAGTAGCCAGATTAAGGTTTAGTTTTACCCCTGCATAACCTCACAACATCCTTGTAGTTCTCCTGAGTGGTTTATCCCTTCCTCAGAAGGTAATACACTCTCTTTTTATTCCCCTGAGTTCCAGAGAAAGCTCTCTGTTCATCCGGGCTGGTCTTCTGCGCAGGCCCATCTTTTGGTCTATGGAGATTGGCTGCTTCTCTAACTTTAGGATTTCCTTCTTAAAGCAAGCTTTCTGTACTCCTTTGCCCTTCAGGACTGTCTCCCAAGTAACTCTCTCGATCTCTCTTAAACTGGCCAACGTCTACTCTCCAGAGGTCAAAATCATCATTCTCATCACCCACCTTGTTACTTCTTGAAGAACCAAAAAGTCTATAATTTTGTGATTGCTGTGCCCAAGATGGCCTCTGTCACATTACCCACCCCTTCACAAACAGCAGGTCATGGGACACCTCCAGAGTGGTTGGCTCATTTATCCAATACTTTTCACATACAAGAATTTATAAAAACCTTGAGTTCCTTAATTTCTTTGCTATCTCATTCATTTGCTGGGAAGAGGTAACAAGTTTCACTTCAGTCTGAGTTTTTAGTAGAACAAAAGTCTTAGCTTCTGGAAGAACAACCTAAGCACTCTAGTGAGCACAATGTGAATATTAGTTAAATACCTTGTCTGATTAGAATACGACTTAGAGAAACCATTTCATGCTGTGCAAGGACTCTTTTACCCTGGAGAATATGGTAGTACCTATATGCAAGGTAAGAAATTATGATCAAATTTCAGAGATGGAGACTGCTTAATGTTCCAGATTTGAACTGCCATGAAAACTATCTTCATAGCTTAATTACAAGATATTGTTGAAATATATTGTACAGAAAAGTCTTCTAGAAGTGAAAGGACAAAGGAGGACTTCTTTTTTGTTATTTGATATTGCTGAAATTAGAATTTCAAAGTCATTGACAAAAAAAAAGGGTTATTTAACATATTATTCTGAGAGAAAGTTCAGGACAAGCAAGAGATGATGAAACCAGTGATGTGAATGGCAGAACCTGAACCTGAAAATTAGGAAGCATAAGAGAAGTCAAAAAACTATTCCAGAATTGACAGTCCCCTTTCTGAGAAGAAGGGAAGAACTGAAGAACAGTATCAGAAAGGAAATAAAATATTCTAAACTCAACAAACTTACTTGAAAACTAAAAGAGCTATGTTGGGGCAATTAGCAGGAGTGAAGCCTTTCTGAAGATGTGAACAACAACACAAGCTATCCTTGGATAATTTAGGAGACTTTGATTCTTCTTAACACTATATATAATGCAAAGCATCTTTATGAAAGTATTTCAAACTCGCAATCTGCAATCTTTCAAATTAGCGTTTTACTCCTAACTTGACATGTTTCTGAGTCTATAAGTAATGAACATGGAGCTTTTGAATGTGTCAGACTGAGAGTTAAGAACTGCACCTGAGGCTTCTGGCCCTGAGAAAAGTGCATGGGAAACAACAAAGGACTTTCGTATGCAGACATCAAGGCCACAGGTGCAGGGAGATGCTGTTGGGATGTGCCCAGAGGAAGTGGGGCAGCTGGGTGGTATATGTGCAGGATGTGTTAGAAATGTTTTGGGTTGTATTGTTGTTCTTGGGCTGTACTGCTTTCCTAGAACTGCCTACTATATAAGTCTGCACTCAAGGCAATAAGATGGTCTCTATTCCTTCAGTCTGTGCTTGAGGCAATAAAGATGTCTCTATTCCTTCACCTGGCTTGCGTGGAGATTATGAGACCTGCCGCTGCATTTGAAAGCACAGAGGGTCAGACTTAACAGTCCAGTAAGTCAAATATCCGGTCTAAAGAGAAGCTAAGAAACTTTCCGACCTCCTGGATTTACAAAAAAAAAACCAAATAAACAAATCAAAAGAAACTCAACCAACCAAAAAACCCCTGTGTCCCTCTGCTTAAAGTGTATTTTCTAATAACAGATGAAAGGCACTGCTCCAGTATCTCTTGCTACAAAAGAGAAGAGATACATCTTTTCTAAACACAACTTTCCATTTTAATAATCCTTCAGGAAGAATATCTAAATCAAATGGAAATTCTTATCTCAACAGGATTAATTTATAATGAAGAGTGAGAAGGTGGAGACTAGCACATCATATCAAATTTGAAGTCAAATGTTTTGGTTTTGTTTGTTCTTTCAGACTTGACATAAACGCAAGGAGGGAGAACTAGAATTAATGATATTCTCATTTTTTATGTTTTATTAATAAGTCTTTTCCAACTGGAAAACAACAACAAAAAAAGGATAGGGACAATTCTGAAAATCACTGAAGAGGGAATTGAGACAAAGCACAAAAAAAATATCAAGTGAAAGCTAGCTCTTAGTAACAATAATTTCTTATACATGTGACTGCAATTTAAATAACTGGAGCACATAAAACCAAATGGAGTAATTCTGAGTTTTCCATTTTTAACCAGAGATAGGAGCTTTTCCACAAATGATAAGAGCATTTTCATGTAACTCCCTACATTTTACAGTAGATAGCACTGTGAGTCAGATGATTAAATGAAGTTCAGAACTTCAAACAGCAGGTTTTTCCTCAGTTCTCACAGGTAAAAGAATGGAACTAATAATTTCATGTGGAACACTCTATGCCAGGAAAAAGGTGTTCTTTAACTATCTAAGTATTTAGTTTATAACACCCAAAGGAGCAGAATAAACCCAGATTAAACAACTTAGATGATATTAGAAACTCTCATATTCATAACTAAATGAGGACCTTCTCACTCTGTAAACAAAGAAAATGACTGAGGTCGGTGTTATTTACTTTTTTGCTTATAACAGATCTTGAAGGCAGTATTATCTGGTATTTCATGGTAATTGTCAGTTTGGGAAATAAGTATTTCAAACTTTAATTGTTTTCCTCCTATATTTTTTTCTTTAAGAAAACCATAAATAAACATCTACAGAATTTGAAGTACTTAGAATTGTAGCCATTCAGAAACCCAAATACTCTAAAGAACTTGTTCTTCACACTCTAAATCACCTCTTTTGATATCGTTGCACTGAAAATACTTTGCCATTACATTGTGAAAGAGCAGTGATGACTTCTATTTGCTAAAATCTGATCCCACTAACACTGCAATATGTACAACCTTGGCAAAGCTGGTTAAACACCAGTGGCTCTCTAACCTTGCACATTGAGCTGCAGTTCTTTAGCTAAAGGCCTGAAAAAAAGAAATCTCTTGTTATAGTCTACCAATAATTCCTGTCAATGAAATTCTAAAAGCTTTTGCCTGTCATTTCACAGATTCACAGATTTTTGTGAGTTGGAAGGGACCCACAAGGATCATCGAGTCCAACTCTTAAACCACACCACTGTCTCCCCGGCAGGAATCGAACGCTGGTCTCTCGCATGGCAGGCGGGGACACTCACCACTGTACTAAAGTGGATTTCCCCTACAGTGCTCATGCTGTCTTTTTGTGCTTATCATGAAATAAAGAAGCGTCTATTTATAAATTACATAGAGTATTAATAAATTAAATAGGAAACTCTCAACTATTTAGTGCTGAAATGTGCAGTCCTATGCAATCTAACATATAGAAAAACAGTAGTAATGATACAGAAGAAGCAGTCTTCCCAAAGTAAAAAAAATTATAGAGGTCTTGACTGATGTTATGCATCAGCCCTCATTGGGCTCTGAATCTCTCCCAAACTACTTACCTTAGTTATAAATGAAGCAGCTTTTTATCAATTGTTTAATTGGTCTTGCTTTGGACTTCCATTAGAGGACTACGGCCCAGTGATTACTAATAGATGATTTTAAGCAACATAACCTAACTGCTAGCAATCTTCACTTTGGCATAGAGTCATGGCGTTATTTCTACTTCATTGGCAAAATCCTAATGAACTCCAGTTGCAAAAGCTATTTTTAAATTTTTTTTTTGCTTATTTGCAGATTATTTTTAACTTACTTTTTCTGTCACATGTTTGATTGATCAGACGTCCCCCTTTCTGTATGTACTTGTCCTTCAATAACTCAGTCCTTGGCTTTTAAATGCTGAAGATGCTGACTATGAATAAATATTCTTGAGAGAAAAGAAATAAATCCACTCTAAAATAATTCAATGTCTTCTTTCAAATTTATTCCTAAATCTCAGGAGATAAATAACTAACATATTAATCTACAAACAGTTTGATTAATTGAAGTTTTCTTCTTACTCTGTGAGACAGTAATAAGAAAGTAACAAGAAATAAGTAATAAATTTTACTAATGCATCTGGGGCTGGGTCATCATCAAAGACAGATGAATAAAAGTTACCAATTTTCCATAACGAGAGCTGTGTATTTGATATGCGCGAATGATAATAAATGACATCTAAAAATGAAGAGATTTCACTGAGAACCCCAATGAAGGTAAGCAGTTAGAAGATGACATTTTTCATAGTAATAATGATGATTTTACAAAATTTTTGTTTTTATTTTTTCTTTGCTGGCATAAGAACATGGTCAGACAGCAACAGGCAACCCATAAAATATTAAGTGTTTTTTTTCTTTTGAACGGTGAAAATCAGTCTTCTAAAATCTTTTGCCAGAAAATGTCTTATAGTTGAACAATGCAAGTATGTTTTGGTACAGTTAAATTGGGAAAGACTCCAGAAGGACTCTCACGGAAACCAAGAATGTTGATACATCTGCAAAGTACACGTGATTTTTATTAATTCAACCCTATTTTTAAGTCAGAACTGAGCTTTTAAAATGGCTATGAAGCTCGGATTAGTTTGGAGGAGGGAATGTCTGATTCTTTTCCTTTTTATTTTTTTTTCCTTTCCTTTTTCCTTTTTCATTCTCTTTTTCTTCTCAGAATACTTCAGTATTATGTGTAGACCTAAAGGTTTAGAATTTATAAAACAGTGATATTTTCTAAGAATTTTGATTTGGCAAATGGGATAAGATCTAATCAAAGAACATACACAACCTGAGTAGGTCAACCAATTTCTTTTTTAGTCAGTGAAGCACAAGATACCTAGCTAAAACATATCTGACCAGAACATAAAACAACAAACACAAATGTGAAAGTTTAAGTTCTAAGTATCCGTATTTATGTGGTGTGAATTCCATTTGCTGTAATTTTCTTAAAAGGCTTGTTAGTGCATGAATCTTCAGATATTTTTGACTGTCAATGTCTAAATTTCTTACAAAAATGCAAACATATTCCCAGATTTCAAAGATTTATTGTTTTGTCATACTTAAGTGATTTTCACAGTGACAGTAGCAGGTACATCACTGCTATGCTGACCGTCAGAGCCTTGTTTCAAAGTGCAGTGGAAAAACAGTCTAATTCTTTCACAGCGGTTAAGCTTCTGTAAATCTCTTTGAACTAAACTTCTGGAACAGGATTTTTCTGTCCAAATTTAGATATCGGCATCCAAAATAGTTGTCAAGACTCCTTTAAAGTCAGTCAGAAAGAGTAGGGCTTCTCACAGAGAGATGGATCTGACCCATTTACTCAACTACTGTAGAATGAGGCAGCTGAAAATAGGTCTTCAAATAAAGACTGAATGCAATAAATTTTTCTAGTTTTTTAAACTATTAAGTAATTTAGAGGGTTTAATTTTAAATTAAAATATAAATCATGTACTGAGAGATAGTTTATTTGGGGAGTTATATTTAAATAAATGTATGCTCATACAATTTATGTGTATATATATATATATATGTATATGTTTAAATGTATAAGAGAGTATATCTTTGCTTCCCTCGTATCTTTAAAAGGGCAGTATGATATAAGAATTTCATTCCAAATAGTATCTTCAAACAGAATATGGAAAATACCCCTTTACATATGAGAATCTTCAGAATAATTCACTTCTGCACTGTAAGGTCATCTTTTTCTATTATTTATTTTCTTTTTAGGAATTTTAAAAGTTCCTTATTTTATAGGCAATTATTCCAATGAAAATGCTTGTAGAAGACAATAAAATATATAACCCTGAAAATTATAAAACCAGCATATAATTTACCCAAGCTTGTATAAATTTACCCCATGTATTAACTGCTATTCAACTACACATAAGCTATATTCATAATAGAAGAATTTTCTCGAACTTCCAGTTCCAAAGTACCTGAGAAAAAAAGGCCAGTATACTGGCCTTCTAAAGTGTCCCCAAATTCCAAAATACTTACTGTGTTAGGCCAAGGAAAAAGACTGAGCATCCATGCAGGGATGTCCAGAGCATATACAGTGCTAAACTACTTAAACATGCTAAGGCTGTGAACTTTGTCATTCTTAATTGCGATAATATGATAATATTATATATAGGCAAAAAGGACTTAGTGGAGGAGAAAATACTAAAACATTTAAAGCTAAAATCTAAAATATTTAAATTTTAGCACTGACTGTACACTAGAAAAAATGGCTAACTAGCCCAAGGTAGAATTCAAGTTTGAATTAATTATTTGCTGCCAAGAGCACTCACGTGGTGCTGTGACATAAACACACTAGGTCTGAACATGTATTTCTTGAAATTCAGTATTAAACCTCCTCATTCTGATTGACTTAGAACATAATTCAGATCTGAAAGAAGGAGTAGTTTGATATAGAGAATAAAGAAAATGGAC
Organism: Pitta sordida; assembly: GCA_013390025.1. Taxonomy (NCBI): domain Eukaryota; kingdom Metazoa; phylum Chordata; class Aves; order Passeriformes; family Pittidae; genus Pitta; species Pitta sordida. The sequence continues at coordinate 3,669 of WEKX01025382.1, read as the reverse complement.
TTCACATAAATCTGAACATGTCTTGGTTTGGCACTGCAAATGCCACTCTTAGATTGAAACTGTGGAATATAACATAAGTGGGAAATAATATGACAAAGATACTCTTGATGCCTGAAGTTCTCAGTAAAATCTTGCACAAACTAAAGTTATGGTCAAGAAAACTCAGAAAAGATATAAAGAAGTTTAGGTCTGATTTGAAGTCAGAAAACTACTAGACTGCTCCAGGAAGAAAAAGGTTCTCTTTTCCCAAGGTTAGGACTTTGAGAGGTAAAGTCAATTCAGCTAAACCCATTGAATATTAAATGGAAATTACAGCTTTAGTCCATGTAATATTTCACTTGTATTTTTCTTTTAGTTTTAAGCCTATAGTTTTTCCCTCAGTTAAAAGACTCTTCAAAGTCTCTCACATCTGCAATGTAAACGCACTAATTTGTTCAAGTAAGGGCATTTTGTTTAACTTTCCTTTTATTTTATTAAAGTCTTGAGACCAAATATTTATCTCGTGCAGTTGCGTAGATCTTGCTGACAGAACTAACATCTATTACAGAACTAACCTTGAACCTGTTAAAGGAGCAATGGAATTGTTTTTCTAGTAATGTCTCAAAACATTTTCAGATTGTCGTATCATATGTGTATGAAACAAAAGCTATCAAAATATAGATTGCAAACCAAGACCTTTCTTTTTGAAGTGCATACATTCATGCATGGTTCATTCAATTAATACTAATAAATTGAGCAAACTGGGTGGCCAAGTCAGGTTACAACTAAAAGTACAATTTTAACTAGAGTCCCTTGGCTTTCAGAACTATTCTACTAATAGACCATCACATTGTGAACCATAGTTGCATAGTATATTATAGCATATAAAATAGGAGGAATTTCAGCAATGCAATGGCTTTTGTTAAAATTACAGTGGCAATTCAACAAAAATATATTTACAGGTCACAGGAATGGAAGAAAATTATTGTTATCCAGCTTTCTACCAGTACAGGATTACTTCCTATTTTATGTTTGCTAATGCATAGTTACAAGAGAACAGCACCACACCATCTCAGTTCACTGACAAACTCTAATTTATTAGCCGAGGTGTTTAATAAGAAATTATCCAAAAAAACCCCTGGAAAGAGTGTGGGCATCACTCTTAATGCTACAGTGAGTTGCAGGTTGTGCTTTCTTTAGAATTTGTCACTTGCAAGGGTGACTGGGTTCTTTTAATGACATTTGATTGATTGATTGATTGATTGCAGAAATAATAGCTACAATAGCCTTATAGATGTAAATAGCTATATAGATTTCGGATAAAATTTCTGTCAAATTTTCCTTCACATGGTAAATAATCTTAAACCCAGTAATGTCTAAGGATTATAGTGCAAAGGACTGTTCTGAAAACAGTTAATTTTTTTACAGACACTTGACTGTATCTGCAGAAGCTGTCTATATGTGATACAAAGGAATCTGCTTGACTGAAGTAATTATCCTGCTGGAGCTCTTTCTCTTTAAGTGTTTTGAAGCCATAACAACAAAAGGTCTCATCAGTTATTTTTGTTTGCACTGTTGCTTTCAGTTGCTTTGATGGTGCTTTAGAACTGACAACAACTTCTTGAAGATGGATTCTCACATTCAAAGAAAAAGTGACAAGATTTTGCTCAGGTAGAAACAATCGCTTCTCTATTTCATAGTACCTTTTTTTTTTTCTTTTAAATGAGTCTTTGGACTTTGAAAATACCAAGGTAACTGCTCTGTGGCTTTACCACTCACAATATAGAATCCTTATTGGACTGAATTTCTCCATCTTGCTATATTATTTGAGCACTGAATGATTTTGGGTTTAATATATAATTTTCAAAAATATTTTGCTCTGGGAATTTCCTGAGCAACCCAGAATCTATACTGGATAATTAAGCAAATGATCATTTGAAAAAGCTAAGGAACGCTTGGTAAACTCACATATAAAAGACTTTTTCATTGGACTTCAAGACTAAACTGGAAGCCAAATCATTAACAAATTAAAATCACGAGAACTGTGTCCCTAAATATTGCCAAAAAGTAATTTAGAGATTGAAACATCTTGTCAAACCACAAGAAACACCAGTATAGAAACAGGTACTGATCCACATTCGTATTCTATACTCAAATAATTTAAATGAACATAAGTGAGGTGAGAATATAGAAAAAATATCAATAAAGTATTTGGTATGCTAAGGAGTCATGAAAAAATTGAAATGCCATATGAATAAGAGACAAGAAAGAGAGAACACACACACAAAAAAACCAGGATTAAAAAACCAAAATCAAAACAAAAATAAAAATCCAATAAAAGCTGAAATTTCAAGAGGTTCAGGAGAAAGATGTCAAAGATGTGGATTCAATATACCAAATTGCAATCGAGCTGAAATAAAATTAAAAATAAAGAGAAAAGAGGAAGGCATGAAAGTGAAGTAGGAAAATACATACAATCAAAAAATCAGATGCCATGAAATGAATTGAAACCACTTGAAAATGGTCTTACATAGGAAGAATCACAAATCCTGTTGAGAACACCAGAGAAATCAAGGTGAAAACCCTGAGAAAGGCTGTGAAGTCTAATGTAGCTCCCAAGCCAAGGGCAGGAGCCCACTAAAGTGCATTTTCACATCTCACAGCAGGCAGGTTTGAGCCCATATACCTCTGTCATATCAGAGCTGACCTTAAACACACACAGCTAAACCTTCCAGGAAGAGGAGGAGAAAGGGTTGTAGAGCTTCTGCACATCACTCAAGACTCTGAATATCAGCTGTTAAGCTTGATGTACAGACACAAATTTAAAATGAACTGAGAAAATGTAAGAACTTGTTGATTTTTTTTTTTTGTTTTAAACCTCTCAGGAAAAATTATATAAGAAGTAACCAGAAGCCATTCAAGAGGTCACTGGTGCTGGTAAGAATGAGCCAAGAGCATATTCAGCAACACAGTTGAAGTGCATGTACACCAATGCACGCAGCCTGGGCAACAAACAGGAAGAACTGGAGGTTATGGTACATCAGGAGAGATACGATATAGTTGCAGTAACGGAAACACTGTGGGAAGAAGCGCATGATTGGAGTGCCACACAGGAAGGTTACACACTCTTTAGAAGGA
>WEKX01025379.1:0-30744 GCA_013390025.1 Pitta sordida | reverse complement strand
CCTCTGGCAGGCCACAGAAACCGCGCACACTCCCCGCGGGGCCGGCCCAGTCCTGCTCCAGAGGGAGAGCTGGCACCGCCCCTCGGCAAAGCAGAGTCATTGCGCATGCCCCAGCCAGGGAACCTCGCAAATGCCTGAAACCGGACTGCGGGAAATTTATATCGCAAATTGCCGGGGTCGCAATGGCGAGGTCACGATGCACCGGGGACGTACTGTATTACATATATATAATTTTATATACATTTCTTTCAATAAAATTGGTATTTCTAATGGTGTCTTGTCCATTTTTCATTGAAAACAACCCCGTTAGTGTCCAAACCAGTACACTGCACCACTTCTTTAGATGATGGGTCATGCAAGGCCATGAGTAATGATAGAGCAGGGCCAGCCAGGAGTGGTGGCAACATCTCCTCCCAACTCTTCACAAGGCTGTGGAGAAGAAATCTGAGTCCCTAGATGAGCGTCCCTGGAGGCATGTGATATTGCACCTGCCAGCCAACCACTCCTGCCTTCCTGTCATGCTGCCTATCAGTCTGCCATCAATGGACGCTCAATCCACCCTTTCTGCTGGACAAAGCCTCAGAGATGTCCACTAGGTCAGGCTTCATCTCTTCCACCATCCCTCTGTCCCACTGAGTGAGCTGCAGAATCTCCGTTGTCCCCTGCCTCCATCCTTGTTTATCCTACTCCCTATCCCACAAGCCCAATGTCCTCACTGTCTCTGTCTGGATGAGACCTGCAGTTTGCAATGAGTGCAAAGTCTGGGCCAAGGATTGCTCAAGGATACTCAGTCCCCGTGCAACATCAGGAGCAGCATCAGACCTGTAATACCTTTGTCTTTCCTTCTCTCAGCACCAAAGTATTTCATTACCTCCATGCCACTCAGCTCTTTTCCCAGGCACACATTTAATTTTAGCCATGAGTCTCCTATTCCCATTTGTAAAATACTCTAGGGAAGGTATCTGCCATGAGAGCAGTTCCCACCCTGAGCCCCTGCCACATTCCAGGGATGCAGACAGCCTCAATTCTGTGGCATTTCAGCACCAGATTTATTATTAATTATCGGTGTCATTATTACACTGCACCTACAAGCCCTGGCCGCCTAGCAGAGCTCCACACAGAATATTAAAATGCTAATTTCCCTCAGAGATGAGAACTTGCTGGTATCCCTCTGCTCATTTGTTTGCAAATGTCGTTTTCCTGTCGAGGCTGTATTCCCAGCAGGCATGGCAAGGAAACGCTTGCATAAACAGCTCCTGTTTAAGAAACCATGTATCTCACACATTCATGCGTTATAGCCCTAATCGAGATTACAGTGACACTGTAAGAAAATTGTTACATTTTTTCTGATGCATTTTTAAGATTTTATAGTGCCTTCAGAACACCTCCGTGCAGTAACAGCTTTAGGATATTGTGGAAGATGCAATTTTCTTCTGCAAAGCATGGTTTAGCTGACTGTAATAAGTTATATTAAGGCACAGTTCATTTTTGTGCCTCTTTGTAAGTCCCCAAATGGCGCACTGGTGTGTGACTGATGCAGCTGTCCTGGATTTTGCCCTGGTGTCGGGTTCTCACTTGAAGAGCGGGTGGCAGAGCTGCTCTTGGCAGTGATGGCTGTCCTGGGCTGGGTGCCAGCACCCACCCGAATCAATGGGAGCCCTTGCACTGCTGCCAAAGGGCTCAGGGCCTGACACCCTCTCTATGGGCACAGCACAGAAAACCCTCTGTTTTTAATGGCAGTGATTAGTCGGGTATGGTTTTTAACACTAAGGACAGCTAGGTGGAGAGGGGGCTCAGGAAAAGCACAGCAAAACGGTGAAGTTCTGCAATCTAAATGAAGAAGTGCTGTTACTCCTTTAACCCTTGCACTGAGTTTCTTTGGAGAGCTGCGTGTGAGGTGTCAGTCTCCTCAGTATCACCTGCCCTTCTCAATGCTGAAGCATCTCCTGAAAACACCTGAATTCCCCTCCCCTCATCTGCATGTTTTCCAGCAGTTGATGCAGCATGGGAATTTTTTCAGGCTACATTTTAAGGTAGCTATGCCAGCATACGGCAAAAGGAGCTAAAGAATTTGGCACCAACAAATGCAAGTACGGCAGTTCAGTTTAAAATAAACAAACCAATGAAACAAGGATCTCTCCCTGCAGGTATTTTTTATGAGAGTCTGCCATTATTATGCCTCTGCCATAGAGCAAGACTGGCAATGTTATCTCAAGTTGTGCAATCCCCTAAATATTTAGAACAATTTCAACAGTTCTGTATTGTAAGTGATACAGAAACACAGTATCACAGTATTAGCAAGGTTGGAAGAGACCTTGGAGATCATCAAGTCCAACCTGTAACCCAACACCAACCCATTGTCTAAACCATGGCACTAATTGCCTCATCCAGCCTACTTTTACACATCCAGAAAGTGGCTTGGAGAGAAAGATGCACAGTTTTTATTCCTTTATGGGAAGTGTCACGCACATACATAGTACAGGCCACCTCATTAAACTTCTTTTTGTAGTCACAGTAGCCATCTGACAAGTACTTGCCTTATGTTAGGGCTACGTGTCTGTCTCCAGGTGCTGTTACAAAGTGAGTGCAGTGAGTTTTGCTGCTTCCAGATTGGATTGCTACCTAAGAAGTAATAATCCTCTCGCCAGGTTAGGGATGCAATCATCTTTTCTCCTGTGTTTAAAAGTTCATTACCAAAAAGACGTAGCTGGCACATCTGAGACAAGAGAGTCAATCAACTTTGTGGATTAAAAATATCAAAGTTAAGATAAACTCTCAGGGTTAAAAGAAGTCACTGTCATAGGAGCCAGAGTTGATACCCAAGGATGCCTGTCTCAGTAACGGAACTGCTCCCAGCTTAATTTCTGAACTGCCCACACATAGCCTTCGTTCAGAGATGGTTCAAAATGAAAAGCAGGGTCAGAGCAGACATATTTCCTGGCTTTGCATGGAGGGATGTGCTAGAATGCCACAAAATCCCAGAAAAACTTCCCAGAATCTCTGTCTCACACAACTGCCACTACTCACAACCAGGATCCAGCACCACTACAGCCTGCCCAGCCACAAAACTCAGACTAATCCAGTCCTACTAAATACAAAAAGGAAATTAACAGAGAAATAAAAATCAGAACCACGATTACCATCACCCATGATGGGTAATGCAGAGCAGTTTATTCCAGCGTGTCTTTCCACAGAAGAAGAGAAAGGAGGGAAGATGAGGAGGGAGAAGACAGACAGAGCCATCAGTACAAATAGCAGTTGAACCCCATGGAAGGGTTCTTGCTTTCCTGCTGAAGCCCATCATGTGCTGACTGGGGCTACCTAGTGTCCTCATTGCTGGTGGGATTCACTTGTGAGTCTCTGCAACAGAGGAGCAGGTGTGCATGTTAACTGAGGAGGGAAACTGGTGGAGAGTATGGAGAGCATGGAGCAGCCCAGCTCTGCTACAGCAGCTCTGTCGCATATGAAACAATCTGCTGTACCTGCTGGTGGTGCTAATGGTGCTTGACCCAGCAGGCTGGGCTCTCAGAGTGCCTCTGCTCTGCATATTAACTTATTCTCCACCATTATCTGACGTGAAGAAGCCTAAGTAAGTGTCGAGTAATGTGGAAAACAGGTTCCCTGTGCAAACAGCAAGACTCAGGCAAAACACTGCTTATCTTGCCGACAGAAGTAGGGGGAGTAGGCACTCGCTGTAAACCACAGCATTGTTTTTTCTGCATTGAGAACATGTACAGGTCGTCTTTGCCTGTTTTTACTGGGCCCCAGACCACAAGAGCTTTCTGGTAGGTAAACAGATTCAGGAACTGCTACTCAGAAGCACAAAACTTCCAGCCAACTCACTGGCATCTGCCTCATCATGTCACCTAGGTGCCCATTCCAGCTTGTGAGAGATCAGCCTCAGCTCCAGCATTGGTCCCAGCATAGGCAGGTGAGAGGCTCATCCCAGGGTCTGCTTCCCTTTATAGCCTTGCCCTGTCAATCCCACAGCCAATGCTCCACTTCAGCATTATCCTCATGTCATCCTCCTGCAGCCCCAGAGGAAAGGCACTGATGATGTCTGCTTTGGCAAGAAAGTGCCATAGCCCTTAAAACAGCACAGCTTGAGGCTACAAAACTGCAGAGAACAGGCTCACCCTGGGATAGTAATCACTACAGGCCCTGTTGGAGGTCCTCTTTGACACAGAGGCAAGATGTTGGCACCAGGACGTACATGAATGCCAGGCAATGGCAGATCAGGCATTTTGGTCTTCACTTTGAGGGCCACATGCCTCTGCAACCTGCCAGACCAATGGGTTTGGACAGTAATGCAGCCTTCACCAGCTGGGAGCATCAGAATGATGGGCCCACTGCCTCCAGTCCTGTCAGAGAAACAGTATTGTCTCTGGCTAGAGTGAAACAGTAAACCCTCATTACTTTGCAGAATCTCATGGGTTCACTTCTTCATGGGATTTTTTCCCACAACGACAGCCCTTTGTTTTGCAGCGCATTCGTGACTGCCCATGTGCTAACTGACAGTCATGAATATGCAAACATAGGCAGTCATGAATATTCAAATGAGCCCCACCCATCACACCACCCCCCTCAGCCTCGGCGTGCCCCAGTAGTGTGTCGGCCCCACCCTGCTCGCCACAACACAAAGGCATGGGAGGCTCCCAGCACCTGTGGGCACATTGCACCAGGAAAAAAAACCATTTCCCTTTGCTGCTCGGCCTTGCGTGCTGGTGCCTCGCTGTGTCCTGACTTGCATCCTGGTGGGGGACCTGGCTGCCCCTCTGTGTCCTGCTTGGGGGAAACTGGCCTCCCCACTGAGTCCCATCCTTGAGACAACAGCTGCGCCGCCACCGGTGCTGGGGGAGCAAGCTGTGTGCTGCACAAAGGGACATGGCCCAGGGGATGCGCCCAGCACGAGCAGGGGCCTGGGCCATGAAGAGAAAGGTTTGCACTTTCTGTCCCAGAGGTTGCCTGGGTGCCAAGCGAGAAGGGCTCCCCTCCCCAAGCTCCAAGTGAGGAGCACTCCCCTCCCTGGCCCGAACGCCAAGTGAGGAGCACTCTGCAATCTGAGCACTGAGCAAGGAGTGCTCCCCTCCCCGGGCCAAGCATCGAGCACCGAGCAAGGAGCCCTCCTCTCCCAGAGGCACGCAGGTCCCTCCCATCCCCACTGGGAATGTTGAGGCACCATGTAAATCATACATAAGGGATGGATAGCACAAGTGTTTCTGTTCACAGCACAGCTTGTTCCCCAGCACCAGTGGTGAGTTGGCCAGGCTGGTGTCCCAGGGGTGGGACCCAGCAGGGTGGCCAGTTTCCCCCAGCAGGACACACAGCATGTTAGCCGGGTACCCCCAGTAGGATCCAAACCAGGACACACTGGGGTGCCTGCGTGCACAGGCAAGCTGCGAAGGGAAGTGGGTTTTTTCCCTGTGCAGCATGCCTGCAGACAGCAGGAGCCTCCCATGCCTTTGTGCTGCAGCAAGCGGGGCAGAGCTGACACAGCACCGTAGTGGGCTGGGGCTCAGGGGGCTGCTGTGATGGGTGGGGCTCATTTGCATATCCATGAGCTGCCTATCTTTGCGGAGCAAGGGCTTCGTGGTACCCTCAGAGACCCGTGGCCCTGCGATACTCCAGGGTTGACTGTACTACCTAATCACAACAGCTTTCGTTTTCCACCTCCCTCTTGGGCTCCATCCATTCTATGGGATTTACCAGCAGATGGCAGGCAACCCCTGGTATAGGTCCTTACCCACCACACTTGGCTTCTGAGCTTCTCAATGCCGTCTGAACAGCAGAAGGGTCTTCTCCCAGCTCTCCTGCTTCTCTCCCTATCCTATATTTAAGGAAAAAGAGACCCATTATCAAACACACCATGCCAACACGAGGAGTAAACAGATACTGCACTACGGACTTCAGATTTGAGGGCCTGCACATAGGTCAACACAAACCACATTTACAAATGCTATCATAACACCATGGAGGCTGCTGGCAGAGAGACTTGTCAAGCAGAAAATGGCAATAGCTAGGGATAGGCATTTCATTTTCAAGCCTCAATAAGCTGTTTGCAAAAGCAAAGCCAGGACACAAAAGTCTTGCTCTCTGAAGCCTCCCAGTGAAACCAGTGACAATTCTGTTCTGAAAGGCTTGAGGAAAAGAGTTGGCTTAGGCCTGTGCTCAAATTGTTTGTGGTTTATGTGAGAGTATTTAGCCAAATTCCTGTAGAGAAATGTGAATTTCACATTTGTATATCACTATCTTAAGAGGGGAAAACCCACAAAACATACCTTAAGTGATAAACAGGACCATCTTCTGAAGAGCTACCTGTCTACTGGGCTGCAAACCCTGACTCTCCCAGGCTTATCAGGAGTTATGACTAGTACTGATGGTTCAGTGCCAGCTCTGTGGCCATTTCAGCTCAACAGAGCAGCTCCAGATCTGTGGACTGCTGGACTGGGCAGCAGGGCTTCATTGCTCTTCCCCCTCCTCCAGCCTGCACCACATACTCATCAGCTGCCAAAGGGCGTCGTACATATCCTGCACATTATTCATTCTCTGGCATCTGGGATGTGTAGAGCCTGGACGCACAGAGCCTGAGGTGTTTCTCACCGCAGATCTCTCTTTGCAGGTGCATGTGGAAAAGCTCAGAGTTCAGCATCTCTCAGTGGACCCAGCAGACCAGTGGATTTTTGCCCTCTCATTGGCATCACCAGGAGCCAGCTGCTGTGTAAGGAGACTGCTGAGCACAGCACCCATCAGCCTGGCTGCCTCTGTCCTGTCCACACACACACAGCATGCATGCTGGCACACTTCCTGCGCAGATGAAGGGCTGCCCTCCTCTCCAAGCATGGTGGGAACTATGACAGAGCCCTCACAGGGCCAGCTCTGTCCATGCAGGGTGTATGCTATTCCAGATGCCTCGTCTTGCATACATATTGCCCTCACAGCTGCACCAGCTCCTCAAAGCCAAGACAACCATCACCCCTGCAGTGGTGTCTGCTGGGCCCTCCTACAAAGTTGAGGGTGGAGCTTTTAAGACAATGACAGCTCTACTGTTCTGATGGTTGAACTTGCTGCAGCCTAGCCCTGGGCAGCCATATACCTTGTCTCCGTGTGACAGTCCTACATCCTTGGGCTTGCAGTGACGCAGAGAGATTCCAGACCCTTTGCTCCCAGGCTCAAGTTGCTTCTGGAGCTTTCAATAACACTCCTGAGACAGGGGGCAGGGGTTGCACTTCATGATGATCAGGTTCACAAATTGTCTTCTGGTGAACACTGTCACAGTGCTGCTTTGAGCCATACCACAACCATCTCTCTTGACCTGCATGTGCCCCCAATTGAGGTTGCTGCCTTGGAGTTGTGCTCCCCAAAACATAGCAGCGTGAAATGGTAATACCATCTTCCAACTCCAAATTCTTCTCGCAAGGATCCCTTTGTTATACAACAGACACGAAAACTGTGCGTCTCTAAATAGTAGATGGGAAGCATGGCAATGAGTGTTGTTAGTCCCTTAGGGATCTGTCCTGGTACCAGTGCTCTTCAATATCTTCATCAAGGACATAGACAATGAGGTCAAGTGCACCTTTAGCAAGTTTGCAGATGACATAAAGTTGAACAGTGCAGCTGACACAACAGAAGGATGGGATGCCATTCGGGGGACCTGGACAAGCTTGAGGAGTGGACCCATGAGAACCTCATGCAGTTCAACAAGCCTATATGGAAGGTGCTGCACCTGGGTTGGGTCTATCCCAGATATGAATACAGATTGGGAGAGGAGCTCACTGAGAGCAGCCCTCCGGAGAAGGGCTTGAGAGTTCTCATGGATAAAATTTGGATATGAGCCAACAGTGATAAAACCATAGAATATGCTGACTTGGAAGGGACTCATCAGAATTATTGAGCCCAACTCCTGGCCCTGCACAAGATACTCCAAGAATCGCACCATGTGCCTGAGAACGTTGGCCAAATGCTTCATGAACTCAAACAGGTTTACTCAGAGGAGTTGTGGATGCCCCATCCCTGGAAGTGTTCAATCCCAAGTTGGATGGAGCCCCAAGCAACCTTGTCTAGTGCAAAGTGTCCCTGCCCATGACATGGGGATAGCAACTAGATGATCTTTAAGGTCTCTCCTAGCCCAAGCCATTCTGTGATTCTGCAGGTCTGTGATGACACCATCACAACCGAGGTCCAATGACTGCTGTAGTCTCATGGTACCCAGCTACAAAGCAAGTACAATAAGCCTGATGGTGCTCCAAGAATTCAATGGAGGAATGAAAAAAAGGGGTCCCGACCCTTCACTGGAGAACCTTGTGTAAAAAACCAGAAACTGTGAGAAACTCCTGCAGAATGGTACTTACAATTCCTAGTATCATAGTTCACATATCTTAAAATCTTAGCATCATTTAGATTGAAAAAGGGCTTTAAGACCAGCAAGTAACTGTAAACCTAACACTGCCAAGTCCACCAAGCCAAGACAAAGTCAGCCTAGCCTATGCCCACCAGGCTGGCTGAGTCTCGCACGCACACACATACACATGCACGTGTGCATGTGGCTGTTGAAGCGTGTTCTAATGACAGAGAACTGTGGAGTGATTCAAAAGAAAACAATGAAGCCACTCCCACCTGCCCAATGTGAACATGACTCATGTGGGCTCAAACCCCAGCCAGATATAAATCAACAGATNGTTTCTCACCGCAGATCTCTCTTTGCAGGTGCATGTGGAAAAGCTCAGAGTTCAGCATCTCTCAGTGGACCCAGCAGACCAGTGGATTTTTGCCCTCTCATTGGCATCACCAGGAGCCAGCTGCTGTGTAAGGAGACTGCTGAGCACAGCACCCATCAGCCTGGCTGCCTCTGTCCTGTCCACACACACACAGCATGCATGCTGGCACACTTCCTGCGCAGACGAAGGGCTGCCCTCCTCTCCAAGCATGGTGGGAACTATGACAGAGCCCTCACAGGGCCAGCTCTGTCCATGCAGGGTGTATGCTATTCCAGATGCCTCGTCTTGCATACATATTGCCCTCACAGCTGCACCAGCTCCTCAAAGCCAAGACAACCATCACCCCTGCAGTGGTGTCTGCTGGGCACTCCTACAAAGTTGAGGGTGGAGCTTTTAAGACAATGACAGCTCTACTGTTCTGATGGTTGAACTTGCTGCAGCCTAGCCCTGGGCAGCCATATACCTTGTCTCCGTGTGACAGTCCTACATCCTTGGGCTTGCAGTGACGCAGAGAGATTCCAGACCCTTTGCTCCCAGGCTCAAGTTGCTTCTGGAGCTTTCAATAACACTCCTGAGACAGGGGGCAGGGGTTGCACTTCATGATGATCAGGTTCACAAATTGTCTTCTGGTGAACACTGTCACAGTGCTGCTTTGAGCCATACCACAACCATCTCTCTTGACCTGCATGTGCCCCCAATTGAGGTTGCTGCCTTGGAGTTGTGCTCCCCAAAACATAGCAGCGTGAAATGGTAATACCATCTTCCAACTCCAAATTCTTCTCGCAAGGATCCCTTTGTTATACAACAGACACGAAAACTGTGCGTCTCTAAATAGTAGATGGGAAGCATGGCAATGAGTGTTGTTAGTCCCTTAGGGATCTGTCCTGGTACCAGTGCTCTTCAATATCTTCATCAAGGACATAGACAATGAGGTCAAGTGCACCTTTAGCAAGTTTGCAGATGACATAAAGTTGAACAGTGCAGCTGACACAACAGAAGGATGGGATGCCATTCGGGGGACCTGGACAAGCTTGAGGAGTGGACCCCTGAGAACCTCATGCAGTTCAACAAGCCTATATGGAAGGCGCTGCACCTGGGTTGGGTCTATCCCAGATATGAATACAGATTGGGAGAGGAGCTCACTGAGAGCAGCCCTCCGGAGAAGGGCTTGAGAGTTCTCATGGATAAAATTTGGATATGAGCCAACAGTGATAAAACCATAGAATATGCTGACTTGGAAGGGACTCATCAGAATTATTGAGCCCAACTCCTGGCCCTGCACAAGATACTCCAAGAATCGCACCATGTGCCTGAGAACGTTGGCCAAATGCTTCATGAACTCAAACAGGTTTACTCAGAGGAGTTGTGGATGCCCCATCCCTGGAAGTGTTCAATCCCAAGTTGGATGGAGCCCCAAGCAACCTTGTCTAGTGCAAAGTGTCCCTGCCCATGACATGGGGATAGCAACTAGATGATCTTTAAGGTCTCTCCCAACCCAAGCCATTCTGTGATTCTGCAGGTCTGTGATGACACCATCACAACCGAGGTCCAATGACTGCTGTAGTCTCATGGTACCCAGCTACAAAGCAAGTGCAACAAGCCTGCTGGTGCTCCAAGAATTCAATGGAGGAGTGAAAAAAAGGGGTCCTGACCCTTCACTGGAGAACCTTGTGTAAAAAAACAGAAACTGTGAGAAACTCCTGCAGAATGGTACTTACTTACAATTCCTAGTATCATAGTTCACATATCTTAAAATCTTAGCATCATTTAGATTGAAAAAGGGCTTTAAGACCAGCAAGTAACTGTAAACCTAACACTGCCAAGTCCACCAAGCCAAGACAAAGTCAGCCTAGCCTATGCCCACCAGGCTGGCTGAGTCTCGCACGCACACACATACACATGCACGTGTGCATGTGGCTGTTGAAGCGTGTTCTAATGACAGAGAACTGTGGAGTGATTCAAAAGAAAACAATGAAGCCACTCCCACCTGCCCAATGTGAACATGACTCATGTGGGCTCAAACCCCAGCCAGATATAAATCAACAGATCATAAATGAAGTATAAAAAAGCACTCCCTGAGGCCTAGAAGCCTCCTCCACCTTCCTATTCCCTTCTAGGACGTCAGTCTCTCTAATGGATTCTGTCAGGGTTTGTTCAGATCCTCCACAAATGACCCTGTGTTCCCACCAGCACCTGCAAAGCCAAGCAAAAACGCACATTTTCAAGAGTTTTCCCAGAAAAAGGTCCTGCTCTCACAGTCTTCTTCCCAAGTGAGAAAGTCAATGCAGTCAATGTAGTCTTTAGGTGGAAGCATTCCTCCGACGTATGTGCTACCTGGGACTTCAGCGGGCAGCAGGTCGGGATGCAGTGAGAGGAGGCCAAAATGATGATGCCAGTGGGGTTCTAAGCAGCAGAGCACAAGGGATAGCCAGTCCCCTCCTTGCTGTCTAAGGCAGCAAGTCATCTTGCAGCATGGCAACATGAGGCCAGAGATCCCCTTCTTGCTTCAGCCCCTCTGCTGCATCCCCTCCCTTGACAAGACAAGGCTGCCTGCACAGCAGAGGGTTTAAGAGGGAGGCACCTTCCTGCTGGCAGAGGGCTTGCAGGAACCACACCCTGCGTAGTCCAGATGGGCTGTTGGGAGCCTCACACAAGCATGGCGTTTGCAGAATTTCCCTTGCCTGCTAAGGCCATAGAATTTGACTTTCCATCTGCCTTTTCCATTTGACTTGTAGGTGAACAAGAAGCATTTCCTCAGCAAGACTCATGTTCCCCAAGCAGAGCATCCAGATGATGCCTGCCATACCGCTGAACTGGCTAGGTTTGTTCTTTGTAGAACTATTCTTTGCAGTCTCCTCAGCAGTCTCTCATGAGGCACCCAAAACTTCCACAATGGTATAATATGTAATAAAATTTGATGATTAAAATCCCAAGAGGGCTCAGACTGAGCTCTCAAATGTGTGCTGTCGTTAGATATCCTGAAAGACAAATATCAGAGCTGTCAGACAGGACAACCAGGACCCAGACACCATTGGCAGCAGAATATTTGCGGTAAAAGCAAACTGAAACAAACCATCCAAGGGTTCTCTGAATATATCTCTTTTCAATGCATCTACAATTAATCATAAAATAGTATTGTCAGATGCAGGCTGCCAGGTCTCCGGAGAAGAGAGTTTGAGTAGGACTGGGCACAGCTGAGACATGATATGAAAAGGGGAATTTTACCCAAAGTTTACAGCACCCCTAGCAGGTGAGGACAGATTGTGGGGGGGAATCCAACCTCTGGCAAATCCATTCAAATTCCATGAACTGTCAGTTATCATGAGACCCTCCTGTGGGGCAGCAAGTAAGCACTGCACAACAAGGTCTCTATCTGGGGCACTACAAAGAAGCAGGAGAACATGCTTCTAAAAACTTCCCAAAGTCCTACCCTCACACATGTGTGGGACTCATCATAGTCTCCAAGAAACCTCATGGCCTAAAATATACTGGAAGATGGGTACTGCAGGCCCACGCCACGAAGCCACACAACCACAGAGCTAGGCAATTCAGTGCATCACCCTTCAGAGTCAGGAACGAGCTGGTCCTCACGTGGCAACTTCCCCCTCTGCCTCTCCCACCTGGAGGCTCTGGGGAGCGGTGCGCGTGGGGGGAGAGGCAGTGCACAACATGCCCATCGCTGCACTGGCTGGCACCTTGCTGCTGGCTCCAGTCTCTTTCACACTTTCAGTGGCTCATGCTCCAGTTGGCAAGGGTAGGATTTGCCATGAGGCTCCAGGAGGCCCAGAGAGTTTTTCTGAAGCATCACAGTATTCATTAAATGTCCAAGAGAGAGGATTGCACCGCCTGGCCCTTTCCGTGCCAGATGGGAGAGTGGCACATCAGCAGTGCTACCCTTTCCCATCTTGCCCAGGTGCTGTTGGCACCTTCCCAAGACACCCACTGCTGCAACATGTGCGGACAGCTTGTGTAAGGTGGGGGCCCATGGCTCCTGGGGGTGGGGTAATCTTCCTTCCCATCTCTGCATGTGGGCCCAAGATTGGATCTGCTCCATGACGGCACATTACATCCACCACCCCTCACCTCCACAACCGCAGCTGCAACCCAAGAGAGGACCTCTGTGCCCACCATACTGCTTCCAGAGCCTCTCAGAGCTCACACTCATCCACAGTAGCAAACTTCCACATCAGACGGGTGCCATGGTTGGTGTAGCAGCTGAGAAATCTGCCCATGGCACAAACCACCTTCTCTTGCAGGAGGGATGGTTCTGGTCAGGAGGAGATGGGTCTGGATCAGGTAACTGCATTCCTTGCCAGCAGCTGCACAGCTGGGAGCTGGTCCAGCACCCAGCTGAAGGTTACACGTCTGGCCCTGAATATCCTAAGCTGTGGTACGTGGTGTAAACCTGAACCCTGCTCTAGGAATGCTCAGCGTTGTTATATTTAGGATACATAGCTATCTTGGCTACACAGAATAGCATGGCATTTTTGGGAAACAAATTATTCCTTAGTTCCATATTTGGATATGTGCATGAGAGGAGCAGGCCATAGGAAACTTGCTTAGTTAGGGAGGGGGGGGTTGGTTTTGTGT
Organism: Pitta sordida; assembly: GCA_013390025.1. Classification (NCBI taxonomy): domain Eukaryota; kingdom Metazoa; phylum Chordata; class Aves; order Passeriformes; family Pittidae; genus Pitta; species Pitta sordida. Next base: position 17,440 of record WEKX01025379.1, on the reverse strand, counting down.
TTTTTAATTTAAGAAATGACAGTAATTATCAATGTCAACACAGTTTAATAGTCCATGTTAGCCTAAACAAACTTGGGATATATCCTAGTAATTTAAATGAGCATACTCTCAGAATTCACCTGTCTGGCAAAATCCTGAAATACCAAAGAAAAAGTGTGTTTTGTTTTGACATTTACATGTAGCATATCCAGAAACCATCCCTGATCCCACAGAAGCAGGGATAATTCCTACTCTCTTCCTGCTCCCCTCTGTAAATACGCCGTGTCACATGCACTGGAATCTCAGCCCACCCAAGAAGAAGACTGAATACTGTTATGGTGCTCTTCTGATTCCATTTTCAAGGTAATGTATAGACTACCCAGAGCGACAGACCAGTGGATTGCTGGTCTCCACACAGCCATACACAAAACATCCCAGAGGAGGTAGGTGGAACACAAATGGATTACCACATCTCTGATGCACGAGAAGCTGCAGCGATAACACAGTCTTGGAATACCACAAGCACTGTGTATTAATAAAAGCATGACGCACTACGACTGATATACGAGTTTGGCACATTAGGTGGGAAGGAACATGCCTGGTTCTGATCTAGCTGGCAGGTTGTTTCTTACGTCCTCCAAGTATTTTATAAGATTTACATTAACAAGTCACGGCTGAGCATTTCTCCACACACATTACTATATGTAAATGTTATCACGCAACACTGAGTTCTTGGGAGTTGAAAGCATACAGCCACTGTTCAAATCTGATACATGTCACAACCTCAGATGACAAATACATTTAAACAGCTCTAATATCAGCCTAGATGATAAGGGAAGTTGCTTCATTCCTGCTTCCCAGAACAGACTGTCTCAAAGTCACAGGGGACTTCCAGATTTCATCCAGCAGAAGCACAATGTAGAAGCAAGTCTTGATAATTCCCATTGGGACATACCCACCAGGGTGTGTTATTAGATGTTCTCATTGTTTCTTGAATGAGTAGGGATTTATTTCTATCCTTGTGGGATACTGCAAGCTACAAGAAAACTTTCAGATGTTTAAAGAAAAGCTCCATTATTGCCAGGAGGACTATTTTGAGACCACAAACTATGCACTTTCATGCATTTACAGGTCGGTAAAAGTCTATAAACTTCTCAACACAAGCGAGCCAGTCTGCTCACTCTGTGCAGGGAATTTTGTAAAGGTGACTCACTCCCATCAACTTTTCTAGGTATACTTTCTGCAGTTGCGATGCTGTATTTACAAATATTTCTCTTTCAAAAGAAACGTTTCCCACGAACTGCAGTTTCTACACAATACCATAGTAGGATCTCCCTCCTTGAATCTCCTCTGCTGCAGAGAAAGGAAGATACCAGCAAGGGAGAAGTCTTTGGTTCCCCTTTGTTAGCAAGTTAACTTTCTGAGGTTTGCTGCCAAATGCAAACTATTGGAAACTGTCCTTCTTTCTTCTGTACCACTGCAAGAAGTCATACAATTAAAAGACTGAAAACAGAAAATCATAATAATACTTTTGCAAACTTCTCATTCTACATCATATTAAAAAAATGGCAAGAACAACAACAGATGTTTTAGAACTGCACAGTCAAGCAATAATAATATGCTCTGACAATTTATAATCATGTCATAGCACTGTCTGTCAAACTGAGGGACCACAGGAGGCTTCTGCAGTAAGACTTTAAACCTTTAACTTTGCAGTTCTCTGGCTCACCTTTCAGCTAGGGAAGTATGTTTTCTTTAAAAGCTGATTGCTTTTCCATAGACCTGTGTAACCTAAGCTTACAGGTTAAAGTTCAGTGTCCACTTGTGTAAATTGTCTGCAAGACTCCAAACTGACAACCATGCCACTGACCAGGTCAAGCATGCAAAGTTACAGGTCATCTTTCCACAGCAGACCTCTGCTATGCTGCCCAGATAAGGACAGAAAATACCTTTAACAATGCAAATGTTAAAAATACGTATTTAAACGTTCATTATGATTCTGAGAACTTCGGACACCTAAACGCGGTAGTAACTTCGTAACAAAATCAAAAGGCTGCACACTCCCACTCCTATTTTTTCCCTCTAGCATTGCAAGTAACTCCTGTTTGTGGATACAGGGAAGAATCTTAGCAGTGTAGGCTCAAATGCAGGCCATGGAAAGGATGTCTGAACTATACATCATTTGGTGGGACCTGATCCATAATTAAAACTTTGTCCAGGTATGAAGAATTCCTTTCTTCAGCGCTTCACATTTTTCTTACTTAAGACATGATGAGTCTTCTGGGATGGAAATTACATAAAACACATTATGTGGCTTGCTGCCACATCATATCCAAGACTCAGTAAAAAAAAAGCGATTTTTAAAAATTCCATATTTTAATAAGTCATATTTAAAAAAAAATAATACAGATTCTCTTTTACTAATTTATTTAAACCATTTACTTCTAGCAAAGCAAAACTCCATTCTGGCAATGGGATGGACTTCAAATACCAGTTGAAGGTTGAGGGTTTCACACAGCTTCTTCCTGAAGATATCTTAGCTAAAGGAATGTTTTGCTGAATATTCCATTCAGCCACATGTTCAATGCATGCAACGCACACACAAAAGTTACATACCCTCGAGTTTTCTGTACTTTTCAAGATGCTTCGACAACAAAATAATCACAGAAACGGCCTGTTAGAATCCCTACAATATGCTTACCAGATTGTTAATGCACAAAGCTGGAAAAACTGATCCTACACCAGTATTCCAAGGCAAGCACATTATATAAAACTTATTAGGTAGGCTGGTATTACTTATATACTTGTAATAATAATAACAACAGTAATAATTTTTAAACACCTACTCTGGATTAATGTTGATATCTGTTACATAACAACTATGGTAATCGCCCAGCAGTTTCAGTAGCTCAGCTGTGACTATCCCTGCATCTTTCACAACCTTGTTGAACAACTGTTGTTCTAATAAATACTTACTGCAAACAAAAAAGTCATTGTCGTTATTATGCAATAATATTTTTCTGCATTACTCTTTACCCACCAAACCGCCGAAGCTTCTGGATTTTTCTGTGATCATAAACACGGACATAAACCTCTCTGGGTAAAAAAAAGCAAGACCTATCTGTTAAAAAAACATGCAGGTAAACTACCATTAACCTTTGCTGGCTATTGGAACAACTCTCAGGTTCTCTGATTAGCTGGATGAAATTGGTATTTGGCACCAATACAATGCTTTTTGTGTTGAAACAGCACATGGTAAGAGACAACACTACTACTCCATATTGTCCAGCAATAAAACTCTGTGATATTACAGATTATTATTCAAATGACAGAGTCCTGCAAGCCTCAGTCATGAAGCTACTCTTTCACAACTAAATGACTGTTCCTGTCACAGGGAACTTTGGAGGGTCATACAGGGAGGCGACAGATGGATGCAGACAAGACTGGAGAGCATAATGGAACAGTGGGACAGTTTTCTATAACACAGCAGCGTGGCTCATTGCACACCAGTAGTTTAAAATACTTGATTTCTGTAGACACCAAAATCAAAGGGTTTTAATGAGAGATGCAGAAGACACCTAGGAGGGAATTTTCCAGAAATTTATGTAACAGCTCTTCAGGAACAATGGGAAACCGAAAACAGAGCCTAAAAACGCTTATTTAGAAATTGAAAATGGTGGCTGTAGAGGCTGACTTGGTGGGACAATGAGACCAGGAGGTAACTCACATAACTTCTCAATTTGAGTAAGAAGGATGGCTTAACAGCAGGCTTTGGCAGTGATGTGCAAGTGAAGAGAAAAGCCTTACAACTAATACAACAGAGATGGCAGAGCCAGGGCAGTAACACAGAGCAGGAAGTAACAAATCAAAGTAAGAGACTAATAAACAACCTACTCCGCAACTTTCTCAATGGCTGTAAAATTGAAGCTGTTTAGCTGTCAAGGACAGAAAAAAGGGACACCATAACTCAGATCAGGATGAGGCTGGATTAGACTGCAAATTGCATGATCAAGTAGAAAACAGAGAGAGATACACTATAGAAGAATAAAGATTGAGACAGAGTCAACATAGGATGTTTTAAGAACATCCAAGTCAAAACTGTTGACTAAAGACAATCTTATCAACAAACAGGACAGCAGAAGCAGAAACTATGAGTTATAGATCTGGGGATGCTCAATTGCCTCGAGGCTGAAGCAACAGCTCTTAATCTTGAGGTGTCAGAGACACAGACTAAGCTTTTTGGCGAAAGACCACTCCTATTCTTACCCTTGTGTAAAAGGGTACATCAGAAACCAAGTTTTCTTAATGCAACTGGGAGTGTAAGCAAATCCCAACCATTCTTACCCATGCAACTGTTATGGAGAAGACTAATGGGATTTTTGGAAGGAGTTAGCTATACATCTGTGAAGCAAAGTTTAGATGAAACAGAAACGACTAGTAAAGCACTCAAATGACTAGTAAAGCAGTCAAAACCCACTCTGAAAACCTACCAATATGTTCTAGCTCATGCTTTCCATGTTGGCACATGAAATATTTGAAATGCTCCGAAGATTCAGCAGGGAGAAGTAGTAGGAGGACGTTTATCTTCAGAATGCAGTAACTAGCTCTTTTTAGAAGATACACCTACAGGATTGTCACACAAGTAATAAATAATGAATTTCAACAAGTGGCACTGGCATGGCACACTAGAATACTTACAAGCAGAGACCAAAACCTAAAAGAACCACTCCACTGGTCCTGCTTTCCATAAGGCCTCATTCTAGTTTAACAGACATACAGCCACGAATACCCTCACGGGCATTTTAAAAGCTGTAATTTCAACTCTGAGGTTTTGCAAGCTTTGTTTTGTGTGGTGTATTATTATAAACATCTTGAATGTAATTACAACTGCAATTTTGTGGGCTCTCTTTTCCCTCTTGGTAGGTCAAAGCTGATGTTTACAAAAACTTTTCTGCACGCTTATTTGATTTGAACTTTTTATTATTATTACAAATGTATATTATTTTATTAAAAAAATTCACACTGAAGCAAAGTCAATTCCATTTCATTACAACCAAGAATATAAAATAAATGCAATGAACTCATAGCTTAGTTTTAACAGTCATTTCAAGAGTGACATCAGGACAACTTAAAAGCAGTAAACTGTCAGCTCTAGAATGAGATACAAGTATTTTGCTTTGTGATTTTGCTAGCCCATCGGAACGGGCACTGCTGAATGCGGCCACCACAGATCCAGAGTGGCAAAGTGTGGCAGTATGAGGCGCATACACAGTAATTTCTAATGGAAACTACAAAAATGAAAATGCGTGCATGACATTATTAGAAAATAAAAAAAAGAAACCTGAATAGAGACAGGCACACTTCCACAAACAGTAAACATGGGAATATACAACTAGAACAATTTGAAAAGTTACTACCTTACATATATAAAAAGTTCTTTAAATTGCTGTTAAAAAGGACATGTTCTGTCCAGATTTTGTGTAATACTTTTTAGTGTCTACACAAGACAAATTTTTAAAAAAATTAAATAGCATTAATTTACTACTAAATATTTAGGAGATAACAGTGCATTAAGGACTTTTTTTTCATATAGTAATACATATCGCTCCTGTCTGGCGACATTTTTAGAAGATTACGTATGGCCTTATGTACAATACATTTATTTAATCCTAAAACAATTCTTTGCTTAATGGTGTTAAAGTACCATTCCTGAAGATTATGAAGGGAAACTAAGCTTATTATGTTTATATAAAATATTATACATATTTGAACACTTCTAGCTTCCCGCCACCCCTCCCCCTATGAATGCTCTTCCCTCCCCCTCCCCAGATACAGTGTCACAGATACAGTGCAGGACTCGCAGCTTTCCCTAGTTTTCCTTCGTTGTGCAGTTTGCGCTACATAAGCTTCACCAACGCGGACCAGGCTCCTCATCCCCTTCCTTCCCCCCATGCATTTGTTTCCTCTGAGCCATAGTGGGAAAAGCTGTACTCAGCAACCCGCTCTCCCACTAGGATGGAGAAGCAAGCTCTGCCGGTGTCCCCTGCATCTCCTGGTGCAGATGTGAAACACTCTGGTGTTATGGTCTCAACGTTACGAGCAGAGACAGTGCTATGAGTAATAATGAAACTGCATGGGCAAAATATAACATAAAAATTACATGGCCCTAGTTTTCCACAACAAACTGCGCGATTCACTTCTGAAAGCAGAGCGTTTTTACCTGATGGGATGACCCCTAGAGAGCAAGGCTTCTTCCACGATGACTGCCACCCACCCCGGCAGCATGCATCAAGTTCCCAAGAAAAAGATAATTATTTCATCACCAGGAAGGAACTACAAGAGTGTGCAGAACCTATGTTTTGCAGCCAGTGCTTTTGCTTTTATTTGCTCTTCTCCCAGTGGTGAGTTTGAAGGAACAGAGAAAGTCAGCTCGGCTTCATGTGTGCACACAAAAGCTAGAGGGAGGAGCGGCATGCCGTTGTCTATCAGACCTAACGAAGGCAGAAACGCCAGTGCAGACCAGAGAGAAGTTGTGGCAGTCTACTCTAGAAGCTGGAAGCTCACCCAATTAAAGCACCTTACATTGCTGTGAAGTTTCACACCCGACATATAGATTAATCTACACCATGATTTAGCCTTATTGGCACCATAGTCCACCTTAATTAACCATATGGTTCCCTGCCACCTCCTGATCTTGTATGAATTTTGATGATCAGCTGCAGGTCACAGTAGGGAGAGGAAGTGTTAGATAACTGCAGTAGAAAAGGCAAAATAATTTTGAGAGAACAGAAGGATGAAAAGAATGGGAGGGGACAAAAATTGCCCTGCCAAGGTTAATTTCTAGAAATGTGATATGCAAGTCACAGAAGTATAAAATGTTACTTTATGGCATTGGTCAAATATCCATTGGCTCAGAAGTACCTCATCTTAACATCAGTAAAAGGTGAGACAGAAAGAATGTAACCCAAGATTCACGAATATAAAAGACCAATTAAAATCTATTATTTTAAACAGTCTACTAGGGTATGTATTAAATGGAGCATTTCAAGGGTTACACATTTAACGTATCCTGTGGGAGATTACTTTTCCCCCAAATAATGTTTTTCTTCCAATTGCATAATTTCATTTTTCACCACCTTCTTATGCATTTGATGACAGAAGTAGGTTTCAGTTGCTTTTCCAGAACAGCTGGATGTTGTCAAAACCACATGATGGTAGGTATGGCCAAAGCAAGCCAAATGCTCACAAAGATATGAAAACAGCATGAGCCTGCAGAGGAAGGGGTCACCAAAGGTGATTGGGAGACCAAATCCAGTAGAAACAGGTATGTGACTAGCTGTGATGAAATGCATTCTCCTCAGAGCAAACAGATTTACTCACAGAATCATAGAAGATGCGAAGTTGGAAAGGACCTGCAAAGATCAAGTCCAACTCCAGGCCCTGCAAGGACATCCTCAGGTGTCACACCATGTGCCTGAGAGCACTGATCAGATGCTTCTTGAACTGTCTCAGGCTTGGCATGCTGTGACCACTGCCCTGGGGAGCTCTAGGGAGCCTATCCCCCTCTGGGTGAAGAACCTTTTCCTAATATCCAACCTAAACCTCCCGACAAAACTTCAAGCCATTACCTCAGGTCCTGTCACTGGTCACCACAGAGAAGAGATCAGTGTCTGTCCCTCCTCTCACTTCATCTGATCACAACTTTGATGTGAATGTGTACGGGTATACAATTTTTTTGTGTGGACACAGGACAGAAGAGAACCAACTGCAGCATAAAACCCTGTAACATTAACCATTTACATATAAACTCCTCTCACTTTACATCTTCTCTGGACACCAGCTGTAGAAGCTCACTGATATTACATCATCAGTAGCTTTTTAAATGCATTTTTACAGGTTTTCCACAAGAATCAGCCTTATTTCTGAAGGCTGAAGGAAAAATGAAGCTGTCCCAAATTACATGTTGTGTCTCTCTGAATAACTGTGGTTCCAGAAGTTGGACAATAATCCTCTGATTATGCTTCTGAACTCTTGCTTAATTACTGGGGATTTTCTGCCAGCTACCCATCTACTTACAGTCCTTAGGCACAATCAAAACATGTTTGCTCTAGGGAAAAAGAAACATTTCAGTGCAATCAAGCGCATCTGGTGTAACTAATCTGGTTAATCACAGCAATGTGAGGGACACAGAATATGCATTAGAAACATGAAAAAAGAACGACTTTCAACATGCTTTTCAAACTGCACAATAATTTATCTTAATTATTAATCCTAACATAAAACGCTTAAATGCATTTGTTTTTGCAAGTCTTAGTATTTCTGTCACCTTTAAATTTTGAGAACTGACTCAGGAATGTGAAAGAAAGCTAAATTTACAGAATTCTCACATACATTAATCAGCTCCTTAGCAGAAAAACAAGCCCGTGATCCGCATTCCTGCTGAGACTTGAGGGCAGTAAATACATTTTCCTGACTATTTTGGTGTCCAGCCTGGGAAGACATTTCATTCTTCTATTCAAACAGATCCTGAAAGCATCTCCTTTTTATGTGACTGTCCTGGTTTCATTTAAAATAACGCTTAATTTAAAACTAGTCAGAGCATGATCACTGTGATTTCAAGAATTCAATGTGAATGAGTTAAGAAATACCAGCAATCTTCTGTTTGGAGTTCAGTCCAGTAGCATGAAGTGTATTTGTCGCTGCAGAGACTTGGGTGGGTTTTTTTCTTTTTTCCTTTTTCTTTTTTCATTTTATTCATTTTTAAATTTTTTTATTTTTAACTTTGCCTGAAAACTAGACTAATAAAAACAGAATAGTAAAATACTCTGGAACAGTAAAATTTTGCTGTTCTTGACATCCATGAGCAAAACAGTAATATCCTGTGAAAATAACATAGTGCTTTAAAAAGGTGCAATATACCTGTATAGCTAAACTGGTTTACCTAGTATAAAACTAACTATACACAAGCTTGAAAGCCTGGGAGTTCAAGATTTTAAAACTTTAAAATCTCATTAAAGAGATTGAAAAGACAGATTTATGGCAATCACTACAGCATAAGGAAGGTGCACCAGGAATCCTTCAAAATTCCAAAGGTTAAAGAAGTTAAGTGCTGGGTTCAGATCAGAAGGGTTCATTAGAGTAACCACAATGGAGCACATGCAAGGGCAGGGAGGCAGGAAAACTTCACAAGAATCTCCTTTATGGCAATAAAGGGATGGGGAGGGGAAAGTCTTCAGTGAGTGAAGTTTTCCTTTTGTTATCATGACTTTTAATTCTGCATTATAGTTTGTATTTTTGGTCTTCTCATCATTATGAACTTCATATTGCTGGAGTCTTCTGGCTTTTAGTCCATTCCTTTCTGAGTGCAGCCTGTCAGGCTCTCAGTACCTGTGAGACTGATGAGATTGGTGATACTGAGAGCTCTGCTGAGACGACGTGGAATAGCCCATTGTACTCTGGGACTGAGAAGATCCCTGAATGTTGCTTTGGTAACTCAGGCGTGAGCTGGAGTGCTGCGGGGAAAAAAAGAAAGAGATCAGGGGAGTGAAAACCAGCCTGCTAGGACTATGCAGCTCATGAAACTTTTAACCTCTCAGAAGATCATTAAACCATAATTGGTGGAGACGCTGACTAAACAGTGCTACTATTTAGGGTCTCATAAAACAAGTAAGCATTCTGATCTGCAACCAGCCTTGACATGCCACACAAAATACACAAGGTATTAGCAGACACCTAGGAGTAGAACATGTACACAGCCATTTTCTGAAGGAAAAACAGACAAGACACAAAACAGCAGATTCCCTTTCAAAATTCATCTGTTTCTTAAAATTATATCTATCACAACTGTAATTGCTATTACATAATTCAAATCAAACTGTTAAGGCCACAAAACCCCTTCCTGAAAGAGGTAAACTAAATAATATAGAGAAGAATTTTATTATTTTCTGAGAAAAAGACAATCATGACCGAAGAGTTATTCAATTTATCTAAATGGAAAATTGTGCAGTAAGACAAAATAATATAGTTTTAGGTGAGTCTTTAAACTTTCTGCCTCACTGTCTGGAAACAAGAAAACTACCTAAAGATGGGCATGCGTATGTGCAAAAACCTAACACTCATTTTCCTGAATGTTTTTCTTTTCACTTCCACAGTTTGAGATGTTAGGTCAGTGGACCCCAACCTCAGCAAGACAAATTCAGTGATTACTTGTGACCTCCAGCATGTTGAATTTGCCCTTTCATGACCACATCCATTCCCTGTGCAGAATTAATAACGAGTTGCCCAATAATGTAAGTTGCAAAATCACTTGGCATGAAAAGTACTGCTCAATAGATAGGGAAATCCCACCTCAATCCACATGAAAGGAGGGTCTATAAAAAACCCTCCAAAATTATTTGCAGTCAGCAAAGTTTTGTTTCCAGCCAAGTTAAGCAACGGTCATTCAACAAAGCTCTGTTCACTGCCTAGTTGGTGGTTCTACTTCGCTATGTCCAAGGGTCATACATAAGCCTGTGGCCAACAGCAGTCATCTAGGAAAAATCTTAAGAACCCAAGTTGTAATTAAGAACCAGCATTATGAGTTCCAGAAAGACTCTGGAGAAGTTTGAGTACTGGATGGAAATCCTATGAAGAGACAGGGTCTATAAGAACACCAAATCATCCACAGACCAAGAATCTGCTCAGTGAAGGCAATACTCCAGTCAGCGGTTTCATCTAACCACTGCACCCCAACCAGGAAACCTGTGAGAATCTCCTAGCAATTTTTCAGCTGGAAGATGAAAGAGCAGCATCCTAAAGTTCAGACAGTCTAAAAGAGCTCTGCCCTTTGTTTCTGTACATAGCATAATAGTGCTAATTTTATATAACCTGTGAAGCATACTAAATCCTAAAAACATCACATAAATTTTTAATGTGTCCTCTCTAACATGGGAATACGAAGGTTGCTTTCAAGGTCAAGCACAGTGAGCCTAAAGAGAGAGAGGTAACAGTCCAATATTACAGACCTCTGTATCTTATTACAAGAACAGTAAAACTAATAGCCATACAGAGTAACTTTTTTGTAAGGGTCAGTTTTGGAGACAACAGCTCAGCACACTGGCTTTGGAAGAGACGTGTTACTGGGACTGTTCAGTCTGGAAAAGAGGAGGCTCAGAGGGGACCTCATTGCTGTTTACAACTACCTGCGGGGAGGTTGCAGCCAGATGGGTGTGGACCTCTTCTTCCAGGCTGACGACACCAGAACGAGAGGGCACGGCCTCAAGCTACGCCAGGGGNATTCTGTGATTCTGTGTTCCAACAAAACACACGCTGTCAATACCAGATTATTCTTGGCTTGCTTTGTTAGGTTGTAACAAACATCTGAAACATGAAATTTATATCAAAATTCTGAAATCTTTTTCAACCTCTAATGGAAAAGAAAAAGAATTGTGATATGACTTTATAAGAGTTCATTCTGGATGAAAAGCATCAGCTCATCATGCTAAACAAAACACCCAAGGTCACATAAGCAGTGCTCAGTAAAATTCAACAAGGACTTTGCACCACCAGCAACATATATCGAGGTTGGTGAACTACAAGAAAATTTCCACAGAGACTTTAGATCCTAGGCTAAATGAAACTCAAAACAAAGGGAATATTTTCTCTACTTCTGAATAAGATACAGTGGAGTAAATTAATGCCATAAGACTACAAGAATGCATTAACTTGTCCATGCTTAATTTTGCTCTACATAATATAATTTGTTTTTAACGAAGTCAGACTTGGACAAATTGCAGACATTCCTTTCTGGAACAGAAGACTGTCAGCTAGAATTTAAGGGCAGAAAGCCAAACACAAGTGTAAAAATGGATAATCAAACCATGCAATTTAGTGAGTGATGTAAAGGCAACATACAGATAATGATTTTGATTCCTGTGCTGTTGAAATTTAGAAGAAAAGTGTCACAGAGGGTAAAAAAAGAAAATCTATAATAAAAAACATATTCAGACTGCTAGCAAATTGTAAGGGGAGAATTTGTCAACAATTCAGAGAGCTGGATAAGAATTCTATAATGGATATCATCAAATGCAGAACAGCAGTCTTCAAAGTACAGACCAAAACAGATCAGCCATAAATACTGTGCAGACAGACAGCTGTAGTGATCTGTCCAGGCCTCAAGCCTGCCTGGAACTTTTCAAGAAAAGAACCTAGTTGTTTTTACCCTTAAATTGCCCTCAATGCCTTCATGCTCATTTGTAATTAAAAGAGTCAAACAGAAATGGCAGAAAAATGTTTGGCACCGAGAAATCAATTGTCTGTGGAGAAAGTCTGGAGGGCTACATCAAGGCAACCCCAGAGCTCCATGCTTTAAAAGCTACTTACTTCAAGTTTAAAGCAGCCTGAAAAGTCCATTCTCCAAGGTGGAGGTTTAGACCTCTCCAGGGGAGGTTTAGACTAGATATTAGGAAGAACTCTTTCACAGAAAGAGAGATTTCACAGTGGAATGGCCTGTCCAAGAAGGTGGTGGAATCGCAGTCCTGGGAGGTGTTTAAGAAAAGGTTGGATGATGTACCTAGTGACATCACTTAGACAATGGGATGGTGTGTTGGGTAATAGGTTGGACTCGGTGATCTCTGTGGTCTTTTCCAACCTTATAAATTCTGTGATTCTGTGGGATCCTCTCAAACCCTAGTAGGAGACAGAGTCCTCAGTATCATTTAAAATCTACCTTTAATATCTACCTTTTGCTTATTCTGCTTTCCACTCCTTACGGTTCCAAGCAAGCATAAACTCAGAAGTCCTGAAGACCCTGGTAAGTCCAATGTTTTCTATATTTAGTTTAAGTCACGTAACCAGTGGAAAATATAATTCTAGTGAGCAAAGACAAATATGCAAACCCCCAAATAATTCAGAGATATTGCCTTTACTTATGAATGCTGGAAAACTTATGTCCAGTTCTGGGCTCCTCAGTTTAAGAGGGATGTTGAGATCCTTGANGGTGATAGGTTGGACTTGATGATCTCTATGGTCTTTTCCAACCTTACTGATTCTGTGATTCTGTGATACTGGAAAACATGATATCTATTCAACTTTGGTCCCATTAGAAACGGTGCATGTCTTTGTGCCCTACTTCAGCATGAACATAGGGATGAACCAAAATATCATTCCTGCGCTAGCATGAATTTTCCTTTAACACTGGAAGCAGACTTAGAAAGATACCAGAATAAACTACAGAACCATACACGTGATAATATGAGGTAAAATGAAATGGAGAGCCNTCAACATCCCTCTTGAACTGGGGAGCCCAGAACTGCACACAGTACTCAAGATGAGGTCTGACCAGCGCCGTGTACAGGGGAAGGACAACCTCCCTGGACCTTCTGACCACACTGTTCCTGATGCAGGCCAGGATGCCATTGGCCTTCTTAGCCACCTGGGCACACTGCTGGCTCATATTGAGTTTCCTATCAATCAGTACACCTAAGTCTCTCTCCACTTCACTAGTCTCGAGCCACTCCTCCCCCAGCCGATAGCGGTGCATGGGGTTGTTGTGGCCAAAGTGAAGAACCCGGCACTTAGTCTTGTTAAACCTCATACTGTTGGAGCCTGCCCATCTCTCCAGCCTGTCAAGGTCCCTCTGGAGGGCTTTCCTACCCTCCGGCTGTTCAACATTTGCCCCCAGCTTAGTATCATCCGCAAACTTCTAACTTTGCTTCTGCTCCTCACACAGGATTTAATATTGCCAAGACCCAAGCATCCTGAACTCGATGCAACACACCATTAACACCCAGTGGCTTCAGTAAGATTACTCTCAAACATAAATTAAGCAAATGTTAGAGTGCTTTCCTGGAGTGGACCAGTCCTCAGCATTTTACAGGGTGCAGTAGATAAAACACAAACTAGTATTCTATTGAAAATTACTAATCACAGAACAAAACCTTTTAACTTAAACCCCACCTTACATGAAAAATTCATTAAAACAAGATGCGTCCTCGCAGTGAGGAAAGGGGGAAATGACAGAAACAGCCAAATTTCAAGAGGTACCTGATAATCTGAAGGCATGACAGGCCCGCCTGAGTTAGCGCCTGAAGGCCCTATGCGTGGTTTCTTGTTTGGAGGCACCTGGTTGAGGCTGGAGTCCTGGCTGTGCTGGAGTCCCGCACCTGCAGCCCCTCCGCCCGCGCCGGCACCCCCCGCCGTCCCGTTGGTCTGGGTGCTGTTCTGCTGCTGTGGCTGCGGCTGCTGCGGCGCTGCCTGCGGCTGCTGCTGAGGTGCTGTTTGCTGCTGATGCTGATTCTGCTGCTGTTGATTCTAAGGAAAGAAGCGACACAACCTGGTCACTTGCTATGAGCTGGGTTTGTAAGCTTTACGGAGTTTCCAACGCTGGCACCACTGAGAAGAAGGCAGGCCCACCTGCTCCAAAGGTAAACACAGCAAGGCTGAGTGTTAGGAGAAGTCTGTCCTTAGTAAGCCTTGTGGGGATATCCCATTTGTGGTTGTTTCGCTTCTGTAACAAACAGAGCTGGACTAAAAACGGAATGACAGCCTAGTGATTCCTATAGCAAGCCAAGCACTCAGACAGGACGACACAAGGAACCATTTCTAAATCAGTAATCGCCGAACAAACTAAATCAAAACTCCTGAAGTTTCACTAGTACACAGCGAACCACTAGTACACAGTGAACCACAGTAAATTCTTGTAAGTGCTTCAACAGCCTTGACCTCTCAGAATCAAAACAATTTTTCAAACAGTCACATCATCATAACCCGAGAAGGCTGGCAGCATTACTGCCGAAAAGGTAAGAAAATTGAGACCAAAGACATTATATAATTTCTTCCAGGTTGCAAGGAAATTCTGTGGCAAAACCAAAAACCAGGTTTCATTACTGTTTTGATCTCCTGTGCTTTTAAGCACCTGGCAAATAGAGCCAAATATGGTGCGCAAAGTATAGGGTCAGAAAATCTTACTGAAATAGCAGAAAAGTGAAAATGGACCAGAGACAAATAGTTGAAGACAAAAGACAAGGAGGCAGCTGAAAGAAGAATCTAGTAAGGGAAGAAGACAAGCAAAGGGCGGGAAGTCAGATAATTAAGATGACACTGGGACGCAACAGGAAGAGAGACAGAGAAAAGTGCCACAAAAGGGAGAAAAAAGGCTAAGAAGGAGAACACAAGAGCAAAAGATATTGCACTCTTCGGGCTTCAGATGGCTACAGGCTTAAAAGAGTATTAGGGATGTGCAGGGAAAACCAGCAGCGTGTAACCCTGCCCTTGATGGTTGGACAGTTCTGGAAAAGACCACCCATTCATCTGCTTTTGAGCTCTAGGGATGGCTCTTCCATCACGGCAGTAAAGCACATAAGAGAACTGAAAATAAAAGCAATTTCACTCCAAATGTGAGATATGTCAATTGCTTATCATAGAAAAAACATACAATTGACATGGCTTGAAATAAAAATCCTTGCTACCCTTCCCCCAATATACTGTAGGGAACGTTCCAGGATAACACATTTTCCTATAATATCTGTTTATATAATGATCAAAGCTTTAGTATGGAAGCTTGTTTCAAAAACCTCACTTCATTAGTTTTTCAGAAATCCTGACAACTAGTTGCCACTAGCTGAAAATTCTCGATGCCCCAAATCACCAAGAGATATTTAATTACCTCAGATAAATGACATAAAAATCTGTATCTATGCCATTCATCACAATGGTCTCCCAAGATACATTCAGATGAAATTTGCAATCATGTATTCATTTCATTCATCTTCATTCAAGATTACAAAGAAGCCTTGCATCTTCAACCACTTCGAGGTGGCTTGCAATTCCATTTCACGTTTAGCAAAACTAATACTGTACCCTCCTGCTTGTAGTCCCCAAATACCATCTCAGTCAGATTTTGTATTCCGTAAAATTTAAATTTAATTAAAAAAGTTAATCAAACTACTATTTTTTTTAAAAAAAAACTATTTAAAAAAAACTATTACGAAGCAATTCACCTTTTCGTAATGGTTTGAGCTTCACTTATGTGAAAAGTGACATGTGGTCTTTTCCAATTACAACTGAAAGCAGAATAAAATTATGACAATGTAGCCTAGTTTGAAATTAATTGTTTCAAAAAAGGTGAGGTTTAGCTTTTGGGGGGGGAGAAGGATGTAAGCCAGTCTTTCTTTCCCAAGTTGTTGGAATGGGTATTATAGATAACACAGCTATTGGCTCATAAATGCTCCACCTGCAGAACGCCTACCTTTTCATTTTTTTGAGTGAGGTTTCCAACTACCAGATTCCAGGACTGAGAGAGAAATCAGTTTATTTTAACATAATTTTAACATAATAGCATGTTTCTCCTCTAAGAGAGTGGTCATGTACCTTGAATAAACATAGCATAAACCACTGTGTTAAGGAGTATTCTACATTTGAAAACCACCAGCTTCGCTTTTTTTGTAGAATCCCCAGGGCTGCCATCTCCACCCATTAAGTCCAAATGGCCCATCCCTTCTAGGGCTACTTGAAACCATTATATCAAGGATGAGCCATTTCTCTTTAACAGCTCGAAATTATCATAATCAGAAGTAGTAGTTTGCTACTGAGTTCCCAGAATTAAACACAAAAAGAAACTGACTTTTGTGTTTTTCTGTATAAGACGTATTTTTTGTAAAAGTTTTAAAATGCAGATTTTTGTGTTTCTCTTTATAAAATGTATTTTTATGTGAGTTAAGGTTGCATTTTATGTTCCTTTTGTAGGTTTAAGTGGGATTTCATTTTGTATTTCTTTGGAAGTTCCAACTGCATTTTTTTAATCTTTAAAATTTTGTATTTTGAGTTTGAAGATATTTTTTCCTGCAACTGTATTTTTCTTTTATGTGCATCCCTAGAAGTTTAAATTGGACATGCTATGTTTTCATTCTGAAAGCCCTTTTTCACTTGTCTTGCCTTGTTTTATTACGGAACAGGTAAATACAACTTGTTTCTCTATGTTCTTTTTTTCATAACAAATTTGTTTGTCTCAGATTTTATGTGAATCTCACTATTCAGGGTTGCCTAAATCCATTTAAAGATTCTTTAAAATTGGAAATCCTGTATAGGGTGTATTTTGTAGTTTTTCTCAACTTTGTGTGGTATTTTATGCATTTTTTTCTACTACCTATTCCTATGTTACTCCTTTGAAGACTTCTTCTGAAATGAAGTGAGCACGTGCAGACATAACCAATCAGAAGTCGTGAATGATCAACTTTGCCTCCTGGAATACAACTCTGACCAATCAAACTGTACTCCACCTCCTAAGAAATGACTCTCACNTACTCCACCTCCTAAGAAATGACTCTCACCAATCAAGATAGACTCCTCTCAGATATTAGAGGATAAAAAGGTCAAGCCAACCTCAGCCAAATTGAGTTCTGGGTATTGGATGCCAGGCTCCCGGTGCTATTAACCTTGCTGTATTGCCTCAGTTCGCATTTTTACTAAATCAATTTTAATATTT
>WEKX01025377.1:0-77221 GCA_013390025.1 Pitta sordida | reverse complement strand
CTGTACTCAGCGCTGGCCAGACCACATCTTGAGTACTGTGTGCAGTTCTGGGCTCCCCAGTTTAAGAAGGATGTTGCGCTGCTTGAGAGGGTCCAGAGAAGGGTGACAAGGATGGTGAAAGGACTGGCGGACCAGCCCTATGGGGAGCGACTACAGGAACTGAGGTTGTTCAGCCTGGAGAAGAGGAGGCTCAGAGGGGACCTCATTGCTGTTTACAACTACCTGAAGGGAGGTTGCAACCAGGTGGGTGTGGATCTCTTCTTCCAGGCTGACGACACCAGAATGAGAGGAGATGGCCTTAAGCTACGCCAGGGGAGGTTTAGACTGAATGCTCGGAAGAGGTTTTTCACAGAGAGAGTGATCTCTCATTGGAATGGTCTACCCAGGGAGGTGGTGGAGTCACCATCCCTGGAGGTGTTTAAGAGAAGACTCGATGAAGAGTTCAGTGACATGGTCTAGTTGGTGGTGAGTTGGAGTAGATGATCCTGTGGGTCCCTTCCAACTCGGAATAACCTGTGAACCTGTGAGCCTGTGACATCACCTCACACTATACCAGGGAAGATTCAAATTGGACATCAGGAGGAATTTCATCACTGAAAGAGTTGTCAAGTATTGGAAAAAACTGTAAAACCCCAGGGTCCAGCCTACAAGCTCATTGAAGGGTTTTACTTCAAAAAATATACAGGACTCCAAAAATTCACCCCATTGAATTTTTTAAAAGAGCCCATAGTTCTTTAATATTTTGAGATAGCACAAGGAAAACACTACACATGCTTTTTTAGGAGGCCAGATACTTTTACTGCAAACTTTAGAAAATAAGAGGACTTGGCAAAAATTTAAAGGGCAATATTCAACCAAAAGAAAACATTAAACTAAGCATTGACTTGGCACCTGTTAACCCATGCAATTTACCAAAATCCAGTCCATCCAGTTTTGTGTTGCCCAGAATGTCAAGAAAGGAGATTAGGAGAATAAAAAAGAAGGAAAAAGAGAGAATTATAGCCACACCCCCTAGTTCCACTGTAGATCCAGCTACTAGGAGTCTAGAAAATACTCCAGACCTCTGTGGCAATCCCCTCCAAATGGGACTTCTGATTTGCCATTCTGGGGCTGAGTTAGGGACTCCTGACTGTGAGACAAGGCAGTGCTCCTGGAGTCCATTGACTGACAGCTGCTCCAAGGATGCCCAAGGAAGCTTCAAAAGGCTAGACAGCAGCAGGGCACCACCTCATCTTCATGAAATTTGACCTGTCCCTTCACGCACACACGCATACACACACTTGGGTTTGTCTGAGCCAGTAATTAATGTAACAATTCAGTGTTTCACACAGACTGGACAGGAAGATTGTGGACTCACCATCCTTGGAATTGTTCAAGAAATGACTAGATATGATATTTTGTGTTACAGTTTAGTTTACAAGGTGAATTTTGTTCAAAGGTTGGACTTCATTTTGTGGGTCTTTGTTACAAATGAATTAAAATGTTACTTTAATTCCCATAAGAAAGAATTAAGGTACAAATAAGACCAGATGTAGATTTAAAAATGATAAATGGTTTTTTATTAAATATAAAACTAGAGCATCAAGAAAGAGAAAGAAAAGACAGAGAAAACTGGGAAAAAGCTAAGAATTACATTAAAAAGAAGCACAGAAAAAAAATTACCACCACAATGTTTCAGTGTCTGTTAAAACAGTTGAAATATAGTGAGTTTCAGTGATTTTGGTGATCATTGGTCTGCCATTACACATGTACTTGCAGCCATGCTTTGGAGTTTTTATGCCAAGATGCTTTTCCTAGACATTGCTGGAATTTAGTTTACTTCTCAGCCAGAGAGAGAAAGAGTTCTTAGTAGCTGTATTTTCCTGATTTGAGTCTCCTGCCTGGCAAAGTCTTTCTGCCACACACATGTGGGCTCACCAATCATGGAGGGAAAGCAGTATGATGAGCAGGGAGCAGTTGGCAACAAAGTTCCCTCTGCAATGAGTGTCTCTGGATCGGGCCATGTCCAGGCTTCCAGGAAGGTATGGCTCGGGGTTCCTCAGCTGCCCTGCGAAAGTTGGATGGACTCAGATCTTTCAGGGATGCAGCCCTCAACCCTTCTCGGCAGCAGCAAAGTCTTAGCTCTTAAGGCACATCCACCCCCAGTGACTGCATGACTTAGACAGAGTATCTGAGTAAACATTCACAACACCTGGTTTTCCAATAGAAGAGTGATGAGGAGAGAGGAAAGGGGTGGGGCAAAGGAGAGTGGGGGGAAGTTCCAGTTTCTCAATAGGCTTCTCCTGCTCACATTGCTGATAGGCGCAAAATATTCTGAGTTGGAAGGGACCCACAAGGATCATCAAGTCCAACTCTTAAACGGCACCACTGCGTCCTCATTGGGGAATGGACCCCCGTCTCCCACGTGACAGGTGAGGACACTCACCACTATACTAAAATAGATTTTGTGTATGTTCCCTTGTCATGTGGAGCAAGCCTGAGACAATGGAGAGGAAAATTTTACAATGAAGAAACAAATCTTAATTAATAGTTCACCACAGCCTCTTCCAGCAGCAATGATTCTGTGATTCTATGAATACCTGGGGGTAACATTACATTTTAGGATAGGCAACTTGGTTGCTGTTTTAGGTAGTCCTGAATGTTTAAAATAAGCTGTTTCCGGTGTCCTGGCTTAGGGGTTTTTTTTTACTGCTTTGACAGCGAGGGGGTTAACAGCTCAGTTCTGGCCTGGGCCTCAGTGCTGCCATGTCATTCATGGTTATAGAGACAGAGATGTCTCTTTGAATAAACATATTCGGGAGAGAAGAAAAAACTCAGTAGCAAGATGTAGGGTGCCGGCTCAGGACCTGCGTCGAGAAGCTGAAAGACCAAAGGCACCCCAGGCCCACGAGAGAAGGGGTAGGAATGTTCTTCCAGGCATCCCGCTGCTGCTTGTGAATTGGACAGACCATAGTAAGCCTATGGACTAGAGAGAAAGGAACCAGTGATGCAGAATCCATCTAAGTCATGACTGAAGATGGAGAGATCAAGCTGGAAAAAAAAAAGCTGCAGATGTTTTTCGGAGCCCAGAAACACAAGTCTGGAGCTGAGAGCTCGGCAAAGATCCTTTCGACAGACGTTATGTGCATTGTGGTAGGATCTGAACGATGTACTTTGGGATGGGCTCATTATGACGCAGTAAATAAAGCCAGTACTTAAAAGCTGCAATCCTGGCTGTGACTTTTGGACAACAGAGAATTTTGGAAGAACTGTCATCCCTGGGTCGAGATCTCACTTGGGAGAGGATCATGAAAGACTTTTCCTCTCATGAAAGAGAGAGAGAGAGAACTTTATGAAAGGGCAGAGAGATGGTTTCTACCCTGCATCTGGTCAGAAATGCCAACTTGCCTGGTTTACCCCTACCCTATGTTCCCCCTTTGTCTCCTGGTGAAAAAAGGGAATATGAGATCTGTTGTAAGAGAAGGAGGGCTGGGGGGGAAATGTTGCCTTTTAAATCATGCTTCCTTCGCAGTTCTGATCTCATTAGTTAGAAAATAAATCCTTTATATTCTTTACTTGTAGTATGCTTTGCTTTTTTGCCTGTGACCAGTTTTGTTTTCCAGCTCTATTTTCCAGTTTTTCCTCCAGGAAAGGTTGTGGGTGAATCTCTGGCATCCAGCCAGGGTCAAACCATGACACCTGGTTAAAGTTTACAAAGTTAAGTTCTTCCTAACTAGGTTAGGAAGTGTGCTATTATTAGACCATGCATTCATTACTGAAGTGGAATAAGAAGTCTGAGGACGAGAGAGCCAAGGAAAGGTATGAACTCTCAATATTTCTATCTGAAGTTTTGCCATTCTGCATAAAACACTGGGGTCAGACAAAGATATAATAACACATGAGCTTAGGAGCTCAGTCAGAGACTGACAAAAAGAATAGGAAACCTAAATCTATTATCCATTCTAATAAAGCAAGTCTTTTGTCAGAAAATTATTCTGGCTAAAGCTGAGGTCCTTCAGGATTTTAGGTTGTAAATGAGGAGGTCTTTGGAGAATCATAATTTTCAATGTAGTGCCTGTATATTCATATCAATGCACTTGTTTTCTGTGATCATTTCCCATAAGAACTTCTATGATTGAATTTCTTTGAAATGAATATTCATGCAAAGTATATGTATTAGCCTGCATATCTGAATGCTTGTACAAAAAAAAAAAAAGCACTTTCTGCAAGCATTTACATTTGAAATGAATTGCAGTCACCCAATCATAAACTGAAAGCCCTTTCACATGACTCATATAATCAGATACATGAAAGTCATATATATCCTTCTGAACTGCAAGCTGTCATAAACTGAACGAACCACAGAAAAACACAGAACAGTAAAGAATGTTCTCAATCGAACAGGATTTTTAATATACAATTGGCCCTCTTCCACTTCACTCCCCCCAAATAGCAGCTTCACATCTTCATGGCATGATTTTTCAGTGATTAAGGAGGCCCGTTTCGGGACTGCACATGCGCAACGTGACATGCATGAATATTCAAAGTAGGCAGTTGTGGATATGCAAAACTCTCTCACCTGCAGGCGCCCATGACACAGCGGCTTGGGGTGGGTGCCTGCGCCACGGTGGAGCCGGAGCCGGGCATGCACCATTCCTGAAGTGGCTTGGCTCCGAGAGAGGAGGCTTCATGAAGTTATGAAAGATTTACACACTCTTAGGTTAGACGTGGTGTCTGAGGCTTTCTTCATACTACCCCAAGCATGGAGACACGAGGCCTACCCACCGGGAGAGACACTGGGAGAGAGGTGTATGTGGCTCTCCACACCTGTGTCCCCAGCCAAGTGGAAAAGGGTTTTTTCCTGACATGGGGTGACCGCAGGCACCAGGAAGCACCAACACAAACACTGACACACAGCAGGGCAGTGTCAAAACAGCGCTGGAGCACCAGGGGGTGGTGTGAGGGTGCGGGACAAATTTGCATATTAATAAGCTGCCATTCTACGTGGACGGAGGGCTTCAAGGGTAAGGGGCAAGACCCACAGTACCATGGTACAGGAGACACGACTGTATTTCTATTTGTATTAATTTCTTTTGTATTATGATGCTCATGTCTCAACAAGAATTTTTAAAGAGTGAAATTATTCTTGTGACGAAAAGAATTGGGCTTTGCCAGGAGCATGCCCCACCACTGCTTACATGGTCCTCCTGGGCAAAAGTAACAAAACTGAAAATGCTGCAGGGTAATGAGACTTTGGCAGAAATATTTGTTCTGTGAAAAGGGGTGTTTTCTTCTCTCTTATGTATGTTGCCATGAAAAGGTGTAAACAGGATTCTGAAGGTTTACAAGATGACTATAGCTTAAGAATAAGGATTTAGGACAGCGGATGTCTGAGTTTGAATAAAGTACCACTCAGAAAACTGAGGAGCATGCCACTGCACCTCTGAGATGCCTGGTTTTTCCCTCCATTCTCAATATAAGATTTTGATGCAGAAGAATTAAAACTTCTGTATAACCACTCAACCATTCTCATCGTTTATTGTTAAACATCAGGTGTTCAGCATCAGGAACCAGAATCCAGGATACAAATTACAAAAACAAAAGGTTTAAAAGTCATAAAATTTGTTTGTATTTTAAATATATATATAGTCTCACACTCTGAGTCTTTATAAGAGAGGCTTCAGCTTTTTTAAACTACTCTACCCCAGAATCTCAAAGGAAGGACTGATTTGTCAGTTATTTGCTTATATTGCATGTTTCCAGAATCAAACAGAAGCCTTAAGAGTAAAAGCTAAATGTCAGTGAACTCAATAGCTAGCAGTTAGTTGTGCACATAAACTGGGAATAGGGACGGGAGAAAGACAGGAAAAAGGCTTACATTAAAACCTTGTAGTAAGCAAGACTGAAAGAACCCTGATGTATGAAAATGTACTATGAGCACCACTGAAATTTGGTAAGGGAGACTTTAATATCAAGCAACCAAACACCAACCCTGTACCATAAAGAAAGTGTGGCTAGATGGGATGTAGATATCACCCACAGCTGTACTTGAATTTTGTCACCTCTCTATTTCCCTTAAAAAATAATAATGTCACCCTGTGTAGTCAATCGCTTCCATTTACCAAACTGTCCTAACAAAAACTGAGGTGCCAGCTCTGGTAGAAAATGATGATGAAAAGTAGAAAAAGCTGGCTGTTCTGGCACCAAAATAATTTACACAATTTCTGTTAGTGTAAAGATAGTTTAAACAAGATTTAATTAACACGTGTGTGGTTTTCTCTTTTTTTGGCTAAGGTGTGATTGATGCGTCTAAGCAGAGCATACAAATAGGCATTAATGCACTTGTAGTTCAATCCTATTGACATCAAACTTTAAATAACCCATTGACTGCAGTAGGACTTGAGCCTCTTCCTCTGAAGGTTACAGATCTTCTCCTGTATTGAAGTACACAGCCCAGTGCTGTGACCTTTCAGAGAAACAACAGCAGGACCTCAGGAGGAGAATATATTTGTTCTTAAAAAGCTTATAGGTTATTTTTGAAGTAAGGAAGAAGGAAGAAAAAGCTTTAATGACTTAAAAAACTGTGCACCAAAAGACGTGAGAAGAAAATATGGCAGATATCTTTTCTGAGACTTACAGAAAAGGTCTTTGAAAATTCAAATATTTCTTTGTATCTCAAGTTCTTTTGTCTTCAATGCAGAGAGTACATATGCTAAAAGCACAGGGATAAACTGTAGGATCCCAAAAGAACAATAGCAGAGAATCTGAATGTATTTGAAGCTTCCATGAAAAGTCACTTAGAATATGAGATAGCATCTCAGTGACCCAACAGTGAAAATTTCTTTAGTACTTTTCTCCTTTTTGTCTCTTGGATCATGTCCCTGATGCCTCAAATCAGCTATTGTTGCCTTTGCAGGAAAATTCATGTCTGTGTATACCTGGAGTTTTGTGGGCCTGGATTTTATAAGACACAAATGCTCTAAATTTTTAACATATGTTACTTTGTTAGCTGAAGATGCTCAGAATACTAACAGAGAGGAATTTATAGAAGGAGAAATTGGGCTATAAACACTTTTGGACTTTATGACCTGAAGACCTTGCAGAATCAAGAACGATGTGATAAGAAAATTGAGGTCTTCTCTGTTTCAAAAATAGAGTCCAATGGTAAAATTCACTTTGTTTTCTATGCTCTTATCAAGCAGATACAGAAAAGATGGTGAACTAGTTGCAAATATATCCTTCCATATTTCTACTCAGCACTTTCTTTATAACACCTCTCTATTCTGCACTGAAATATCTATACCAATGCCAGTGATGAGATCAATCTAGGGAAAGGGAGAAGAAGGAGTGCAAGACAAAGCCTGCACCCACTTTTGTCAGTCGTGGTCTTTTAAAGCAAGGAATAAAACAGTGACAAATGGTGAATAGAAACTGGATGGACTGAATCCTAAATAAAGAAAAAAATAGCAGTAAATTGCAAAGAAACAGAATAAAGTAGAGGGGACGTGGAAAGATATACTGAAGAAAACATGTATAAACAGAAGGTACATAAAGAAAGTGATGTTAGAAAAGAAGAAAAGAGGCAGACTGTTTTTAAATTGATAGGCATGTATAAAAAAAACTCATTCAGATTTTAGTAGTCTTCACAAGACATCCCTGTTCTTGAAGTGTGAAGTTCATCACTCTTGCAATCTGCAGAAGCAGCTAATCTGACCAAGTAAGTTTGCATTTTTAATGTTTAAAAAATGTTCATTAGTTGTTATGTGACAGTAGTGATCTCAGCAAAACATCTGGACGTAGAGGTAGAAATAGATTAAGGGTGTTCACTGAAAATACAGATCACCGTAGTACACACTAAAAATGGTGTCATCTTACACATAGAAAAAAATAATGTTATTTTAATGACTATGTCAATGAATAAGTTTAATGTGTGAGCTTAGGACTGCTTTTTGGCTAAGCATTCTTTGTTTACTGAAGATAGAGATGTTTAAGAAGATACCTTCTTAAGAATTGCAGTTCATATTTGTTTAATGCTTAAGCTGAAAAAAACCAGAATTAAAACTTCTGGAAAAAAAAATAAAAAGGAAAAATATTAGTTTCAAGAGGAAAAAACACAATAAAGATTCCTTTTTAACATTCAAGAAAATCCAATATTTTAACATAAAATGTCAGCAAGTCGGAGACTTATCACTTTTTTGTGGTATTCTTCCCCTTCCCTCTTCATAACTGGATGTTTAATTACTGGTATGCTTCAAATCAAAAAGCATAGAAAATAGGATACTTTGGGATTCAGAGGTTTAATCTTTCGGACGTCAAAAATTTTGTGATGTGTTCAGATGATTTTCTACAAAAAAAAAGAAAACTTGAAAATAAGGATCTATTTTCAGTTATTTTAATTTTTGCCTAGGGAGATATAATTTTCTTAACACAACAGGGTTTCAATTTTAGAGCAGTTCCTTACCTTTTATTTCTTATGAATTATCAAGCTACGCCAGGGGAGGTTCAGTCTTAACGTTAGGAAGCGGTTTTTCACAGAGAGAGTAATTGCATATTGGAATGGGCTGCCCAGGGAGGTGGTGGAGTCGCCATCCCTGGAGGTGTTTAAGAGAAGACTGGACGAGGAGCTTAGTGACATGGTCTAGCTGGGGGGTGTAGGGCTGGATGACCCTGGGCCCCTTCCGGCTTGGAGTGGCCTGCTAGACTGTGAGGGATCTAGGTTGGTGTTATGCTCTGGGATGTGCTCTCGGTCTCTGTACGGGTGTTAGGTGGTGAGTTGGACTAGATGATCCTTGTGGGTCCCTTCCAACTCATAATATTCTGTGATTCTGTGATTCTGTGATCACACTAACAGATGTGGTTCATTGTGAGCACATAGAGATGTCATTGGGTTCACTTGGCTACAGAGGAACTTCTTGAAATCTGGGCCTAAAATGTTGTAAGAAGTAATTTTGGAACCACGTTTAAATTTAGGTCAAATATTTAAAGCTAATTATTTTGTCATTTGTCCTCAAAATACATTTCTGGAGTTGCAGTTCTGCTAAAATGAAGAAGTTAATGCATTGAATATTAACACACATCATATTATTGGTATTATCTTAGGCTGTATTTATTTGGAATGTCAGTTCATTACTAGCTGAAATTCTACTACAGAAATATTAAGCAAGAGGCATCAAGGGTAATACTATATTTCCAGATAAGTAGGAGTGCTACTAATATGCCTTAATTAACTTCCATATGTGGTTCATATAGCTTGACGTCTGACTCTTCTGAGAAATTTATCAGCAGTAGNGAGTGGCCTGCTAGACTGTGAGGGATCTAGGTTGGTGTTATGCTCTGGGATGTGCTCTCGGTCTCTGTACGGGTGTTAGGTGGTGAGTTGGACTAGATGATCCTTGTGGGTCCCTTCCAACTCATAATATTCTGTGATTCTGTGATTCTGTGATCACACTAACAGATGTGGTTCATTGTGAGCACATAGAGATGTCATTGGGTTCACTTGGCTACAGAGGAACTTCTTGAAATCTGGGCCTAAAATGTTGTAAGAAGTAATTTTGGAACCACGTTTAAATTTAGGTCAAATATTTAAAGCTAATTATTTTGTCATTTGTCCTCAAAATACATTTCTGGAGTTGCAGTTCTGCTAAAATGAAGAAGTTAATGCATTGAATATTAACACACATCATATTATTGGTATTATCTTAGGCTGTATTTATTTGGAATGTCAGTTCATTACTAGCTGAAATTCTACTACAGAAATATTAAGCAAGAGGCATCAAGGGTAATACTATATTTCCAGATAAGTAGGAGTGCTACTAATATGCCTTAATTAACTTCCATATGTGGTTCATATAGCTTGACGTCTGACTCTTCTGAGAAATTTATCAGCAGTAGGATTCAAGGCAGTGCCCAATATAAATTTAATTCATTATAATGCTACATTTAATGAAGAAAAAAAGGTATTCTATAGAATTCAGGCTGAGTGGACATATTTGTTTTGGCAGGTGATAAACTTTTCCTAATATTGCTACAACTTTTTAACATAAAATTCTCTGCAATTAATTCCTCCTCACTATAGCTTCAAGAAAACATGGGAAAATCAGAAAGTAAATCAGAAACACAAATATGAGTCTCCCTGTTCTGCTAGTGAGTCTCTAGAAACTCTTCTTGAAAGTGGCAATACGTATGGTTGAGTAGGAAGTAATATTGTACTCCCATTGTTCATTTCATCATCTAGATGATTAAATATTTATACATATATATTTCAGCACAAAAATAATTAGCTTTAAAGAGAATAAAATGTTATAGAGCATATAAGAGTATGTAAAACTGAAAGTCGAGAACTACTAATCTGTATATTCAGAGAGAATTAACATGATCATTTATCGAGTTCTGTTTGTAATGTTTGCCATAGAATTGGAACCAGCAGTTCCCAGATCAAACTCACAAGTTTTTCTTCAGTTCCACAGGTAGACTGTGACCTCTTCTAAATCATAGTTATTCCATGTCATGTGGTAGCTCATCATCTGCATCAGCAGACAGTTGAAGAATGACTAAAGTATCCAAACCCCCTCCCTCTCTCTTCTTCCTAGTATATCAATATANCTCATAATGTTCTGTGATTCTGTTCTGTTCTGTGATGTCAACAACTGCCAAAATTTTCATCTGTTTTTTGAGAAGCTTATTTTGAAATAAAACTAATTAGATCAAAATAGAAAGAAATCTGTCCCATTTACCAGAGAAGAAACTGAAGCTCAGAGAAATGAAGAAAATTGTTCCACAAAGGGAATTCCTAAAAGAGACAGGACTTGTAGGAGAGAAAAATATTAGGGGAAAACACAGGGCTAGTTGACTTTCGCCAGTCTGACTGTAGGTTTGACACTGTTTTGAATGCTTGACATGCAAGTTAAGCCTGCTCCTCCAGTTCCTGACCCTACCACAGTTCTGGTGGGATGAAGCCAACAAGAGTTTTGTTATTCCTAAATGAGAGGCAATCTTCGACATAGTTTCATTGTCGTACCTTGATGAGGATCAGTTTCTTCAGAATAACTTCTGTGTTTAGCAAACATGATGAGTAAGTACTCAGCTAACATACTTCCACTTGGTGATATAGCTCCAAGAGAGGTCTAGTCTCTTCTGGACCGGTTGGAATTTTATGATTCATGTAGGCTTTTCAATATTGGATGAGGTAATTGGATCGATAAAATGGCCAGAAAATGAGGTACACTGTCTTTTTCTCAACGACAGATGGAAAAAATACCTTTCTGGCATTGGAATAAATTTGTGTATCAAGAATCAAAGAAGTTCAAAAATGCTCTCAGGCTAAGAACCAATTTGACTTTTGGAAGCAGAGACTGTCAAAGCATACACATGTGACACCACCATCAATACACTGCCTTCCTTCCTAGAAGGTCTTTAGAATCCCTTTTGAATAGATTTAGGCTTAATGAGTTGCTTCAAAGCCACTTGCTGGTTTTAGCTAGACAGAAAGATGACTTGATAACAGAGAGTTAGTCTCTCCCATAATGGAGTTTCACACAGGTGGCCAACAGAACCAGGTGGTCAGACATGATCTGGGCAGTAGAAACAAGTTTCTCAAACTTATTGGATTCTGACCACAATCACATAAGACCTAGATCGCTATCCAAATGAAATCCTTATAGTAGCAATATGTGTGCATTCTGAGGTAGACAAGGGGAGATCAAAGCCCCTGTGTAGCTAATAAATGTACAAGTTTATGTAACTTGTAAACATATGGCATCTGCTTGATCTTCATTCACAGCTCAGTTCTGGCATCTGTGGGACTAGCTCTGAGGTCATATAAAACCAAATAACAGTAAATGATAGACAAACTAATGCTCTACCATGTCTTTCTGCACAAGTGCTTCCAAAATTAGAGGTTATTCTTCTATTTTCATTGTGCTACCTACCATACTTTATTCAGTGGCACTCTATTTGCTGTCTTTCAAGTGGTCTTATAAGAAAGATAGGAACAGAATTTTCAGTAGAGACAGTTACAATAGGACAAGGACTAGTGGTTTTAAACTAAAAAAGGGTAGATTCAGACTAGATGTAAGGAAGAAGTTTTCTAAGAGGGTGGTGAAAACGCTGGAACAGGTTAGTCAAAAAGGTGGCAGATATCCCATTCCTGGTACCATTCAAGGTCAGCTTGAATGGGCCTCTGAGCAACCTGATATAGATGAGGGTGTCCAAGCTCAATTAGTCAAACCAGGAATGTTGGACTAATTGATCTTTAAATGTCCTTTCCAACCCAAACCATTTTATGATTCTGTGATTGTTTCTCAGATGTCTTTAGATCTGAGCAGGGCATGGAAAACAGATGAACTTCAACATGATTGCCTTTACATGAGCTATTGATTCCATTGATGATACATTTCACATTGGAAACAGCTTCCTGACACTCCTACAGAACATATGGCCATTTTTCAAAACTATATTTTGGTGTCTACAGTTGCAATATTTGCACATCCATGCTTCACTTTTAGTTCCAGTAAAAAAAATATTTCTGAAAGTCTTACTGGTATTGAAATACCTTGAGAAACTTGGCTTTTCTGGGGCAAAAAACATTATATCTCTTCCCTTCACTATGCAATCACCAACATGTAACGTCAGTAGTTGACAAGGAACACAATCTCTAAAGCAGATGGCCTGCTTATTGTGTTGTTGCTTTCCTCCTAGTCAGGCTAATTTGGCTTGGATGTCTTTCTGAGAGCTCTTTTAAGAGATGCCTGCTCTCTTGTTCAAGCTCCAAGTGTTTTCTAAGATACTGAAAAGCCTGGGATAGAGTGTGAGCAGGGAGAGACTTAAGAAAAGATGATGAATTTTAAAAAATATGTTTAAATTCTTGTTTTCTATGTTACTATGACAGGGCTAAGAGGAGGCCTAAAATGTCTTCATCTTCCCTCAGTTATATGCTCTTTCCTCTGGCCATATCCTCTTGTTATCTCAGTCCTCCATAAACATGCCATCATATACCAACAGCTGGGTGGAAACCAATGATTTTGTGTGCACAAATTTTTAACTGAGGAACGGCAAGATAGGTAATGATAAAAGATGTATAGAAGAGAAAAGATGTATACAAGAGAGAATGTTTATGCAGGCAGTATGCTCGGATAACTTAACCTTGTAAGACAGAATTCAGATAGAAAAAAGGTGGTAGGTAAGAGAAAATATGTCCATGTGTTACAGCATTGTCTCAATTCAAGATGAGAACTGCAACAAATTAAAATCCAACTTTCCCCAAACCTCCATCAGACACTGAACAGCATTTTTAAAATTATTGATAAACAATTACAAAGCTGCTGTCACACCTCTAGCATCATAATTCAAAATGTGTACCTAGAGGATTGTTTAAATCCCTGGTTACTGTCAGAAAAAATAAATAAGTCTCGATTCTCATATGGCACTGAGCTTTCCTGACTTGCTTCATTTCTACCCAGTGTATTTCCTCTCAGCTGTTTGAAAACTGACTAACAAGCCAAGCAAGTTTCTCAATTACAAGCCAAAAAAGAATGTCTGTAAATCTCTGGGTGCACTCTGAATGGGCAACTTAATTGCTGTTCACAGCTGCCAAATGCCTCAAGAAAACCCCAGTCACTGAAGTGGATTTAGAACCAGCCCTCTGATGAAAATATTGACAACTTCTTCCAGAGAAGCATGCATAGAAACATGACATCCTGGGACTAATATTTATTGCTCAACAACAGCTGGAAAGTTGTTCTCATCTGGTTTGGCTGGCTGCTTCACCTTGGAAATCAATAGCAGATTGGAGATATTTCACTCCATCTATTAGGTGCAATAAAAAAAAATCATTAAACTCAGAAACTGCATAAAACCCTCATTTGAATGTGGGTTCTATTCTATAAACCAAATTACAGGCCAAACACTATATATCTGTATTCCATGTCTAGCTGCTACAATAAATGATGCAATATATTCCGTCATGACAGTGCAGCTGCTGGTCTAATTCTGGAAATTACTGGGAAGTTAATTGCATTAGTTTGTTAACATGTTGTCTGATTACAGCACATCATAGCACACATAGGCATCAGGGGGAGCATCCAGAAAGGACTACGCAAAACCCATGCCATATCTGAACTGTCAAAAGTTCAAGGGAAATGCATTATGGAAGAAAAGAGGTGGGACCCTAATACTTTTTGAAAAAATTTACCCAGTGGTCGAAAGAACTTGTGTTTGAGTCTGGTAAAGAGAGGGGGTTTGAAGCTGAACGATGAGGCTTCTTTCTAGTTTAAAGGAAAAAAATGATCTTATCATAGTCCTTCATTTTGCCTTTCCAAAATTCAGAAGACCACTCTTTTGATGATGACATTATCACTGAAGTTGTGCGTACATAATCCCCCAAAATATTGTAAGTAGGAAAAAAGGAGGTTTCACAAACAACTTCTGCTCAAATAGCCTGTCATGGGTTAACCCATATGAACGTGGACCTGATTTTTATGAATTTTTTCCATTTTTCTTCCAAGATGGGGGCAGGGCGGCGACACGGCTTCTCCCCCCCCACCCCCGGCAGGGGCGCAGCCACGTGGGGNATAGCCAAAGAATTTTTATCTTCCACTCAGAAGGAAGAAAATTCTAAGGGAAAATTAATTTGTCTAAAGCAGATGTAGTGTGAAGACTTCATTAAATTAAATCCCTCTGGTCAACTACCCTAAATAGGAGGCTTTGAGTCTGGGTTGAAGCTCTTCTCAATCTTCTGGTATTTCACTATTTGGTTGATTCCTAGATACTTTGCTCAAAAATAGTCAGGATTTAAGATTTCCGCCACAATTGTCTTAGACATTAGAGGGAGAGGGCAATATCTGGTTAATTTGGATTTAATTAATTCACTGTGAATTCAGTCAATGGGATTAAAGCCAGACATTATATCTGTCTTTTGTTTCTTTAGAGAGCAATTTTCCTGAAGAAACATCAAACTAACAAAGGTCTGAACTAGATAACAGAAGCTCATCAAACTCATTGGGGACATCAGACCCATTTATTTAAGAGAACTTTGAGAAACAGTTCCTCAGATCTTACAAAAGTGAAAATGGTGAAAGGCCACTGTGGTGACCAAGGATCAGGCTGGGCGGCAAGAAAACGAGCTGGCATACTGACAACTCTCAGTTAACTGAAGATTCAAACTGCACCCTTCTGCAAAGATTTTATCACTTGGAATAGCCTTGTCTTGAGTTCTGTTGCATTTCAATATAAAGTGGATGCAGATTGAGCATTTTTCAGTGAGTTTGTATAAAAGGCCATTTGTCTGTTTCCTTTCTCCTGCGCCTCACATATTTTCAATGACAAACATACTAAATCTTTCCTGACAAAAAGGAAAAAGAGATAAAAAAATGGGGAATATATCAAATGCTTAAATGAAAGAGTTTGTCTTTTTTTTCATATTCAATAACCATAAAGATACACTCGATGTTAGGTTGCAATTTTATTTATGTCCTGGCTTGTTATTAAAAATATATGATTAACACCTGCATTGGATAAGATAATATGAGGTGTGCCTTCAACATAAATTCAGTAACTACATAAATAACTAACCAAATAAAAATGGCTAAATAAGCCGTATGCTGCAGTAGAGAATTCACCATACTTCATAGAAGTCTCCTATGCCACCAACTGTTCATTCTGCTCTCTTCAAGTCTGGATTAAAATCAATGGAAAAGTAGCTTCAAAGGGACTTTTATCCTTTCTCATGTTTTGATCAGTATTGGAGTTCTGAAACTTAACTCTGTTGTTGAAGTTCATTGATTCCAACCCTTCAGCTGACAAAAAGGTAACCTCTTAGACACTGAATCTGCTTTATTAATACACCTATCTAATATATTTTACCTGCATATTTATATTCATTGCAGTGCTGCCTTTTAGAGCTTCACATCTGCAGAGTACGGCTTGTGTGCCTGAGCAGAGTCTTTGTGCACTTTGTGCAAACACAGTTAGAATGGATTCTCAAAATTAGTTCAAAAATATTTATTTTCAGCATAAGAAACCTTAAAAAGTCCCTGTGAAATGTTTTGTTGGCTAGGAGACAATTACAGACAGTAATTGCAATCTAAACTGAATGGCACAGAGACTTGCAAGTAGTTCCTATTTTTTAAGTGTAAGGAAACGGAAAATATCAAGATTTGGAAAGGTTGAAACTGATGAGAAAGGATGTCATCAAATTCAGTGAAGAGCCTCTAGATTCAACATCTTTTAACCATTTACACATCTCTATAGGATGTAGAAAGGTGCTGCCTCTGTCCTTTTATCCGAGAGTCTAACAAAATATTCAGAAGTGAGATGAATTCAAAGAAGACTGCCTCTCAAAAGTGTGAAAGAAAGAGAGAAAGAGAAAGACAGAAAGAGAAAGAGAGAGAAAGAGAGAGAGAAAGAGAGAAAGAAAGAAAGCAAGCAGAAGTGGATGGACTTCATGGAGCAATTTATCAGCTTCCAAAAGACCCAATCACAGACACATTGTGGAGTTCTGACATGAGTTGTATTAATTTGCAGTTAATGTTGGTGAAGCTTGGCTGAGGATCTGAGAAACTCCTCAGTTTGCTCTGTAATTTGTTAAGCCTTCTATACTAGCCCGACATAGCAAACGCTACTGGCAAAATTTTGCTTGTTCTGGACTAGTAGTACAGGAAGGCTTAGCTCTGGCTTCTAAGCCTCTGGAAAAATGTTGATTTTGCTCTATGTTAATTTTCTTACCATTATTGTGGTAATAAAACAAGTAGTCCAGGCAGAAATCAGTTGCATACTCAACAACTGGTGATAGTCACAGCTCTAAAAATTCTTATTACTGAGATGACATGCAACAGCATATTCACACTTAGATTGTAAGTATTTTGGATGCACACTGTCTGGTCCTGAATGTCTTATCCACACTTGAGAATCTACTGTCATAATAATAGTTATAATAATAATGGATGTTTAAATGGGTTAAGCTGGACCTTTCAGGAGTGTCAGTCAAAGCAATAAAGCCCAAAAGAAAAAGCAGCTTTCAAACCTCTTCATGCCTCAAAAGTTTCAGGCTGAGGCTCACAGTGTCAACTGTGAGCTGTCAACTTATTTTTTCCTCTAGTTTTAGACTCTGACAAGTCATCTTGTCTGCAACACAACTCTAAGAATGTTTTAAAAATTCAGCCAAGAAAGTGATTTTCATTTTTCAAGCTCCTTTATCTCTTTTACAATTTCAGATCATGATGTTTTAGTAATGGTAAAAAATCAGTTTTCAGTTGGGCAAGGGAAAAGTACCATACTAACCACTAGAATCCATTATCATTAAACCCTACAATATCGAGCAAAAGTCACTATTTTTTGTTGAGTTGGTCTTCTAGAAGCATTTCTCTTCCCCAACAGATCTGAACAGTTTTAGAATTAAAAATTTAATTAGACTGGCATTTCCTAGGAAACTGCACTTTGGCACCCCCTGAGTGTAAACAACAAACTAGAAGATAAAAACAAACAAAAAAAAAAGAATTTGCATTTAGGTGGTGAAATTAATTTTTCTATTTTCTTTTCTGCTTTGTTTAGAAGAAAGTAACAAACAGCAAAACATGACAACTTCCAATTTTTGAAATAACACCTGCTTGGAATTATATAAGCCCGGATCAAATTAGGGGTCTATCTCTTATTTATATATATTATCCTAGCCCAGGAAGAATATGTTCTGGTTTATTCTTTGCCTGTAGCATGTGGCAATAGAAATTAATCAAATCGGCTCATTTTATGTCACGTCCAAACAATTAATTGCTTTCAGTAATACACCCACACCTTCACACTTAAACAAAACAAAATGAAAAAAGAATAAATTGTTGGCCCTATGATTTATAATGCTCTAGAGCATTTATTTTTTTCATTGAGAAACAGTCAGACTTATAAAGGTGCTCAAATTGTATTGTTAAAAAAAAAAAAACAAACCAAAACCCACAAATAGTTGTTAAACGATGCAACTGTAAAGGAAATTATTAAAGAGATAGTTAAATGTTGCAAAGATATTGAAAGCCAAGGTGGAATGAACTGGAAACTCCTACCCACTCTACAATCACACTTTCACTTGCATCATAGACATAGACTGAGTTTGATATCCATACCTGTCAAGGTTCTTGGGTCTACAATTCAAACATAACACAGTGACATTAGGTACAATAGGAAAGAACTGGTAAAAGATTCCTCACATTGTTAAAGTTTGGTAGAGAACATGAGTGACCACCTGAGTTGAGGCAGTTAGCAAAATTGGGAAGGGGTTAGAAATGCGAATTTTGTGATCTTCCACTCACAGAGTATTCTAGCTGATACATAAATCAGAAACCAGTTACCTGTGAGTGGTGTTTTCCGTTCCTTGACTACCTCAGGAGTAGGGGAAATGCAAAATGTAACAGAATCACCATGATTTCCCTTCACCCAATTGTGCTAGTGAGTAAATTAGGATCAGCCTAGCTCAGGCTGTATTCAGAGTGAGTATGGTCATTTTCAGCAATCAGTGTGTGACCACTTTAGCATAGTGGTGAGTGTCCCTGCCTCTCATGCAGCACACCAGGATTCAGTCCCCACCAGGGAGGCAGTGGTGCCGTATAAGAGTTGGACTTGATGGTCCTTGTGGGTCCCTTCCACTCAGAATATTCTATGATTCTGTGGTTCTGTGTGGCATTGATACTCAGATATTAGGGAGCAAAGTGCCAAAGAGTAGTCTCTGGGTAAGTGTCAGACCACAGCCAATAGAGGCTGCATGCAAAGCAACAGCTTTCTCAGTTTCATTGGGTGCTTCTGCACAAGATTCTAGTCTGTGATGTGTTGAACCTTTTCCAAAAAGCTAGTTCAGAAGGTAAAGTATTATTAGAATAGATGGCTAAAAAATATTGTAATTTTTTTAAATTGTACTAAAATGAGAAGAGATCAAAAGCATTCATAGTAAAAAGATAATTCCTTTGGCATCTACTTAATCCTACAGTTTATTTCAATCTCCTCAACTTACTTATCCTAAAAATAAAGCCTGCAGTTTCTCTGAAAATTGTATTCTTGCAGTTGCTTATTCACTTTCCACTTTTCTCTAACCTCAGCTCTCACTTTGACTCAGGTCAAATATACGTAATACTTAGTACTTAGAAAGTTATTTCAGTTTGAAGTCTCAATCTGCTTTGCAAACATTAACAAATGCAGTCCATTCTATTTTCAAAAATCAAGTACTGTTTGAGGAGTTAAGAAAGTTACTGATAGAGCCTGGAAGTGAAAACTGCTAAAATCACTCCCAAGACCCATATCTTCAACAAAAGACAATCTAGTTTGGGGGTTTTTTTCTAAGGGTATAAATTATATCATGCTATGCAGGGACAAAACTAAGTCACACTTTATACTGCTTTTATGGCAGAAGCGAAACTGCATAGCAGTCCGAATCAGAAAACATACCAAAATATTTCAGTAGTAAAATGCTGTCTCTTCTGCTCAAGAATGCTTTGATTTTGATTTGATTCTTCTTATAAAAAGAATTTTGAAGTCATTCAATGTCAAAATCTTGTATTTAATTCTGATTTACTCGTTTGGTTCTCTGCTGTCTCTTTTTAGTTTCGGAGAAAAGTGAGTATGTTTTAAATAGATGTTACCTGAGAAATATGAATTACTAAGATCTAGTAATTAAATAACTGGTTTTAATACGCACCTTTTGACCTTTTAGTACAGTTTTGTTCAGGAATTTTTTGTACTATCTCACTTCAAAATTCATAATTTATGCAATCAGGGAAATATCATTGCAGAATTGGGATGTTTTTTAAAATACACATTCTATTTTTGTGAAGACCGTGTACTCATTTAATTTTACAAGTCTTGTAATCAGGTCCAATAACTAACTTCGTACGCGCTTTGCCTGTTACGATTCTAAACACATTTACAATCATACATTTGCTGTCTCAATTTTCAGACAGAATCTGAGTAGCCTTAATGACATCCCTAACACAAAAGAAATAGAGACAGAGTGGGAAGTGATGGAAGACAAAAATGAAAGTGTACAATTTTTGTCTTCCAAGTTAATGAAAGAACTGACTTGTCTTCTACAGATCATGTTATGATTTCCCAATGGTATATACCTGGTGGTATGGGATCCTACATGGAGAATCACTACAGAACATAATACATTTGCAAGTATGACGCTGCCATTGGCATATGCTAAAACTCTCTAAACTGCTATAAAGAAAAAGATTTTATGTGCTTTTTAAACTTTCAGTTGAGTTGTTTTCAAAACATGGATATAAATTTCTCATAATATAAGTTCTTTTTAAGAAATATTTGTGTGATTTTTGCCCAACACTGTTTTTATAGAGATTTGTCAAACAAATTAACTTTTAATAAAGCATATGCTATGAATGAAACTAGCATAGGTCCAACTCTAGGGATGATAAAAAAGAAAAAATAAAAAAGAAAATAGTTTGAGAATGTGACTAGTAAATATGAAAATAAACAGGCATGTCAGCCAGTTGAGACATTTCAGGAAACAAGTGGGTCAGCACCAAAACATAAGAGATTAGTCTTAAGTAGGAGGTATTTATAACCAAGAAAGAGATGAGATTCACAGTACTTCCCATGTTCACCAAGAATCACAGTGTGACTGGAACTGACACACTGATTTTTAACAGTTGCATAATGCAGAGTGCATCAAAATACAGCAGGTACAAATATGTGTCGGAAAACTGAATGCAAACCTAAATGGTGTGATTTTTTTCTAAGTGCTGAATACTCACAGATGTCCTCAGAGTCAATGAAGTTTAAAAACTTGGAGCAGATAATGAAGGCACCTGGTGTTACAGGCAGAGGAGTAGATGCCAATTTTCTAAAAATATCTCTGATACTTCTGCTAACATATTTGGAATAGAAAAATATACACATGGGATACTCCCCTGCAGTTACCTAGAAAGATTGCAGATGAGACTATGTCAGAGGCTTTCTGCCCAAGTTCATTTTTGCTATAGTCATCCTTCCCAGGGTTAATTTTCTTTTACACCACCAGCTTTAAAATCAGAACAGCTTTTTCCCATTCAAATTTTTATTCAGTTTAGAATCATTGCAAAGATAATTCTTAAAGGTCATGGTTTATAAGATTAGCATAATGTGCACACAGTCAGACATAAGGTACTCACAGAGGTAGCAACACTAAGGAAAGGTGAAGGTTTCGTTTTTGATCTTGACCCTGACACGTCATTAATTCCAGCTAAAGACCAACTAATGCTCAGGTAGGGAGATGAAGAAGCCACGGAAGTGCATAGACTTGACAGAACTTATAACTCAATTCAAGACTCAGTGCTGAAACACCATTTTTACCCAAATAAAGCAACGTCTTAAAAAAAAAAATTGTAAGGAAATGTGAAAAGACATTAAATAATGGTCACTTGCAAATAGAAGACCACAAACAGGAGATTTGTATTCAGGCAGTTAAAAGGAACAGAAGAATTAATAAACCTTAAATAAGAAGGCAAGTATGACTATTTTCTTTTTGTGTTGTTCTGTGGCACAAAAATAGATATATCCACTAAGTTCATTGTTCTACAGAATGATTGGTAGTTTATATGCCAGTTTGGAATTTATGAGCTTATACTTTCAGTATAAATCCCTGTGCAAATGTTCTGTGCTGCTCATAATGCCCTTTAATATCTGTCAGGTTTTGTTCAGATGTAAGGGTAATGATATGAATATCTGAGGGTCTTTTATGGGTGCCCTCACTTTGAGAACAATAAAGCATGGGATGACAGTATACATTACCCGGAGATATACCTGAGTCTTTTGGGAGCTGGAAAGAGCAATGCTGCCCTTTGCAGACCATAATGCCTTGGAAAGTGGAGATAAACTTCTGGTTTCTTTTTGTCTCTGGAGCACTTCTGTACTCCTGAAACACTATTCCTTGGCCTGTTGGCACTGTTAATAGTATTTCCATAAAATTAACAGGGGAAGATTACCTGAAGAAAAATAGCTTTCCCATCCAAGATAATTTTTAAGACTTCTTTCTCGGCAGTCTTAGTGTTGGCTTTCTCAGAGGCAATCCTAATCTGAATGCTTTGAGAGATACAGAGATGCCTTCAGCATCCAAGAGAAAAATTCATTGGTATAAAACACAGCATGAATAAAAGGTCTGGTGAAGAAAAGGAGTCCCATTAGAAGAGTTTGATTTTAATAAGAGGATGATGAAGTTAATTAAAGCCCAGTGTCCATCAGCAAAAAGGAGAGAGCTTTGGGGTTTTTCCCTTTTGCTTTGTTCCAGCTGTTCCTATCTGCAAGCCAAATGCATGAGCCAAAATGATACAAGCTGGCAGCATTTTTATAGCAAGGGGATCATCTGTTAAACAGTTAGGTTTGTTTTGTTTTGCCATAATAAAACTGGGAGTATAGTTTTGAAGTTTTCAGCAGGAATTTAGCCAAAGAGTTCCCACTGCTTTTTTAACCTTCNCAGTTCCTGTAGTCGCTCCTCATATTATACAACGAAATCTTTCTCGCTGAGACCTACTTTCACATCTGGAGTTAGTCATCAGTTTCTCCTTTGCTTGTACCAACTTTAACCTTTCTAAGCATTTGTGAGTTCAGTGTTTTCATTAATAAGGTGATTATGCTTAAAAAAAATCTGTTTGTGTCCTAGAAAATAAGCACTTGTGCATGCAAATTAGCTAATGATTAGCTGAGTCTTTGTAGGTGTTAAGATCCAAAATTTAATGGAAATACATATAATAAATCTTTCACTCTTTCAGCTGTTATTAATATTTTCCAGGCCACTCACTTTCCAAAGATTGAGATCAGGAGACTCAAAACACAAGATTTCACTAATCTCTAAATTCTAGACTAGTCAGACTAGTCAATTTGCACTTAGACCCAAATGGTCCCAGGCATTTTTAGGGACTGCTGATTCACAAACGTGGCTTGTTTCTGAAATAAGTCCTTTGCAGAATTATCTCACGTTAAGTATCATTCCTTTGGAGTAGTGTTGCCTGCAAAAATCAGATTCATTACCTGATGTGCAACAAGCCAGTACTTACACACTTGAGAAAGACATAATTTATTTCAGAATTGTGCAAGCTGGTGTGCACAGTGGTGTTCCACAAATCAAGCATGCCAACTACTGAACTTTTTACTGTTTATACGTTTCATCAAAGGAATTGATGTTCATTGGGTTAATTCTTTCATTAATTAGTGTTCTATCTTCTATTGGTTAATGATTCTCACTCTTCACGTGCTAATTAACCCACATGCTCAGTCTTTCTATTCTTTTGGGTCAGTGAGTTTCTTGAGTTGATGGTCCAGAAGCCAGTGGTCAAGATCTTCCCCTGCCAGAATTACCTTTTATCCAGTTGGAGCTGATTTCAGTGCAATTGCTGAGTTGCCTTTATTAGTTTCTTCCTTATCTTGAGAGATCTGGTGGATGCCCCTGTGGCCTGGAAATTCTGCATTCTTTGTGTCCACCATCAGGGGGCATCCTTCTTCCTAGGGTTTATTACCCTCCTCCTAGGTCTGAAATCACTGAAGCATGTCCAGCCCTAAAATTTAACAAGGCAATTCTACCAATGAGTAATTTGTTTTTCTAACACATGGACATCACTTAGAGCTTGTTAGCTGCTCTCTGTTTCATGGATTAAATCTCCCTTCTTGTTGGTTAGGCTTGCAAGTATGCAAATATCAAACATTAAAGAATGTCCTTTATTAAGAAAATTTTGTACATTCCTCATTTGCAATAGTGTGAACAAAACACATGCTTAGCTGACAGGTCAAGTGTCTTCTATTGCCCCTGTAATTAAATCATGCCACAAACAGGTTGGCATTGTTTGGAAGGTTTAAGTCACCCTATGTTTAAAATGTGGTTCTCCTAAGTGTTGGGAATTTCTTGAAAAGGCTGAATGTGCAGAGACTTACTTAACAGAGAATTGATATATTTACTCTCACCCTGCATGCTCTTGACCCTATAAACTGATTTAGTGTTAAAAGAAAATCCTCACATCAGTGGATTTCCTGCTGTTTCGCTTCAAAATCCATCATGAGTAAATTTGCAGATGATACCAAGCTTGGAGCATTTGTTGATCTGTTAGAGGGTAGGATGGCCCTGCAGAGGGATTTGGACAGACTGCAAAGATGGGCAGATTCCAATAGGATGAGTTTTAACAAGTCTAAATGTCAGGTTCTGCACTTTGGTTATAACAACCCCAAGCAGAGCTATAGGCTGGGGATGGAGCGCTTAAAGACTGAGCAGGTGGAGAGGGACTTGGGGATATTAGTGGATAGCGAACTCAACATGAGGCAGAAGTGTGCCCAGGCAGGTAAAGGGGCAAATGGCATCCCGGCCTGCAACAAGAATGGTGTGGCCAGCCGGGCAAGGGAACTTATCCTTCCCCTGGACTCCGCACTGGTTAGGCCACATCTTGAGTATTGTGTCCAGTTCTGGGCCCCTCAATTTAAGAAAGATGTTGAGGTGTCGGAACAAGTTCAGAGAAAGGCAACAAGGATGATTAAGGGGCTGGAAGATAAGCCTTGTGAGGAGCAGCTGAGGCAGCTGGGTCTGTTTAGTCTGCAAAAGGGGAGTTTCAGGGATCACCTTATCACTGTCTATAACTACCTCAAAGGAGGTTGTAGACAGGCAGGTGTCAGTCTTTTCTCTCTGGCCATTGGAGATAGAATGAGAGGTCATGGTCTTAAGTTTCAGCAAGGGAGGTTTAGACTTGAGATTAGGAAAAAGTTTTTCACTGAAAGAGTGACCTGGTATTGGAATGTGTTGCCCATGGAAGTGGTTGAATTGCCGTCCCTGAAGGTTTATAAGGCAAGAGTGGATGAGATGTTGAGTATACGATATAACATGATATATATGTTATAGCTGTCAGGTTGTAGTTGGATTATAGGTGGACTTGATGATCTTCAAGGTATTTTCCAACCTTATCAACACTATGATACTGCGATACTGTGAAAATACGTAAGGTAAATCAAGTCTACAGTCTGCTTGGTTGTGTCTTTTCTCGTAATGAATACTCCTCTCCATTAATGCTTTGTTTGACCAAGACATTTTTATCATAAGTTGGAATTCACTATCAACACTTCATTTTACAACATTTAGCTTTCTTACTGATTCACCTCATTCTTACATGCTCAAATATGAGGAGTTTCAAGTGCTAAAACACTAAACTGTGGTCTCCGACAACTTCTGGGAGAAACGCTACTACTGGGCTCTACATTCAAATACAAACCATTCAACTATTGCACAACAAGCAAATTAATCAGTCAGAATCTATAAGGTTTACACAGTGAGGTGTCTAATTCAGTCTTAATGAGGAGCATTCCTTAAGTTAGTAACAGGCAAGAAGACAATCAGGAATGCTACTAAATTCTCTTCCTGTCAGTCCTCAGATCCAATAGAAGTCAAAAACATGGCAAATAAATCTCAGACTAAGAACATGTTTGTGGGAATCTGGAGGAACAAGGTAATTTTAAAAGGATAGCAAGAGAGAAATGTAACTTCTTGTATCCCCATCTGTAAACAACCTAGCTAGAAGATTATTTTGCAGTACAACACAGATCAAGCTGTCTCTCCATGTCTCTTAAATATCAGAGTTGCTTACAATTGAAAGAAATGAATGGTGATATTGTGTAGGAGACTAGGAGATAACTTTAATCTCCAGAAACTATACTGGTATCCATTAGGCTTCTGGGGAGGAATGACTTAGTCAGCGTGAGTGAAATGGCAAAAAGACTGTGCTCTAAGTTCTCCAAAGATTTGAAGCCTTGAAAAAAGACACAGAAAACATTAAAAGTACTTTTAAATCAAACCAACAACAAACTCAGCAGTATCCTGAGAGTGTGTAAACAAAAGGTTCTGACAAAGTGCTGAAAGACAAAGGTATCAATGAGGAAGTAAATGTTTTACAATCTTCACTTTAAGATTTTACACAAATCACATCATTACCCACTGGTTTTGTTTCCACTCATGCAAAACAGAGAGATCGATGAGACATCTGGAAGGCTACGTCTCTGAAAGTTAATGAAAAGAGTCTAAATAATAATACTTAATATCAGCAAAAATGCAGTATTTAATCAAAAGCAACCCTTTCACCCTATCCACCACTTCACCTCATAAACTGAATATAATTAAAATCTGAGTTAATTTTCTCTCATTCAGGACACTGCTGAAAG
Organism: Pitta sordida; assembly: GCA_013390025.1. Classification (NCBI taxonomy): domain Eukaryota; kingdom Metazoa; phylum Chordata; class Aves; order Passeriformes; family Pittidae; genus Pitta; species Pitta sordida. Next base: position 51,091 of record WEKX01025377.1, on the reverse strand, counting down.
CATAACCCTTTCTGGAAAAATGGAGCAGGAAGGTTCTAGGTGCTTCTTAGGATACTTTTTAAATTATTTTTTTTCTTTATGGTGAATGAAGGTGTGAGACTGAAAGCATAATGTGATAAGGAATCCCATTGTCAGGAACTCATTGGCCTCCACATCAATATTTATAATATATTACTATGCCTATATCCTTGCTGATTTCACATCAATGCTCAACCTTTTCAATGATAAATTAATCATCTACCTTGAAGTACTGAAAATTATTCCAGGCAGTTTATAAATAACTCCTTCCATCATATTCTCAGATCATACAACATGATCAGTAGATTCATGCCAACATTGGATGTGGCTGGTAACCTCTGCCTCAAAGAACAAATAGTCATTTCCATGATACAGAAAACGAGACCAGGACAGAGAAATTCATATGGTTATAACCAGCTGGATTATAAATAAGTGTATTAGTTGCTCTCATTTATCTATCACAATTGTCATTAATGATTCCTAAATCCTAGCATTATGACAATGGAGAGAATGTCATTCTATAAGAATCTGAGATGCTATACAGATAATAATAATATTTGAGAACTGGCAATGCATAAGCAGAGAGGCAACCTGAGGTGGTATAGCTTACCAATGCTACATGTTCATATTTTGTCACCTGTATTAAAGAAATTGCAATCCTCCTCTTCCCCATATCCCCAGATTTGTATAATTTTCTGTCATAGTTCCAAATATGCGGAGCTACAAGATCTAATGGTGTTACAAATCTGGAACCAAAATAATTTTTTGCAAGGTTACCCTTGACCTATAACACATAAAGTATATTCAATTTATTTTGTTATAGAGACCTGTATTTACAATGAAGAAGTAGGTATAGCTCTACTTTGTTCCATTAATTTCTTCCCTACATTCCTTTGATACAGCTAATTACAGTTGCTGCAGGCAATGGCATCATCAGCACTTTTGAAGGTCTTCATGTAAACAGCACTCAATAATAAAATAAAAGTAATAAATAAGAGGTGACAAAAGAGGCAAATAGTTTGTGTGATGATGAAGCAGTGCTATCAACCTGAAAACATTCAAATTCCAGAGACAGAGAACTATACATGGAGAGGTTAAAACACTGATCCAGCAAAAGCAGTAGGACACCAGAACACAGAGACAGTTATAAGGATTCATAGTAAAGTGTGCTTCCTATCCTTTACTTGTCATTATCTCTTTTAGACTAGATGCTGTCTTTCACTATCTGTTCACATCAGAGAGCCAAAACCACAATGGTTTTCCAATTTCACATGTAGCCTCTCAATGCCTATATAAGAATTAAGAACGTTTAAATCTTCTTATAGGTCCAAACAAGAAATATATCAGCAAAAGTAATAAGAAAAACCTTCTCTGACTTGTATGTTTCCTGGAGAAAGAAATAAAGCTGTCACTTTAGTATCTTTCATCAATACCAAATCTCCTTGTACTAAATTCATAATTCATAATGTGTTGTTTCAAGACAGTATGAATAATGGGATGGAGATTTTAGATATAAATCGAAGGATAGTATTTATTTTTATCCTCAAAAAACATAATAATCATCTCCTTCCAAGATAAATTGGAATGATTTGCCATCTATTGAGACCACTGTAACTGATAAATGTAATGAAAGATGTACATAGTAGTGAGAAGAAATCAACCATTATGAAAGAAGGTAGAGCCTAAGCAGCAAAAATGGAATCAGCAGAAGAAACAACAGGTCAGAATATTATGCAGATTATTCTCATGAGGCTTGTAACTCAACCCACAAATTTCAAAGACAGTGTGCACCACTTATTTTGCTTTTTAGGGGGAAAAATGATTTTATGAAGAAATTATTTACTGTGAGTGTGCTGAGACACTGGAACAGATTGCCCAGGGAAGATGTAGGATGCCCGATCTCTGGAATTGTTCAAGGCCAGATTGGATGGGCCTTGGACCAACATGGTCTGGTGGGAGCTGTTCCTGTCCATGGCAGGGTCTTTGGAACTAGGTGAGCTTTAAGGTCCCCTCCAACCTAAAACATTATTTGATTCTATGATTTTCTACTTACACTTATACTCCATCCTTCGCAAGGAAAGGGACAGGCCAAGGCTGTCGCGAAACACTAAACTCGCAAAGAAGTGCAGGTCGTTAATATGCATGCAGGCCACACCCATTGCTCCACCCCCCCCAGCACTCTGAAGCGCTGCAGACAATTCTCTGCTCCTTCCCGTAGTCTGTCTCGGCATAGGCGAGCAAAGGGATCCGTTTCTGAGTGGCTGCTGTGACCATGTGTCCTCGCAGCCCAAACTCCACACCACTGCTCTCCCCCAGCCCCCCATCCCGGTCCCGGTGCTCGCGCCGGCCCCGGGGGCCCCACGCCAGCCTGCGTGCGCTCGCCCTGCCTCCGTGGCAGGGAAGGGGTGTCCCTGAGCTCCAGCCNGATGCAGCGGGGATTCACTGTATTTTGTAATGAAACAGTTAAGAAGTGATAAAGCGTAAACTATATCCACTTCTTTTTGCTGAAGAATTTAATCAGTATATTCCCATTCCTAACTGAACTAAGTTTTGACTTTTCACAGTAAAATCAATGGACACTTCTAACCTCTAATACTGACTCTCTTCCTGGAGAGATGTATTTGGAGCTATATATAGCGTTGGTATTTCACTTTACAAATTTTTCTCTTTTTTTACGATGAGATGGTTTTAAGTTTGTACTATTGGCCAAAGAAAAGGATAGGGCAAAACCACATAACAGAACACTTTATCTGGCATATGGTCTGCTTATGAGTGTTGTCCCATAATCTTTTTTTATAACAATATTATAAAATCTGTTCAAAATTTTTGGAGTTCAATTAGTTCACATCTCTGCCACATGTGAAAATTCTTTCTGATTAATACTATTCAGTGGAAGACATATTCCTTCTCACTTCTCTTCATTGTGTGAGGAATGTTCTTTGATTTGGAGAGTTTTCTTAATACCTTGACTAAATGTTTTGGAGCTTTGTACAAGTGATACCATACCCCAGAGATAAAAAAATCTAGAGCCAGCAGTGTGGAACCCACTTATTCAAGGCAATTTCTTTTCAAATAATTATTAACTCTGAGCAAATGTTAATAATGGGAATTGAAAGCTATTTTTCATCTTCCCACCTCTCTTTCTCTCAAGATATTAACTGGCTGCATTACCTTCCAGGTACCATGGCTTGTATTTGACTTGACTATTTTAAAATCTTTTAATCCTTTGGATGTTTAAGCTCCTTCACAAAGTTATTATAACATGCAAATACCTGACTGGTTTCCCTGTTACACTAAAACTGGTATTTCAGATCAACTGTCGGCTGACCTCATGATTTAATTAAAGGGTATGAAATGAATAGATTATATTCATTTATTATGAATTCTTAATCAAGAAGTCCTGACTGAATTTCAAGTGACTGAAAACTGCTACCACTTTGAAAGTACCATGCTGTATGCTATGTGAAGATAAAGCCTACAAGATCCTTCAAGTCAAAGTTCATAACATCGAGCTGATTACATTTCATTAAAAAATTCTTCATCCAGGATGTTCCCTGACAACACAAACTGAGATGCTTGCCAGACTATCCTTATTGTATTCCTGGCCACAAAAAGCATTATTTTTCCAAAATAAAGGTGCGAAGACAAAGGCCCTGAACGTAGGAGATGGGAAGTATTCCTACATCCCTCAATTTAGATGTAAGCTGTCTAAACAGGTGTGATATGTAATAGCAAATCCAGTTGTGAGTCCCCAGTTTTTGACACAAAACTCTAACCAAGATCATATGGCTTGGAATAAGAAAAAAGATCAGCATTACTCCTATGCATCACATTTACATTAGAGTGCATATGATACCTACACAGATACAACAGGGTCATCAATGGGATTCTAAGTCTAACATGAAAGGCATGAATCCTTATCACTTGATCTGAAGGAACAAATCTACTAGATGCACTAACACCAAGCTTTTATAACTCACTAGGCCAGCCTTTGGAAGCAAATAAAGTGACATGCACTGCATCAGAGAAACATCAGAGAAAATGGAAGTTCTGCTGAGGCATTTACACTAGGCACTGTAAACTGAGGGATTTTGTTCTGATCAGATTTAACCTAGAAATAACCATGCCTGCTCTAAGGGATAGAACTTGGATCTTAGTAGTTCCTTCAATACTTGGAAGCTTTAGAAAATATTTGCTTTTCCTGGTCAGAAACAACATCCGGCAGGAACTCTATATTCTGCCTTTCACAAAGGCAGATGAGATTTTTAGAACTTACAAAAAGAAAAACAGTAGGTTCTCTACTCCTACCTAATCCCTCAGCATTTTTCTCATCCCAGGACTAAATATATTCTAAATCACAGATCATTATTTTGGCAGAAATAATGGATTGTGTCTATTGAACTCGTTTGCCAGGATGCTTAATTCCCCCGGAACATGTGGAATTCACTTGCAGCAATGCCAATGCATCCATAAAAATATATAATTCTTGATCAAGAATTGATCTCCCCACATAACTCCAGTGTGGACTACTTCATCAATTAACCAGAAAGAACTAACACAATGTCTTCTCTGAAGAAGAGGGAGAATGCAAAACCTTCTTTCTCGAGATGAACATCTGCTCAACTGAAAGTTCTTGGAAGAACATGCTTTAATGTCTTAGTGGGTTTTATAATCTTATCGCAGATTGTGCTGTAACACCCTGGGCTATAACTTCTAAGTCCTCTACCGGCAGGAACCACTGTTTCAGCAATCAAATCCTTGTTTTTATTCCCACTGCATATATTTTGTGTCTGCAAAGTGAACACAAGATAAGATCAGACACTAATACTGAGTTAAGACTTAAATTCCATTCTGCACTTTGTTTGTTTCCCTTCTGAAACTCATGCTCGTTCCTTAGCTATTCTTGTCATTACTCTTAAGTCAGCTTCTGTGTCACAAAGCTGAGAGCAAGATTGCCCAGCATTCTAAGCCTACATAGACAGACTATGATGAACAGAGAAAATGACACTTTGAGCTCATTAAATGTTGGTCAAAGTTATTGATCTCCCACCTTCTGTATCTATGACCAAGGACAGATTTAAATTGACATAAACAGTTCTACTGTCTAGTATTGATTAACTTTTGATGCCTTAACATAAATAATTCCATCTGTTTAATGACACAGGGAAGGGGAAGATTGCTACAAGCAACCAGCTGCTTGCTATCTAAGAGTCACGCATATCTGATATTTTAGGAAGTCAACTGATTTCACATCCTTATTCTGGAAAAGGTCTGTATGTGTTTATTTATCAATGCCATAAGTAATGTGTTGCTTTTCAGTCCAAATACTATTTATACAAGCATAAAAAACAGAGACACACATAAAGGGGATTAAAAGTTCACATTTTAAAATTATCTAAAGCTCTTATTGCAACCAACAAAAAGACAGGAAGCTGATAACTAAGACCTGACACTCCATGTATCCTGTTCTGCCAGCTTTTATTTCACATGTGCGTGTACATATGTATGGGAGTGTCACTTTTCCTTTCTGGGCTTCTTTAATGTTAATTTTTAAACGGGACTCATATGCTCCTACAAAATTGAGCGACAAAAATATAAACACAAACTGACAGTGTCCTTATAAACAATAAAGGTAACACCAGCTGGCACCATTTGCTGTAATCATCTTGACATGGTGTTGTGCATCTGTCTTCCAACGTTACTCAACAGGACCTTTATATCCACAGTGCCAAGGGCCTTCTCTTGCTCCTCACTGCTCCACTGATGTGGTGGTGTTGTGCCTCCATCTCACCTCACTTTGGGTAACATGGCTATCTCAGAACAGACTGTTCACAGACCACAGGAAACAACAGAAAATATTTTCATGAGAAAGAAACAGCACAAAACAATCTTCATTACTTGCTGCAAAGACCTCAACCCAAAAGCCCCAGAATGCTTAAAAAATGCCTTAATATACAAATAATTAAGCATAATAGGAGCCTTTAAAAATAAAGGGATTCTTTTGTACAGGTCCATACTGCTGCCATATTGGTACAGCTCCTCCCCCACTAGAAGGCTAAGGTCCACAGGGATGGTGGAATTCTCACCAGTGGGGTAAGAGACTTGAGAGCAGTAAATAACCCTGGCATTGCCTCTTCTCGCAAGAAGGCTCCCTTGCTAAGCAATATGAATGAAGCACAACCTCCAGAGCAACATTCCAGTGGCCAAGGGTTTGCAAATATCATCAATGATAAGACTGACAGTGAACAGTGAAGAAATTGCTGTATAAGAATAAACTCATTGCTGAGGGTGACACAGCCTCCTTGCAGTAAACCTGTTTTTTGTGTCTTCTTAGGCACTTGAAGTCAGGCTGCCTGGATATCTCTGGATAGGAAGACTTAACTAAAGCAGAGATTTTTCAGTGAATGAGGAAGAAGAGGATTGATAAACAAGAAGTGATTAAATACCTTTTTGTCCTGGGTCAATTAAGATGAAGCAGGAATTAAATTTAGAAATACTTAAATTATATATAGAGAGAGAGAAATAAGAACTTTACTGGGAGAAAGGAAAAAATTAATNCCATTGTTTGTCACGTGAAAAGTAGAAAGCCCATCCCATGGCCACATTCCTCACATTCCTTTCAGGGGAGGGAAAATAAGACACAGGGTCCTCCATGCCACATTCCTTTCAGGGGAGGGAAAGGGAGATAAGAAGAGATACCTATTGTCTGTTCCAGTAAAAAGGAGAAAGGTTTTACAATAGAACAAAAGGCCTCTCCCCATGACACTTTTCTCCTTCTTTCTTATTCTTTTCCCAGTCTGCTGGTCTTTTCTGATATTCTCAGGTTTAGAATCACACACAGAATCACAGAAAATTATGAGTTGGAAGGGACCCACAAGGATCATCTAGTCCAACTCACCATCTAATACCCGTACAGCGACCAAGAGCGAATTGAAAACAAATTGGGCCTTAACTGTTTCACAAGTGCTGTGCAGCAAAGAGCAGTCAAGGATTGATTTGCAAATTCAGCTTACCCTTTTCTTCCTTTTCCTCCAGACACATTGGTTCTAAATGTCATTGTGCTTCTCTACAGAGTAATTTAATTTGTTTTCTGTGTCCCTCTCCAGGATTCTTTGAGTCTTATTTCTTTTTTACTTATCTGTTTTCACTTAAATAACATGAATTTGAAATATTATTTTCCAAATAATTTAGTTTGATGCTATTTTCTGTCCATGCTTTAACTTGTACATTTTTTTTAATTATAACAGAGCCCTGACTGACATTTATAATATTTTCCAATACATTTTCATATATTAACTAAGATGTGAGGGATTTCTTTTCATTTTTTGTAAACAGAACAGAAGTGCCCATGGAATTAGATATGATGAATGGCACACAGGATTACAAATTCAGGAAGTTAAAGGTTGCTATGGGAAGCAAGAAAAGAGCCTGAAGTTCTGCCAGAGGACCTAATAGCTTCCATGTAATAGTGGAATGAGCAGCATTTTAAGAAAGATATATACAAACTTCTTTATCAACTTTAGTTTCCACTGTTGCTTACAAATTAATGAATGAATAAATAAATAAACAAATAAATGAGAGACTTGCAGAATAAAATGTATTATTGACTAAAAAGAAGGGCATAAAAATATCTTCATGTGTACTTTTCAGAATTGCAAAATATAATTGAAAAACAAATCCATAGATCTTTCTAATAATTCAAAGAGTGAAGTAGCTGAATGATCTCAGTAATGTATTTTCCATTTCCCTTTCTCTGTATGGACATTATCCTTGAGGAGTTTACTATTTTCTGGAGCATATTGTTCATTTAAAATTATTGCTTCATTATGTTCCTTGCATATATCACACATTGCATATTTGATCTTGCAGTGGATGAATACTTGTATTGTCTTCAGAAATGTTCTTTCTTCTCAGCTACTTATTTTTAAGAGGAAAGTAAATCCAAATAGGCTAGCTGATCAAATTCACTTAAAATATTATTTTATTTTGCTGGAATAACACTGAAATTAGTAATATTTAGTGATATTGGATGCTTGTTAGTTTAACATATAGTGTGTATTGTAGTGTGCCCCATATTTAAAGATGGTTACAAGTGATGCCTATAGAATTTTGTGAAGATCCATGAAATCATCTTGTGTAGATTACAAAAGCAGTCGGTGAAATTACCAGCTACCTGTAACTCAGGAACAGAAAGGTGATTGTGACAGAATGGCTCATTTTTTTCTGTTCAATCCTTTCAGCAACTTCCTTGCTCACTATGCCTTGCTATTTCATTGTCAGAGGTATCTTTTCACCAAGTAAAGCTGGTCTGAGTGGTACTTTAGATCAAGTGGCCATTCTATGCTGTGACAAAGCTGTGACTGAGAATTCTCATTAGTGAAAACCTCTTGGAGTGTGTCCTTGTTCGTACATAAAACAAAACTTATAATACTCTGTGAAATATATGAAGAGACCTGGTGAAATCTGTGGAAAATGAAACCTGTCACAAATCATTGATTGTTGTTAGCTTTTTAAAAATAAGGCTGTTGCATCAAAGTTTTTAGTTCTAAACAGAAAGCTTCAGTTTTGATTCAAGAGGAGTTGTCAAAATATCCAGAAATACCTAGTAGTTGACATGCCCTGCTGAGAATATGAAATCAGTTCCAGATCTTTCTGAAACAAAGCAGCTTGAAATATAGATAACATTTGAAACAGAGTCTCTTAAATCTTATATTGTTGACTGCCAGATGCAGAACAGGAAATTCAGTTTTTAATAACGATTATTTTATTGAAGTTATTTCAAGAAAAAGAAAAATATGAGGCCAACCAGGTACTGCACTCTAGCAGAGCCCCTAGAAACTGTGGTAATTCATGGTTTCCATTCCTCAAGTAAAGAAAGGCAGAGAAGTCACATATTTGGGAGCTCCATAAAACACAGACAAAATGTACTTCTGTTTTTAGAGTGATGGATCAGGACTAGATAGGACGAAAATTTTTATTTTCGGAGGTCTTGTGTGATGGTATGAACATCTTTTTCTTGCTCACTCTTTATCTCATAAACTGCCCAGAAGATCTTGATGTTTGACTTCAAAATGGAAATGAAAACTCAGAAACAGCTGAAAAAGGGAACTTAGACTGTAGGACTCTCTATGGCTCTTCTTATATTGGAAGCAAAAACAGAAAGCTGAAAAGGAACATGTTTACCATTTTGGCACTAGCATGATGTGTGTTTTGGGGCTAGCAAAGAACACTGCCTTCTTGCAGATATCAGTTTTGAGTTTTGGCAAAAATCACCCAGTTTACCTAAGACTTAGTAAATGATTGGGGTTTGTTTTGTTTGCTTTCTTATCCTCTCTTAAGTGAACCACAGTGCGGTTGTGTTGAAAGCAAAATTCTATTTTCACCTTATTATTGTTTTAATACTTCTCCCTCTCCTGACCCTCTGTCGGCTTTTTTCTCTTTTTATTCTCCGAGCACCAGCCATTGGAAGAGCTGCTTTCTGTCTGGGGAGAACCATTCATTGCATAAATTTCTTTGCACAGCTGTGTGGTCAGAGCAGCAAGATGGTTCATAAATCCCCAAAGCAGATACACACAGGCTATAGCTTTAGCACAAAGTCCTGTGAAAAATGCATAGCATGTAACAAAACACTCACAGGAGGGAACAAATAGTACCCAGAGGACCTGTAGCATAACAAGTTCAAGTAAAAAAGGTTATGTCAATTCAACCAAGATCTTGTTATTCAAAAAATTAACTTCAGTCAGAAAAATAAATGTCCATTGACAATGAAGTATGCCAATTTGAACAAGTCTGCTAACAAAACTCACCAGTTCTCTGCCTCTTCTGCTCTTCACTCATCCACCCAGCTTCTCAGATGTTTCCTGAAGGACTGCTGCACATCTCAAATCTCCATGGCTTTTAAACTCCTGGGATATCTGCCTCCCAGAACTGCTGCACACCATTTCGCTCAGGAAACTGGTTTTTATCAGCAGTCAGAAGGGTTTATTGGACACGGTTACCAGTCTTGCTGCCACAGAGCCTGAGTCTGAGATGGGATCCTGATCACCCTGCAAGCCACCATTCAGAATGAAATACAAGGTCTGTGCTTCCATTGCTCAGCCTGGCTCCTGGCCAGGCACTAGTTGCCTCACATGGTCCAGGCTATGTGACTGCTGTAGTTTAGGGACCCAATTACTCAGAGTTATAGCAGCCATTTAACCCTGTAACTTTATGTTGGAGTGCTTTGAAATTGGTCAGAAATAGCCTCACTTTGAGAAGGTTTCAAGAATTTGGAGAAGCAGATTTTATTTTAGAAATATCAATTTCCAGAATTTCTGAAACAAAATACTTTGGATTTTGGTTTGAACCAACTTCCAGTATCTCTTTCTGAAGATGAAAACATTTCAGATAATGAAACATTTATGAAGAACAGGGATACGGTTTTCGGATCTGCTATATTTTTTCTAAAAGGATAGCTCAGTAAGTTGTACAAACAGTTAGTTACTTTACTGTTCTATTACTACCTACCAATTTAATGTCAGTTGCTAAAAGAATAAAAAAAATTATTAACATTAAAGAGAATGAATGAATGAATGCAAATAGTTAATCTTACTGTGTACAAACAGAACACCTGTTTCTTTTCCTGTTACATCAGTGAGATTGTCCTAGGCCAGACCTCGGTCATTGCCTACACAACGNAGTGATTGCACATTGGAATGGACTGCCCAGGGAGGTGGTGGAGTCACCATCCCTGGAGGTGTTTAAGAGAAGATTCGATGAGGAGCTTAGTGACATGGTCTAGCTGGGGGGTGTAGGGTCTTTCTGGCTCGAAGTGGCCTGTTAGACTGTGAGGGAACTAGGTTTGTGTTTACCACTCTGGGATGTGCGTTCGGTCTCTCTGTACGGGTGTTAGATGGTGAGTTGGACTAGATGATCCTTGTGGGTCCCTTCCGACTCATAGTATTCTGTGAATCTGTGAATCTGTGACTTGCATCCATGACTTGCATCCATGCCCAGAGAAATACAATAGTGATAATAACAAGGAGTTTCAAGAATAGAAAAGTGGTAGTTTATACTCATAAAACCTATTATCCTCTTGAACAAATCTTGTGCAGTAAACATTGAAAATGGACAGAAAATCCTAATACATATCACCGACTCTACTTAAACCTGCATTCATGTTTCACAGTAGATTCTGCATCATATATCTTTCAAAGGTCATGTTTCCAATGGGATAGAAAGACAAAGAGCAGTCCTGTATTCACAGGAAGTCACTTAAAATTGTTTGGAAAATGTCTGCAGTACACCAAACACCTGGAGAGTTTCTAGTTCCACTTCTGACTACAGTGCATTATTTTACTTTTTTAAATATGAATCCTCAAGGAAAATACATACTAATTCTACAACAATGTACATATATACCTGCTGAATATCTTTTATTCCCCTACCAATAATCAATCCCCAAAGTCTGAATCATTCACTATGTCTGAATTTCAAATTTACGTTTCAGTGTATGAGCCATTTATAAGTACTGAGGGAACACAGTGGAGGTATTGACTATCTAATATGGTTCTCTAATATTCTGTTGGATTCAAATTAGTGACATAGAATTAAGTTTGGTTGAAATAAGATTTCTTGCGGTTTTCCTTTTATCTTATTCCCAGCTAGCAAATATTTTCATCCCAAATTGATTTGCATTAGTTTACTTTGCATTAGCAGTTTCCCTTACAGTTTTCCACTGTGCTTAACTTCAGCATAGTCTTGATGTTTTCAGATTCCATTTGTAAAAATATAGAGGGAGCTCTACCAGGAAGAACTACATTAGGCTAAAGATGTGTAGAAAACACTGATGAAAAGAATTTGTACAAAAATGCTTAAAACATCAGTGTCATTTTTGTCAACATTTTAAATTGCTGTCTCCAGAAAACAAACATTTCTTTCCAGAAGATATGATTTTTTTCTTTACTAGATAAACATTTGAGTAGCTATATTTAAGTATATCATCCACACAGTGCTTAAAGGAAGTTATTTCTAATACTCTCTGCAGACCAAGAGTGTGGTTCTGGATGCCACAGCTTGAACCCCTTTCTGCTCACCTGAAAAATTGACATTGTTTTCACCATCATTATACACCATTTTATAATTGATAGGCAATATTTCTGCTTAATTTCAAGGCATATTATTATTAATTGAAACATTGAGCCTTCTCAATTTTTTCACTTGTGAGAGATGTCAAATGATATTACAACAGTTATTCATTGATAACTATCACTCAAATGTTCAATAGCAACCAAGACCATTATGGTAGTGTGTGGGAACACAATCTCTGACCAGGGGTGTAGTCCACATGAGTAAGACAAGCTGATCCAGAAACTTCAGCCGTGAATTCCATACATAAAAACGTCCATGAAATAAAGCAGGCACCTCCTTCTCACAAACAGTATACAAATATTTCACCAGTCTTTCAGAAGGATATTTAAATAAAATTAGATTGCCACAGAGCACTAAGCGTGATGGTGGTACAATACATATTAAATGGTCTGAATTCTAGCTGTTTCAATATTTATTTATTTCTTATATGGTCATGCAGCAGAATGCCATATAACTTCTTCCACTTCAACACTAAAAGTGAAGGTGCCCGAATGGAAATTACTTGTTCGGTCAAGTGGCAAAATGTTAATTAGTTTTCAGAAAAGATTAATCCATTTAATTCTAAGTGAGTGAGTTTATTCCAGAAAGCTGAAAAAGCTCACTGTGATATGCTTCGAATTAGCAAGCCATCTCTTTGGAAAACTCCACAAAATAACAATTTCCTGAGGGGACTTTTTCATGGGTGTCCTTGTAGTTCACAAGTTCACAGGTTATTCTGAGTTGGAAGGGACCCACAGGATCATCTAGTCCAACTTAAAAGACTAAAACACAAGAAAGAATCACATGGACCAAATTATAAAATGCTACTGTTTTGTTGTAATTTAGGCAGAAATCCAATTTATACAGCTAATTATAATTATAATAAAAATCTCATCCAAATTTTCCTGAACTACAAGTCTCTGTCACAGTTGTGTTTCTACTGACAACAGTTTAAAAGAAAGTAAAACATACCTGACTTACAGAAAGGGATAAAAAGATGAAACAACTACAGAAAGAAGAAACAATTTGGTAGCAACTAATAAAACTCAGATATTATCAATTTCAGAAAAGTTACAGGGCGCGGAAAAGGATATCAAGGGAATAATTTGTAGACAGAGAAATTTAGCAGATCAGAAAGAGCTTTTAAGAACAAAAATAACATGAACATAGTCTTGGCTTATTCTCACCCAGAACAAGTAAAATCATTGATAAAAAAAGTGAGAGAGACATATGTTTTTGATAGATACTTCTATTCTCTGCTTGGAAAAAACATATAATACGTATATTGTCTTCTCAGCACCTGGTAGTCTTTCAATACCTTCCTTTATACCAGCAATGCAAGACTCTATAAGGAGAGCTACTGCTACCAAATATACTCAAATCAGCAGAACTCCTATGTAGTTAGTATGCATAGGCTTTGAAAACTAAGAAATTCTCTTTGTTGGTTTTCAATGAATCTAGGAAAGCTGGCAGATTTACAGAGGATACTTAAAAAAAATGACACACTGTTCAGAACTTAATTTGAAAAAATTAGAAGCTCATTGACACAGAAGATAAGATGTATTTCACAGTATCACAGTATTATCAAGGTTGGAAGAGGTCTTGGAGATCATTGAGTCTAACCTGTAACCCAACACCAACCCATTGTCTAAACCATGGCACTAATTGCCTCATCCAGCCTACTCTTAAACACCTCCAGGGATGGCGACTCCACCACCTCCCTGGGCAGACCATTCCAATGGGCGATCACTCTCTCTGTGAAAAACCTCTTCCTAACAAGGATGGTGAAAGGACTGGAGGGCAAGCCCTATGGGGAGCGGCTACGGGAACTGGGGTTCTTCAGCCTGGAGAAGAGGAGGCTCAAAGGTGACCTAATTGCTGTTTACAATTACCTGAGGGGAGGTTGCCACCAGGTGGGTGAGGATCTCTTCTCTCAGGCTGACGACACCAGAACCAGAGGACATGACCTTAAGCTACACCAGGGGAGGTTTAGACTGATTCAATTTGATTTCAAAAGTTATGATAGGACGTAGACGTTTTAAAATCAAATTACAGCTAAAAAACTCAAGAAGGCATACATGAGAGTAATTAAGAACTGGCTAGTTTTTTTAGAAAACTGAGAGAGACATTTAAGAAATAAATTGTTGAAAAGTTTCATAAAGTATTTAAACTTAAGAAATTTTTACTATTTCCATAACAGATTGCATGAAAACAGATCATCAAATAGGGGGTTAATTTTTAAAAAAATATTTGAGAAATAAACAATTAATTATAGAAATCTACAAGGACTCTTAGAGGTAGAAGATCAGGTGAGATAATCATAATAACCTTTCAGTTCTTCTGATTTATTTATCTATTAATTAGACTTACGTGAGTGGAGATTTGATTGCTCCAAAGCTCTGAGCTGAAGGCTTAATTCACCTGGTCTTCATGGACTCATTGTACCAGACGTACATGAAATTGCACTTTGAGATTTAAATACATGGTAGTGATCCAGCAGTCAAGTCAGCAAAAGGCAATGAAGTAATAAAACAGCTATGATACAGACATTTTTTCAGAATTTATGCCAACTGAGGATCTGCTATTTAGGTCAAACCTTTATAAGACAGGATCTTCTGCTATCATAAATATAACAGAGATTGTAACACAATTAAGAATGGCTTCTGAAAATTTAAAGTGCTCTCTAATATTTATCTATCTTTTGGACCACATTGTATTCCCAGTGTGGCTGCAGAAAGCAGTGATGTCCTTTGAAATGGTTGTGTTCATTAAAACATCATGACTTTAGCAGGAATAGCTGAAATATGTATGGTAGGATTGGGAAACCACATTTTGTCTAACCATTCAGTAAGAAGGAAAGAAACAATGTATAGGTTTTCTCTTCTAGAGGATTAAGAACACAGAGAGAAATTCAGTATGTTTTACTATTGCTTAAATAACTAGTTAGCATTTATATTACTATTTGTGGCCATCCAATCTGCAAGGGCTACTCAATCCTCTTTTCTTCATGCCACAGTAAGCATTGGCTCCCACTGCTCCTTTAAACTAAGATTATTTTAGTAAAACAAGTAAGTGAGAGAAAATGCTCAGTCTCTCATTATCTTGGCCATCTGTGTGTTTTTCTTGTGGCATCTCTCCAAATGCTTTAAAAAAATGCCAGGTAAATGGTTAATAGATACCGAAAATACAGAATAGAGCATGTTCGCCTATACTTTCCCTTCTCCTTGACAAAATATGAAATACAGATGATGAAATGAAATACATGATGAAATGTCATGTGATCATTCGCACTGCTAAATCTGCATGAGACTGAAAGCAATCAAAAATAAAATTCTAATGTCTGCTTTTCCTACTGTGAACCATGTTTGGCTTGCTTTCAGATTGACACAAACCTACCCTTCCCATTCCATGGTGGTGATGGCAGCCAGGATGACCAAGTGAAGAGTGCCTGGAGAGCAGGAACATGGCTGCACTCATAAGTTTTCTTGCATTGGAGCAGGAATCCAATCTACAAGGAAGACAGCTTTCAATATTCAATTTTCTGGAAAAAGGGAAGTAAAGTAGACACAAGATTTGCCCCTCTTTAGCTTTTCTCATTACATCTTACTTCTGACCTGGGTTCTTTACACAACCAGAAAGAAAAGGATGAGCCACAACTCCTCTCCATGAGATATCTACAGAATTCAGTTTGTCCTTAAGGTGCAAAGGGAAGCCATAAAGCCATAAGTCACTTCCTCTTGAAGAAGAGGAAGTGGTTGTATCATTCCTGGCTCATATCTGTCTGTTTAATAGCAAAGTATGGCAGTATTTTCTCTGAAAGGATCTGGACAGGTGCTGACTCCAGTGCAAGCCAATCCCCAAAATAAATGGGTTTTTAACACTCGCTAACCACTAGTACTTGCAGCTGTAAAATTATAATAACAGAATACTTATGTATAGTCATCCACCATGGATGTGATCAGAGCTGGCTATGCCTGTTGGAGATGTGTGCTAAACTTGTGGCTAGCATGTTATCCAGTTCCAAAGAGATGATTTCAAATGACACTTTTTCTCTTTTGTATCTTCTTCAGTAGGTTTCTTCACCTCCTTTTGAAGTCTATGGATATTTCTAACCCCAGATGGCAGAGGTCAGATTAAAGGCTTTGCCTGGATGATACCTGGGATCAAGAAGTGCATCCTTCTGTCTGCTTATAAGAGACAATGTACATGGGGTTACTCACAAAAGTGATGGATCAGAATTTAGTTGATCATCACAATCTTCTCACTGAGCCATTATTTCGTGACCTCATTTTTCTGAGTGAGACTTCCCTCCACCACTACCCCTTGCACAAAAAAGAATTTGCCCTTCCACTTGAGTAAAATTGTGGTTTGTTTTCTGTGGTCCTTCTGCAATGATTTATCATTCTCTAGTCAACCTTTTTTCTGCAAATGACATAAAATCAGAATAAAAGAAAAAAAAAGGAAAACATTCCAATCATCTATGACAGATCAAGAAGGATTTAGCCACATCTGAAACAATCTATTGAAGATAAACAGCATGCTAGAATGTGTAGAATTTAACACACATCTTAGTTTTTCTATTTTTAATTCACTGGCATATGGTAATTTAGTGTTAAAAATCTATTTGGAGAATATGAACAAAAATTTGGTTTGATGTTAACATTATTTTTTTAAAGTGATAAAAAATATAAAATGCTTCCTGAGTAGATTAAAATTTTTCAAGTTTTCCAATTTTGTTAAAAGAAGCACACAGTCCAGGTTCTTCTTGGATAATCCTATGACTCTTCTTCCCTCTTGCATGTGGATTTATTATCCTGTGGCAGTGACTTTTATGAGATTGTAATTTTATTGCTTTGATTTAGATTCTTTGCAAATACCACAGTCTATTAAAAGCATCAGTTCTTCAAAGTCCGCAGTATTAATTTACCAGGAATATCCCCAAAGGATTTTTAAAAATAATTTTGTATTATGAAATCATGCTTCAAACTGAACTAACAGAAATCTAATTATAAATGGGAGCATAGTGCTAATTAAACCACCCACTCCAGCATTAAGGCCCACTTGGGGATATTCACATTGGTAAATTGCCAGTTTAAGCTAAATTGTACGATTTAATACGTAAGAATTGGCTAGCTCTACCTTTCTGCTACTTTCTCTCCTTTGGTCTGCTCCATAATAATAGAGTATAGAAGGCAAAAAATCCTAGGATTTTTAAAACCCTTGAAATAATTTTCTGTGAATAACAATGGCTACTGGAATACCAAGGGTCAGTCTAAAGCATGAGAGTTCCCAAGCCTGACTCTTCCGAGCGTTAAAGGTAAGCTGATATGATCTCCAACATGCCTAGCGTGTCTTACATCATCTTGTTCACCCAAGCTAAACCAAAGAACTAGAGGAAAGCGGTTGCGTGCTAGTCCATGTTCAAAGCTTTGGGTCATTTCAGGAGAAAAGGGTCATCAGCATTCAGTAGTCCCAACCACAGCAACTGTTATGGCCCATCTGGCTTCTCTGCCTTGAGTCTTCATGATAGAGCGGAAGTTCTTCCACAGAGCAGCCACAACAAAACTCTGGTACATCCTGTTTGATCTCCAGTCTCTGATAGTACAAAAGCCAAGTGAAATCTGGGCCAGGCAGCCTTGATCTTGTTTTCTTGTCATTTAGACTGAAGGTCAAGTATGAAATAAGTAATTTGTGTATGATAAAATTACCTGCTCTGATTTTTTGTTCAGAGAGAAAGATTAAAATGAATACTTGGTGCACTAAATTTAATGAGAAGGGAAATGATTTTAATCCTACTAAACCAGTACTCTACTGAGAGATATCGAGAAAGTGACATGACATACTTGAGGATTTGATTTCCGAGCAAGGATAGTGGAGCATATCTTTTGGTCTGGACGACTAGGTCATAGATGTTTAACCAATCTGACTGGACAGAGAGAAGAACAGATGGAGAAGTGTCATGTCAGTTGGCCTTTACTAANCAGCCAGGGTAAAACCCGTTACACAGTGATAACCTGGGATACAGAAGAAAATAAGGATAGTAGGAAAAATCTTAACAGGTTTTGTCTAGAATTATATATGCATTATATCTCTTGTCTTTCCAACAAAACTTTGTTTTCTATTTATTACACTGAAATTTTGGTGTCTTGGTAATGGCTTGGTGTTATCATCAAACACTAACAGAAATTTCATTACTTTAGTGGACAAGTCCATAATCTGGAACTTTTTTGACCCACTACCAATATTTCCTTTCAATAAACTATGTCTGAGAGGTCTTATGGGTGACTTTGCAAGGTTTGTGTGATGTACCAGTACACAGGGATATGATTCCATACAGTAACTTACCAGCTAAATGAGGTCAGGCTTGTTCACAGTTTGACTGGCAAATCTCTGAAGACAGTCTAGGGAAAAAAGTAGCACCAACATTTTGCAGGTAGAAAAGTCCAATAGACAGAGAACTGTGAAACAATGCTTAGTGCACTGGGGCCCTAAGCCAGCAAGGAAATGGCTGTGACTGATTACTTGTCATTAAACCACCAAAGTGTTTAACAAAGCACACATATTTCCTCAACAGGAAAAATAATCCCATATAAGAAAAGAAATATTCTTCTAGATATAATATTATTATTCTGTTTTCTGTTAGATATAGTAGTCATCAATTTTTCCTATGTATTTTTGTACCCTTTGTATCTCCTATGTCACTCTATATTATTAGCTACCATAATTCATACCAGACTTTTGTCTTCCACAGAAAAAATCTGATTTCTTCTTTAGTAAGTTCTATTGTTTTGAAAGATGCTATGTTTTCACATGCCTACAATGAAAATCTTAGATTACATGAAGCAAAAATGGGCATGTCTGGCCATACCTTATAAAATTAAATTTGCTTGATGCTAAAATATGGTTCTCAGTTTCTTATAGTTTTTTTCTGAACTCTGACAGTCAAGGCTGAAATTTGTCATTCTAAACATTTGAGGTAAGCTTTATCAGCAACCTGGAGAAAGTGGGGAGGATACCATCATGAGGTTTTCAAGTGACACAGGGTTGATGGGAGCAGTTGAAATCCATGTGGCCAGGACTTCCATTCAGAGGGATCTAGAGAGTCTGGAAGAATGGCTGGACAGGAAATTCATTAAGTACAAATGTAAAGCCCTGCAACAGGGAAAGAAAAGCACCTATAGTAGCACAGGTTGGATGGTGGTGGTCTGAGGAGCAGCTCTGAAGAAAATGCAGAGAATACGTTCTAGTACTAACCAGCAGTGTGCACTGGCAGCAAAGGCCAACAGTACCTTAGACTGGATTAATAGAATCGCCAAGAAGTTGGAGGAAGTGATTTTTCTGCCTTACTTGTCAAACATACTGTATCTGGGCTACTGCATCCAGTCTTTGACCCCCTATACAGAACAGATACCAACAAACTGAAGCAAGTTCACTGGGGCTACCAAGATATTGAGAAGCAGGAGTCTTTGTGCTGTTGAGAGAGACTGAAGTAATGGAGTTTGTTCAGTCAGGAGAAGATGACTCTGTGGACAGGTAATATTGTGGACAGAGCGTATCAGTGAATGAAGAATGCTCAGTACATTGGAGTAAGTTTTAGGAGGTCCTCACTTTATTAAAGTGTCTCTTGCATGTCTCCCCAGTCACATCTCCCGTATGCCTCTGACTGTATTGCTGTATCTCTCTCCAGCGAGGGTTTTCCCTTTATTGTTATTCTTGTACAATTCATGAGAAAGCTAACTTACCTTAATACTTATCTTTTGCTGCCCAATAGGCAGCAATCTTTTCCCAGAATTTAGTCAAGCTTCTGAAAACCACCTCTGCTCTNTCAGGCCTCTGTAGACCTTAATACAGTAGCACTCATCTGAAAACATTCATGCACCTGGCCAGGACAGTGAGGCCTCTGCCAGGGCCAAAACCAGACTCCTGCTTTTTCTCCAGTTACTAAGTATTGAGGCAGCTGGGCTGCAAGTGACAGCAACAAGGTAACGGCAGGCTCCTGGTACCTATAAGGAGATTATAAAGAGCGCCAACCTTTCCACAGTAGTGTATGGTGAGATGATGAGAGACAATATAAACCAGGGAAAACCAGACTAGATATAAGGAAAAGCTTTCCAATCTCTGTCTTTGGACATGTTCAAGATGACGTTGAAAAAACCCTGAGAAAATTCAGAAAACTGATCTTCTGGCTGACCCTCCTTTCAGAAAGAAGTCAGACTATAAATCTTGAATTCCATGATGAATTAATTTTTTAGTTTCAATCAGAAGAGTTCATTCATTCCCAAGAAAGTATTTTTAGGCTATTGTTTCATAAACTCTAGTTTCCGCGGTCTAAAAAGGGGGCTTCTTTTGTCTTCTCATTTGAAGTTACCTCTGTGTTGGGAATGCTCCTTTTGCTGTTGTATTAAATCACATTCAAGCTAGAAAATTTTGCAAACCTCTTCTCAGCAACAAGGAGGTGGGAGCATGTTAGAAGTCACCAAGAAAGCTACATGAAAATGTCCTTTTCTCTTTTCACTGATTACACGGAAGACTACTGTGGAGATTCACCTTATCTACCTTTAGAAGACTACAGTGTAGGTGTTCACTTCTGAGCTAGTCAGCCCATGTTCCTTTTATAGCAGAGTGTAGGAGTTAACAACTGCTTAGATGAGTCCTGCCCTGGATGACTAGCCTAGACACAAAACTTCTAGGAGATTTAAATTAAAATAGAGGAATCTTTCATCTAACAAGCAATCTATTCAGTATTTGGTTTTTTAGTCATTCCTCCCCTTACACTAAATATGACCAGAGAGCCATATTATATTAATTTATGACATGGTTTTCTTTAATACCCAAACGTTTTGAACATAAGCAATATTAATTTAATCTTGATTCGGTCTATTATTATTCTTTTTTCTTAGGTGGAGGACCGCACCATTTGCAATAACAAACACACAGAGACATATTTGTCTAAAGACACTTCATCTACAAATGCCTGTCCTTAGTCATGTTACTTTGAGTTTGATGTGACCTTACGGGACCTTTGCATAGCCTGAAATATGGTTTCTGCATCTCTTCACTCAAGCAGGGCTGGACACATCGTGCACACTCACACACAGATCACAAAATCTTCTACAAATGGTAGCCAGCAGTGTTATCTCCATTTAACACCAGAAAAACTGAGATGTTAAGAATTTACAGTGTGGCTGTAAAAAGGCTCGAAATTGTTATGTTAGTGCTTTTATGTGAATTGATTCCACAAATTTTTTCTCTGCCAAGAGTGAAAATGTACCTGCAATACTGGAGAGTGGTCCTCAGAGTTCATTAATTTCCTAATAAAAAGCTAGAAATAAACTGCATTGGGAGAACAAAATAGTTATCAAATTTCTTTCCTTTTTCTTTCTAGAAAAAGAAGGAATCTAGAGAAAGTTTCAGGGAGAAACCAATGGGATGTCAGTGGCATGACTGATCCTGCAATGCATGCAGTTTTAGTGAAATGGTCACAACCCATTGCACGTCATTTTCTAAGATTTCTGAGCTGGTTTCTTTATCATACATCTGCATGCAAAGAATAAGTTAGATCCTTGCAGTGATGCTTCTGGAACAGATGTCTTTCTGACCACAATTCTGCCAAAAAAAATCTTACCAATAAGTAAGAAAATAGATTTGACTCCTTGAATTACAGATTGCTGAAGTGTTCCACTGGAGCTTGCTCAGCAAATGCCTGGAGCATTCTTGTGGGACTGATCCAGTTTTTTCCTGGGTTATCTCACTATTGCTGTAAAAATTTTAAACCATAAAAAGAGGAGAATTTTTTTTTTAATTTCATACAAGGGATATATGTTGTGTTGTGAAACGTTCCGTTTATTGGTCCACATAACTACTCAAGGAGAGCATCCTGTTATAGTTTAGGTTCTAAGAACTATAAAGAGTCCTTGTGTGAAACACATACACCAGAAAAGCATTTAAACTAAAAAACAATCTGCAAGAAGACAATATGAACCTAAGAGATGCTTGTAAGGAATTATCAAATCATAACCTCTGGACAGAAAAACTGCTTAGATTTGGAAGTTCTTGTGCTGAAACCACGTCTTAGTCTCCCATAGTATCATGAATTTTTAATAAATAGAAATTCTTGATTAAAAACAAAATTATACATACTGAGGAAAGCTGCAAGAGGATCTGTGAAGCAAAAAATACTTTTACATTTAGTAAGTATTTCTGCAGAAAGATCTCCTCAGGACAGCCATGATATCAGCCATCACTGTACATACAGTTGCTACTGAGTGAGCAGGAAATATTCCTGCACAATAAGCTGGGAACTCAATAAACTCTGTGCACATAGAAATTCCGAACTAATCCATTCACTACAAAAAAAATTAAAAAAAAATTAAAAAAAAAAGGAAGGGGGTGCAGGGGAAGAGAATAAGGAAATAAAATTAAGATTATTGAAGGAGGAAAGTTTTCTGGAGGAAAAACAAATGAAATCTAATGGAAGAAAATAGTCAAAACTTATTCAAACTTCACTGCTGGAGGCAAGTCACTTAAAGATAGAAAAAATAGGTTCTACAAAAAGTGCCTCAAAAAGTCACAACCAGCACTATGTATCTATGAAAGACATTTTATTGTTATTATCACATTATTACTATTGCTATTACTATTATATTTGTTCATCAGCATTTTATGTAAGAACCCAGACATGAACCATAGTCCCTTTATGGTAGACACAATACGAGTACAGAACAAGAGAAGTGTCTACTGCTCAGTGAACACTGGGTTTAGACCAGAGTTGTGGCTCTTTATGGCCAGGTCTGAGTGTGTCACATCTGCCACTCTCTCACTACACCCTTCCTTTCTCTGATACTTTTCTTCCCACAAAAAGATATCTAGC
The DNA here is from genome assembly GCA_013390025.1 of Pitta sordida. Taxonomy (NCBI): domain Eukaryota; kingdom Metazoa; phylum Chordata; class Aves; order Passeriformes; family Pittidae; genus Pitta; species Pitta sordida. The sequence goes on along the minus strand of WEKX01025377.1, from coordinate 28,095 downwards.
TGACAAGTATTCTTTTTACGGACAAAAATGTCTGTTATGGGAAACTGACAACATATCAGGCCATATGTTCATTAGAATTCAGGTACTTCAAGATGCAGATACATGATTAGCATTATTTCAGTTTTTTCATGCATACTAGACATCTAAGTCACTATCTGAACTTTTATTACTTTGTATAAGCTGCTCATGATATGATAAAAAAGAAACACACAATATAGAGGTAAAGATAGTCATGTAAGTTGACAGGAGAGTCAGAACTATGTATGGCACTAGGAACTACTTCTTTTGCAGGCTGAGTACTTCATCTTAAGTTTTCCTCGATGTACAGCACTAGTCAGTACAGCAGGTGTTTACAACATGGTTTTTATTGTCCATTATTATCAGTCAGTTCCTGGAAAATGAGACAATGCAGAAAGTAACTCTGTAACTTATTTCATGTTTAAAGAAAGTATCTGTTTCACAGCTCTACGTGTCAGATGCAGATTTCGCGTGTAAGAGCAATTTAAACCTCTTTAAAATGCAAGGACTATCACGTGTTCCTCAAATCCACCTACTTGCCACCAGGAATAACAAGCAAAGGAAGAGCATGCTTACAGTAAATATTCCTGTCACACCCTTCCATCCATCCCAGTGTTACAATTTAGAGACTCCCTGTGCTAGGGTTTTTAACTGAAACCTCTTGAATACCTGCCAGAGTCTTTAAGGGCTCTCTGTAGTTTCCAGACAGTGTAAAAATAAAAAAAAAATAAAAAAAAAAAGCATATGTAAAAATCATATCATCCATTTTTCAAGCAATATAGCATGTCCAAAAACCAGCAAGGTGATGGTGAAGGATGCCTGGAGTGATTCTTGCTCATTCCTACTTGTAATCTACAGTGGAGACACAGCATAATTGTAATAGAATCTGCAGTTATTCCCTGGTTTCTGGAAGAAGATGGTCTCCCTCTCAGTTCATCATAGGCTGAAGGTGTGTCACCGACTCCCACACACAAATTCAAAACTCACTTCCTGAAAATTTTCAGCAATTCAAAATAGAGTGTGTGTGTGTGTGTGTGTGTAGGGGGTAGTGGGGGGCAGGATATGTAGGGTTATCCTTCTTCCCTGAGTAGCATGTAAAATATTTTTATTCTGAAGTATTAATGCTGAAGAGGGACATTTTTTCAAACTGCTCTCAATATGCAAAATTTACTAGTTGGCAGTCAGAAACATATGTTGTTTAGAGATAATAGATGTAAAGAGTTCATAGGAATGATTTGTAGATAGTGAACAGAGGCACACAGGAAGGAAAAATATCTTTGAAGAATGTTTTTGGTCCTTTGGAAAACTCTCAGTTCTATGAACTCTATTTCCCCCATACAGATCACTAGACCCAGGACCTGAACCTCTGTACCCTCATAAATCACTCAGATTTATGTCTGTGGAATTAGATATGACTACTTTCTTTCAGGCTCAGTGAAGATTTAATGCTTTATGTGAAATGCAGTCTTTCCATATACATAGAGACATGTTCATGTGTCTAAATGGACATACAGAGAGATGAGNAACCCCAATTCCCGTAGTCGCTCCCCATCCATTATTAATGACCAGGATGTGAGTTCAGAAGCCTAATTTTAATCAAGCAGTTCTGTAATTTAAATACTTTGTAGGTAGGCAAAAGTCTTCAGTAGAACAGATCTTACCTGATCCAGATGAAGAACACACAGAATCACAGAATCACAGAATATTATGAGTTGGAAGGGACCCACAAGGATCATCTAGTCCACAAAGCCCTTTGGAATGGCAAGTCCTTTTACTGTTAGTATGGGAACTGACTGTTCGAGAGCTCTGGTTCCTTCAGATGAACACAACCTCATAAGAAGCCAGTAGATTTATTCTGGAGGATTGACTGGTTGAGTTTTTGTTTTTAATATAAACACTCTGTTTCTGACATTTGTATATGTCTAATTTGTCCAAAAAATTCCTAAACAGAATATTGTCAGACATGGGTATTATATCCCACCAAACACTGCTATTAGGTATTATTACCATATACGAACACTAGTTTGCTAAACTGAATTAGAGCCTTGATTTTTACTCACTTTCATTGGGGCTAGGTGAGTAGAAAGAGGTAAAAAATGAATGAAGAAGAAGAATATAGAAGTTTAAAAAATTTGTTCTGTTCTTGCAGATGCGTTTCTTCACTTACTTTTTTTCATATGCACATGTATGTGTAATGTAGGTTTCATTACTTATATAAGTTTGTGGTTAATATGCTTTAAATGTTTCATGAAGAGCATAATCTTCTGAATTATTTATCATTACAGACATTTTTAAGGCACCTAACACCGTGATATCTGGATGCACTTTTTATAGTTTATATTAGATCATTAATAGCTAAACAGAGATAAAGAAAAAATTCACTATTCTGCTCTGAAATACTCTACAGTTGAAAGGAAAGGGAGATCGTTGTGACCATTCATCTTAAAAACCAGAAGCTTGTTGCTTCAGATCAGTCTACAGAGGTACAACTACAGTGCTTGACTACACCCAAATATGCTCCAGAGTAATTCTGATACAAACTAATTAGATAAAGACCTCTTTTCCAGAATGCCTTCCTTCCTTATCTTAAACCCCTCATCCTGGTCCTATAGATCTTATGAGGAAGATCTTACTTATATGAGAAAACACCATATAATCAAGATAAGTGAATCCCATTCCTTGGCCATCAAATTGATGAAAATGGTAGAGCTCCCAATAGCTGTGTCTCTGGTTTTGAGAGACCTGCAGCCCAGCTCCAGACTGTGAGTGGTGTAAGTGGGTGTTATGGGTGGAATACGAAACAGCCTTTCTGCATGATGTTATCTTCTGCTGTTCAATTGAGAGTTATTTTAGCTATATTTCACTGGCTTCATTGCTAAATTGAATTATTTTGCATCTGCTTCGGGCTAAAAGAATGCATAGATGCAATTACTGCAGATTACTTAATACAAAATAACCTTTTAGCTAAGTTACTTTGTTCGTACATCAAAACTATTTAACAACTCCTATAGGAAGTGAGGTAACCTGAGGTAATTCTCAACTACCATCAGCTAAAAATAAAAATACGAGTGTCTTCCAGGTCCATGTGTCTTAACCGTAAGCAAGATTTTCCAAACCTTTAGAGAAATCAGTGTTTAAAGGGCAAGTGGAGAAGGGTTCAAATCCCATATAATCTTATGAAAAATGCATGTGTTCCCTTGTCCTATCTGATTATAAACTTTGGCAACAGACCACCAAAGCCACTGCTGAGCAGACTCATGTTTTTCAGAGCATCAGCAGTCAGAGTGTTCAATACAGCAATTCCCCTGTATCTCTCACATCTTATATTCTATATGTATTATTCACATCATGAAGCTTCCCTGGTGACATGCTGGACTTGCTGCTACTTGGGGTGCTGCATATCACTCTTGCTTTTTTTTTTTTTTCCCCCTAACTTATTTCTTAGAAGTAAAGTTTTCACTTTCAGTGAAACTTTCAGTTTTATATTGTAGGCAATATTGTCTATCCTGCTCCTGATTCAGGAAATAAAACAGTATTTTCCTTTATTAAACCACAGCAGAGCATTACCTCAGTGTTGTGGTTTGACCCTGGCTGGACGCCAGAGATTCACCACAACCTCTCCTGTAGGAGAAAAACTGGAAAATAAAACTGGAAAATAAAACTGGTCATAGGCAAAAAAGCAAGGCAAACTAAAAGTAAAGAATATAAAGGATTTATTTACTAACTAAAGAGATCAGAACTGCAAAGGAAGCATCATTTAAAAGGCAACCTTTTCCCCCCACCCCTCCTTCTCTTACAACAGATCTCATATTCCCCTTTTTTCACCAGGAGACAAAGGGGGAACATAGGGTAGGGGTAAACCAGGCAAGTTGGTATTTCTGACCAGATGCAGGGTAGGAACCATCTCTCTGCCCTTTCATAAAGTTCTCTCTCTCTCTCACAAGAGGAAGTCTTTTATGACCCTTTACCAAGTGAGATCTCGACCCACGGATGACAGTTGCTCCGAATTCTCTGTTGTCCGAAAGTCACAGCCAGGATGCAGCTTTTAAGTGCTGGCTTTTTTCCTGCATCATAATGAACCCATCCCGAAGTACATGGTTCAGATCCTACCACAATGCACAAAATGTCTGTCCAAAGGATCTCTGCCAAGCTCTCAGCTCCAGACTTGTGTTTCTGGGCTCCGAAAAACATCTGCAGCTTTTTTTCAGCTTGATCTCCATCTTCAGTTGTGGCTTAGATGGATTCCGCATCACTGTTCCTCTCTCTCTATTCCACAGGCTTACACCTTGGTCCGTCCAATTCACAAGCAGCAGCGGGATGCCTGGAAGAACATTCCTACCCCATCTCTAGTAGGCCTGGGTGGGCCTTCATAGTTTCCAGCTTCTTACACACGTCCTGACCCGGCACTCTACATTTTACTACTAATTTTTTTTCTTCTCTCCCAAATATGTTTATTCACAGAGACGTCTCTATCCCTATAACCTTGAGTGCCATGGCAGTGACTGAGGCCCAGGCAAGAGCTGAGCTGTTAACCCCCTGGCTGCCAGAGCAGCAAAAAACTTAAACCAGGAAACTCGGATACACTGAATCAGCCTGTAAAAAAATTTGCACTTTCTGTATTTTTTCAGATAATAAAAATACCAGTATAGCCATACTGAAATAAAACCAATCACTGGCTAATAGTACAAACATGGGAAAATACATAACATTGGGGTAAGTCTACAGTCACACTTACTTATTAAAACATTCAAGATTTTAGCAATCACTAGTTTAGAGATGTCCTGATCCAGACACTGTACCTGCATCTTTGCTCTTCATAGCTCTTAGTGGATGTGTCTTCTACAAATATGTCTATTTTTTTCTGAACCAAATTATACTTTGGGGCCCTGCAACAATCTGAAGTAGCACATTTTTCAGTTTCACTGTATGAAAAATACTCTCTTTTTAATTTCTTAATTTAAAAGCATCAACATGATTCTTTCACTTGAATACTATGTACTTCCTTTACGCTATTTGAGAATATGTAGAGTTCTATCAAATTCCTCTTTGACCATCTCTTCCGCAAGCTAAAAATCTACCGTGTTTAACCTTTCTCACATAGAAACCTCTAATCCAACTTCCTTTTTTACTACAACTCAGCCAACTTTTCCTTAGATTACACCCAGACTTGATAGAGCATATTTACCTTACTACCATCGAAGTTGGAGGCCAAATTTAGTTCTCCCAGCATTCAAGAAACCTGACATACATTTTTCAGACAAATGTCTCCAACCTCATAATTTGCTGAGAAAGCCTCAAAGAAACAAAACACAAACTTGTTTAAAACATTCTAGCTAAGTGTGCCACATTCCACTGCAGAAGTTGGTTTAAATGAAAGAGTTAGAAATTTCTGCCTATAGTTCCAAATTTTATTTCTTGAGATAAACTAGCAAAGTCCTTCTTTTCAATGTAAAAATTTCAAAGGCATGCTTAAAATGAGCGTGGAATTCTTTCTCAAAATTGCAGATAGACACTCCATGATAGTCTAAAGTAAAGGGACTAAACCAAAACATCTTCTTGCAAGCAGTGCTCTTCCAACCAGATTTTAGAGTCACAGCTGAAGCACCTGTGATGCAATGAAGCTGAAGTTACTTGGAAGACAGAAACTGCAATGAGATAAGGCATAACTCTCCAGCTCTGGGCCACGGAAGGAAGAGCTGCCATACACTTTGTTTTGCAAGGATCTATGACCAAGAAGCTGATTTATCAGTGCATTTGCTCACCTTCTGACAGCAAATCAGGACACAGCATTCCTGGTGTTATATATCTGTGGTCAAATGCAGAGAGAAAGTGCTGATCTAGTCAGCCTCTCCTGATTCCTCTACTAGATAATTTAAGGAAATAACATCCTTATGTGTTAATACTGATGAAGAAACTATTTCAAGAGCATCCTATATGATTATATTGTATAATCTTTGTAAATGGATATTCTCTCCAAATATCAAAAAGCAATATTTGAAAACAGTTAACATAGTGGTGAGTGTCCCTGCCTCACATGCGGGAGACTCCCAACAGGGAGACAGAGGTGCGTGCCGTTTAAGAGTTGGACTCGATGATCCTTGTGGGTGCCTTCAGACTCAGAATATTCTGTGTGTGAAATTCTGTGTGAAATTCTGTTTTCTTGTACTACTGGAATTGTTTCTGTCTCTCAAAATCTATCATTTTTCTCTATTCAGTTGTAGTAAAACGATAAGGTAAGTCAAAGGATATAAAGAACCATACTTGGTCAGGAGAGTCAAGATAAGTATTTTAGGGGGGGAAAAATCAATTCATGATGAAATTTTCAATAGTATATGGAAAAAGTTAGTGTGCAACAAACACTGTATTCTATTTGGGAAAACAGAATATGGATTTATGTCATATGATGCTTTGACATGAGAGCTGAATATGTACTTTTTCCAAGATTCAAGTTGTGTAAAACTGCCATATTGGACACAGAATATGAATACTTCAAAAACTTGACAATTCAGTGGAGAACAGGCTGAGGCAAGAAAAGGATGAGGCTTGAAAAAACTGAGGCTGAGGTTCAAACCTGAGGCTCAAGAGCGTTGCCAGGTAAAGCTCTATCAGGTAGGAAGAGAAGGAAAACTCACACAAACCAACATGCGATGTCTTTCTTTTTCATTTCAAATTAGTACAGAATATCTCTCTATTCCTAGGCAGCTTGGGCATTTATTATGCTGCCTACCAAATCACGTAAAATATTTTGCAGGTGGCATCCAGTGTGCTAATCCTTGGTGCTGAGTCTTCAGACAAATTTAAAAGCCAGAGAAATGTCATTCCATCAGAGATTCTTGAAATCTAAAAACTTTTCCCTTCTGAAAGTAATGCCTCAATCTAACCAGAGGAGCTGTTGAAGGGCAGTACGTTTACCACCTACGATGCCCGTGTTGAGGGTGCCCAAGTGTAGCATCAACACTGGAGGACACTTGGAAATAATTTTTAAGTATGCACTTAGAGGAAAAAACAAACATAATTGCTCTCAAAAAAAAAAAAGGTGACTATTTCTGAAGAAGCCTCACTGTTGAGATGGAGATCATCCAACTCTGAAAGTTAATAACCAGAAAAGCCAAGTCAGACAAAGAAAGAAGTACTCATTTCCTGGTTCTAATTACAAACTATCAACTCTCACACTGTAGAAAATAATGAAGTGTTGCATGGATATCCAAGTGGCAAGTTTTATTCTGGGTTTTGGCTAAAGTTTAATCCATAGAAGATTCAATACTCTGATACCTTTTACCTTGTTAGCAATTTGTGAGTCATTAACAAGCTGGTGAAACACAAAATAAAGTTGTAAATATTGGAAAAAGAGGAATAATGAGAAAGAAGGCAGAGAAGTCTTTCAAAAGCATCATCTTTGCCATGAGATTTTAAGTAATACGTAGTTACCCCTAGTCACAGATGATGTAGTGGAGGAAGAATGTAAATAGAGAAAACAAAACAGAGCACACTTGTGTATCAGTCATAAGTAAGAAAAAAGCTACACAAAAGGAGAAACTATGAATAAGGAGAAAAGTTGTAAGAACTAAGGTGTGGGACTGGCCTGACAACAGTACTGCACATCATCGCTTTAGCCAGAAATCCATCTATTTCTAATGACACCTCTCACTTTTGAGTCATGGATGAATCCTGTCCCCCTTCTCAACAATATTTCTAAAATTATATTGCGCTTTTGAAATATTTTTTATCTCAAGTAGGTGTTACAGAATTTAACTCGTGAACCACATGACATGCTGTTCAAAATGTGAAGTCAGACCTAGCAATAACACCTTCCAGCTTTAATATCCTTTAGTCTGTATAGATCTGCTTCTCCAACAATCTTATCTTAAAATAAGAAAGTGGAGCAGATTTTATGTGGTGGCTGAGATCCAAGCCCAGTAACCTGATGTATTAATTCCATGAAATTGCAAGTTATGTAATCTCACAGAACTGAGGAAAATTGTAAGTTTACTATATAGACCCCTGAATCTTAAAAGAGCTTACATGAAGTGCACATGCAAGTTCAGACTTTACACTTGACACACCAAGTACTTACACTTCTTTGGGAGTGGATGGGAGTAGTTGGAAGATTTTCACATCCCTGAAGCCTGTAGGTATCAGGACTATCCATTCTTCAACTCCTTTCTATTGATGCTATGAACAGCTTAAAAGTGGCACTTTGATCTGTTTAGGTAAATCAAACACAGGGAAGTTCAAATCACAGATATTTCTCACGGTAAATACAAATTACCAGAGAGAAAAAGGTAACTTCAAACTTAGTTTACATGAGGTAGATGATCCTGTAATACAACTCTGGTCTTAAGGGAAAGAAGCAGGAAAGGGCTTTGAAGGACAAAATTGTATCTCCTCTTATCATCTGTTTGCATTTCATCTAGACAGAATAAACTAGTCTTGTGTATTTAAACAATAAAGCCTAGTTGTTCAAAAGAGGAGAACAACATTATAAAGTGCTTGTAGCAGCGTTTCCCATTTTCACGGACATGAGGAAGGAATGGAGGGGGGCGGGGGCTGGGAAATGGGAAGGAGGCACAAGTAAAGACATTTTGAAGATATTAGATATTGTACTTTCCATGATCAAACACATACGACCATTCCTCTGTAGTATTTTCCAGTAGCTGACATGTTTTCCTTTAAACCTCATTAAACCCTCCTTAAGGAATTGATAGTGTAAATATTCATGCCTCTGATGGAGATATATATATATAGACTGATGTCTATTCTACTGTACCATTTGTTTTCTGGACTGTATAAATGTAGCTCTCTCATTCTTCAATCCTTGAACTATATTGCTGTTTGGGAGCTTGGGGCAGTGGGGAGGCGTTTGTTTTGGGTGGATTTGTTTGTTTGTTTGATTTTGTTGGGGGGAGTGGGTGGATTTTTGGTTTGGTTTGGTTTTTGTTTTTTAAGTTTCAATTTAATTTTTTTTTGCGGGGGTGTGGGGCACGTCTTGGGGTTTTTTAATCCTACTAGTAGTTCCCTTATAATCACAGCATTTTTCTGCTTCTTTTTGAATTTATTTCTTCTTAACTAGCCACCTATATCTCTGGATCTCAGTATGCTATTCAATTTGACCACTCAAACATACCTTTGTCTTTTGCTGCCCTTCCAACATGTCTGAGCCCAGACTCACTACAGTCATTGCAAAAGCTGAGAGTTAATCTTTCCTGACTGGTTAATCATCAGCTTCACTGCTGAAATTGAAAACAGAGGTGACAGTTAGTATGAATTACAGTGGACACTTGCTTGGAAAAAAAATATATGCTGAAGATCTGAGAAGAAATTTTCAGTGAACGTGATTTTGGGAGCAAAATAAGCAGTATCTGAAAAACTCCAATGTGTCTAGCTGATCAGAACAAACAGATATGCAAGACACACATTCTCCTCCCACTCTAGAAAATGCCTTCATCACTACAGCACCCGAAGGAAATACAATTTCATGAAGGACATATTTGAGTCATTGCAACAAAGTGTACAGATTTAGAAATATTGAAGCTTCTTGTTCCTAGAAAGAACTGAAAATGAAACAGTATGCTGTGTCTGAATTAAATATGCAATTAAGTTTGGGTCCTGTGGAAAAAGTTCGGTATTTCATATTTTTATGAATTCTGTAACACAAGAAGTACAAGAATTTAGTACAGGACTGAAGTCCTGATTTTTGCTCAGAGCTCTCCTGCCTTGACTAAGTGCTTCTCAGGAACTCATTTCACAGAATAACTGCGCAGATGTTAGACCAGCATGCCAGCACTCTACTGGCCTAAACCAAGAATCTATGATGGAGGAGAACCCTGTAAATTTTTTTTTGTACTTGTAGTTCCTAGAACATGCTCTGGACTTTTGATTATTACAGGGAAATGATCTTATCAAAAAGTGACACACAATGCATTAAACTCAATAACTTCTTATAGAAAAAAGTTTTAAAGTAAACTAAAATGAATCTGAGAAATCTGTTACATCAGAAAAAAACACAAAACCCAAGGTTTTATCAGCACTGAAGAAAGAACTGGATATGTACATAGGCAATGATGATATTTGTATACTGATTTAATAACTCACATAAATTAAGAGACACAGAAACCTTTACATCATTATTACTGATTCTGAATATGGGATGATGCTGTCCTGTTTACAAATGCCCATCTTTCAAACAATTGCCTTACTCACTGCAGAATTCTGTTTTACATATAACAGTATTAAATGGAGTGCCAAAAGGTCAGACAATGGTCATTCTCCCTTCAAAGAGATCATCTGGCTGGCATGCCTCTGGATGGGTATGTGAGGACTTTCCTAACAGGTAGGTTTGGTCCCCCTGTAGATTTACCTAACAAATAATTGTAAAGGTCTGTTTAGGAAGACCAGACTCAGCCGTCTGTATAGTCAGGTAACAGAGAGTGGCTATAAAGATTGCTATGCTGTCCTGGAAACTCTTTACATCCACAGCTGCCCTCTTCCTTTCCTGGTATCAAACTGGACTTTAAAGAGAAGACATCTAGAAGCCACATATATTATGAAGACAGATATGTCACTTCAAATAAGGCATGTTGACTTCTGATATGACTTGCTGCAGTGCAGCATGGATCCACCCTACTGCAGAGCAGTAGACTCACAAGCTTTCTCCTAGCTGACAAGTCTGGTTAATGCAGACTCGGATCTACCCAACAAGTTATTCAGAGCTTCCAGGGGGGTCAGTGCAACTAACCTACTGGAAGCTGCTCCCTAAGGATTTACTCTGCAGAGTCCCACATCTCTCTGACAGTGACTCTCTGGAAGGATTGGTACAACTGTGAAATACAGATGTATAATTATCACTGTCAGGAAAATTGTTATGAATGCAGTCCTGTAAACACTAGAGTGAAGTTACCTTGTGTCCATTACTTGGGCACAGGACTCACTTTTATAAAGTTCTCAAAAAGGTAAAAAGGAGTAGCTAATTTTTCTGCTCCTCCCTTGGCGACGATCTTGTGGGGGCTGCAGAGTTAAGACATTCACTAGTGTGTAGTTTTAAGCCATGAGATGTACCTGGATACTCTGCTGAACTCTGTTTGGTAAACCCTAGTTTACCAAACAGAAGATGTTTCTGGTGCTCAGACTAAATTTTCGTTATCTAGACATTTTTTGGGTGCCACTCAGTTCCTTTCCCCTTTGCCTACTGCATACTGCACACTGCAGATCTGCTTTACAGCATAATCTCAGAGAAGGTAGAGAGAGCCAGAAGGGAAACACAGGTCTCAGCAAGGATCAGCACATACTGCACATTGTATAGCATGTTCAGATCTTCACAGAACTGCTCAGATACCATTGTGAAGGACTAGAATATGAAGCCAGATCATATACCTTATGATATACAGACAGAGATACGAGAACATCAGTTTAGGTCAGCACATAGAGTCCCTTAATTCACAACGACTGAATTCTAAAACACTACTGACATTTTAAAAAACCAAAACCAAAACAAACCTAAGAACCATCGTTTGTACCAGAAGCTCTTATTAAATCCATCTAATAAACAGCCTGTACCATTTTCAGTGACTCGTGTTGCAACAGGAGCTCGGCTGTAACAGAACTGCCAAGATAGATTTAGGCTGTAACAAAATGAAATTGACTGGGTTTTATGATATTTAAAGTACATAGCAAACTATCATAAATCCTGCTCTCTGTGTATATATATAGCCATGCGGGGTACTAGCAACCCACATTTTAAATAGCTCCAAAATTGGCCTATTTGTAATGTTTTTTTATTTATTGACTGTATTGCAGATTTAATTTATTTTTTGTTACCATGTAGGTGAAAAGTAATTCTGCTTAGACCACAAAGAGCCTGAGGCTAAGAGGAGTTGCATGGCAGAGTGGGTACACTTAAACAGTGGGGTCCTTAAAGCTATAGGGTCTGATGCAGAGGACTTATGTAGAACCAAGCCTGCCACAGAGAAACCAAAAGGGTTTCGTAAGATACTTCTTACCTTCATCTCTCATCCTTCTGCTTTGTCACTCAAGCAAATTGAACGGGAATTAAAAAAGGAGGTTCAAGATGGATGATAGCTAAGGGAAGGGAAAAATGTAGAAAAAATCTCACGAAATTTAACCCTGGAATGAGTTAAAAATAATGCTGGAAAATAATTTCCCCTACAAAACATAATTAGTTTCCCCTTGTTGTTCTAGTAAATGAACTGTAAATATTTAACCAGAGTACTGGCATCACAATCCCTGCAGCATGTGCCATCCCCTGCCCAGGAGAGACAGAACAAATCTTGCAGAACTAAAGATGCCCTGCTGCTTTCTCATCCATGGGGCTGCTTGGCTCTCTAATGCACCTGCCTCTTCCAGTCACTACTGCTCTACTATCCCCAGCTCCAGAGGGTGGTTAAAATGCCATACAGATGAAGCAGGGGGTGTCAGGTGCTGCTGCTAGTACACTTTATTTCACCTCAGATAGGACCAAAAGCCAGTGGAACAACAACCCTCCAAAAAGAATGACATGGTCTGCTACAGTCAAGTAAAGCCAAGAATCATGTTCATGTTGCATGTCTAAAAAAGTCCAACACACTTTTAATGGACACAGAAATGGGAATGAGGTCATTGATGAACAACAACCTGCTATTTTCTCAAAGAATTTAACAGCCAGAAATCTTGTTAAAGTCAGTCAGAAGTAGCCACATATTGTATTTAGAAAATCAGTCCATAAAACAAGTAACAACCAAGGCCCCTGCAGGATGGTTCTTTGGAGTACACTTGGTAGCTCTCTCTCTAGTCTGTCTTTTCAGATGGTCTGTATAACAGAGCCTGTATCACATCCCCTGGTAGCTACCCTACAACCTTACAGCTCTCTTTTCACAGAATCACAGAATCAGTAAGGTTGGAAAAGACCATAGATATCATCAAGTCCAACCTATCACCTATTACCTAACCTAGCCAAACCTGTTACCTAACCTGTTGCCATCCTGCTACCAACACACCATCCTACCTATAACACACTACCATAATATCTAGGTCATNGTCAGGCTAACAGGTCTATAATTTCCTGAGTCCTCCCTCCTACCCTTCTTATGGATAGGTATCACATTGGCCAACTTCCAATATTTTGGGACCTCCCCAGTAAGCCAAGACCTCTGATAGATGATTGAGAGAGGCTTATCCTCATCCTACAATCTTGTACTTACTTTACAAACAGTTTGTGAGGCTATTTGAGACCTGTGCTTCTAGATACTCCAAGACTGGATTTCCTGTACTTGTTTAACTGCTTCCCTTTTTCAGGGACTCTAGAAAGAGATGCAGCATTGTCCTCCTTTCTCTGCGTCTGGCATCCTGAAGGGAGCAGGGCCTGTCACAGAAGCACAGAGTATTCTGAGTTGGAAGGGACTCATAAGGATCATTGAGTCCAACTCTTAAACAGTACCACTGTCTCCCTGGTGGGAATCGAACCCCCAGTCTCTAACATGAGAGGGCACACTCATCACTGTACTAATCTTGGCTAAGGAACAGGTATAGATAAGATGCTTTATGAAGTGTGTCTTACAGGACATAAAAAGTGTGTAAGTGCCTTCTCCAGCCTTTTTCCACGTAAGGGATCCTACTGTCCAATTTCCAGTTAACATTAAAGTTTGGACTCTGTCCTCTTATTTGATGATATTGAACTTACCAACGCATCCTAAAGGAATCATAGATATGTGTGAAAACTGAGAAAATCTTCTGCCTAAACAGATCTCAATCACGGAACACAACCCAGCACAGACTAGGATGAGTTAAATGCCAATGTCTGAAGCCTGAGTGAATCCTCTAAGTAGAAAATCAGACAACAGGATGACAACTTACTCTGATTCTAGAATTGCCTCACACTGGAGTAGAAGCTCAAACCTTCTGGGGCACAAAACGTCACACAGAGTAATTATTATGGCTCATTCTGATATTAATACCTCCGAGGGTCTAAGGATTAATCTCCTTCTCTGAAAGTGAAAATCTATAAATATTGACCACTCATTTCACAAGAAAAGAGCTATAACAAAAAATAATCCTTTCCTTACTTGTGGTAAAGAGTATAAAGCAAAATTTTCCTCTCCCTTGCTTCTAGTATGTCTGGGGTTTGATGCAGGAAGAGCACTTTAACTCTGAAATAAACTCCATCGTTTGCTTTTGCTCTTATATAATTAGGCGTCCAAAGTCAAATGAAATCCCAAAGAAGGAATATTCGAGTTAACAGGGCCTCTGCACCTTAGAACCATTAGATAGTCTATGTGGTCCTCTACAAGCAGCAACAGATTTTACAATGTGATTTATTTGAGAATGGCAATGTGATTTTTTATACTGTCATGTGGGTGAGAGGGTCAGGAAAAAGGGGTGCCTTTATTTGCTTTTCTTGTTTTGAACTGATAAGACTTTATTACAGTGATTCTAAACAGGTAATCCTTTACATAAAAGGTAGCTGGTGTTGGGGTTTAAGAATCTACCTGTGGCTGATGCTGATGATTCCACTTATAGAACAGTGTTTTCTATAGGGTGTTGATATTTGAGCACAAAGTTGTCCAGGTTGTACTGCCTGGAGGGAGGGAGGCAGGGAGGCAGGAAGGTAGGAAGGCAGGTCTGAGGTTTAATGAATGGTTCACACAACATTTTCTCACTATGTGAAAACAGGTGAAATGGTTTGAGTAGAAGCACCTGTATCATGAAAGATAAATGCTTCCTCCTTAAATAGGGTGTCCAGATCATGAGAAAGCCAAGGGAAGTCAAGAAAGCTCTGTCAGTTTACACTAATTCACACAGAATCCTCTTACCTAAGATGAAGGCATATATAATAAATATTCAACTACTATCTTTATATCTTGAGAAATCAGAGATATCAGATCTTTACCTCACTAAAATCTATCCCAAAGCGCCCATTTTGTAGTTTGAGGATGAAATAATGCTTGAATAAAAGTAAATATATTACTCAGTTATGTCTCAGCTGCAGGACAAGCATACTGTATGGTAGCTACTGATCACCCAGGCCTGGTAAGGCAGTCTCACTGAATCACAGCCCTTCCACCATCTGAGCTGCTGTGAGCTGCAGGGCTTGCTCATGCCAGAGTAAAGTGTATGCATCCTCAAGTGAAAGGGTACCCTGCCATAGTCAGGAAGGTTCTCCCTGCGCAGAATTGAAGGCTAGCCTGTACCTAAGTGCTCTATGCCTTGAGGGCTTGAGCTCTTATCCAGCGCAAGTCCAGTACTTCAAGAGTCATACTCTGCTTTCATTTAACCCTGACATAAACTGCAATAAATTCACTTAGATTAGTGGCATTACTTTAGCTTATACTACTGTGCAGTAATACCAGAACTTGAACTTATTAACTCTTTCTTGTTGTACTGTGCTCTTCTGGGTAAACCTTTGCCAGAAATGCTAAATTGATGCAGAATTGTCTATTATTTTGGGCAACTGAGAGATTTTCATCTTTGTAATATTAATTTCTTGGCTTCTGTCAACATGGCCCTGAGGAACCATCTTTGCACTTCTTTCAACAGAGATACTGATAAATTCCCTAAGATGTATACTGCCTTCCTTTTCTGTGCCTGAACTGAAAACATTTATGAGACACATATTACTTTATTCTGGAAAATATTCCCCAAGAGTGAACATGTTATTGTTCTCATAGCTTAGCTGGGATGTTGTTCCTTCCTTCTTCCTAGTAACACTTTTGGTTGTTGAAAGAAATGTTGAACTAAAGAGATCTCTGAGCATCTAGTAGTTCACAGGGAAAACTGCATCTGCATGCCAGTGGTTTGGGGATGAACTAAAAGCATTAACTGAAAAGGCAATAAGGAGTGCTGCAGGGGAAGACTGACACCTATTCCTGCAGCAATGAACCTTTGGACTCACTCACAGAAGCTCAGTCTCTGAATGTGTTGCTGTCCAGCTTTCCTTATCCCCATCAAATGACAGTGATAGGTACCAAGCAGGTTGAGGAATGTGGGAGTATGGTCCTTTGCTCTCTAAGTCTGTTCACAGACTGTGATAAATCAGACTCTTCCTGACGGGGTACTAAAAATGAGGACTAACCTTGTGATTAATGGAATTCAAAGCCATGAATAAGATATACAAAGTTATGCCTCCATTTTGCTTGCATTATTAATGACACATATTAAAAATTGAATGTTTACAATGAAAATATTTCTCATTCCCACAAGAACTGTCTCTCTGAGTACTGCAGCACCGAAGATTCAGTGTGGCTCCCATGGCCACATACATGTCATTCAGATCCTTACTTTTGTCCATGTAAGTGCAAATAATTTGACTAACAATGAGCATTTTGTACACTATTATCCCCTTTTCTAAGGGTAATGTTTGGATGACATAAAGCTAGACTACAAGGGGCTTCTTTCTAGACTCTACATCTTTCAAGCAACAGGTAAAATTTAAATTTCCAGAGTGCCCAAGTGAGATCAGAAGTTTGTTCCAAGTGTTGTGTAAATACATGAAAGAGAGCCATGGGTATGAATTAAAATTCTGAAAGAAAGTGAGGTGAAAGGAAAGGAATTCATGTGTAGAAACAGACATTTTAATACAATGAAATAGTATAGAGATAAGCAGGAAGGACAAACAAATAAATGGAAAACAGTAATTGTCATATCTATGTCTATCACCTCATTCAAAGATAACTCCCCATGCTTAAACTGTTGCTCTATGTCCTTTTGTAGTACAAAATAAAGTATAGGCTCTCTGATTTAAATGTCATAGTGAGAAAGCAACATGAACACTTCTCTCTCAATTGTAAATTAGATCTTATCACCACACTATAAAAAAGTTAAAAGCATTTTATTAAGGTTACAGCTTCACAGTTCAGAGTTAGTGGCAGAATGATGGCAGTACACAGAATCTTGGTTCAGTCCTCTTGTCTCTCTATTATGGCGCACTTCAGTTTCTTGATTATATGCTATTTTTCTCTAGCAGCCCCCTGACATGTATTGCAGACCTGAGCTGAGCTGGTCATTAAAATAATGCATAACAACTGGTAGGAATGTTGTCAGCTACTGGAGAGATCAACAATTAATTCAGCAACACCAGCAAAAATGAGATGCTTGTAGTTCACCTTACCCAGGTGAGAGTTAAATCCATGCATATGCACAATTTTCCAAAACTACATTTGTGTGTCAGAGGTTCTCTGAAACTAACAAGGAAGACAAATATATAATAAATGCTTATCAGACAGTGAATAGCTTAATATGTAAATATATTTGAATCCCCTTAGCAAATACATCATGCACAGGCCAAAAATATTTCCATGTAAAAGAAGTCATGACTAGCATACATTGGATTCTAGCTACCAGAGAGTATACTGTTCATGGTGGGACGCTTGGATGGAAGGAGCGTGGTGCCCATGGTTCCACGCTTGTGGGCCTGATCCCTGGGTGGGTGTTCACTTGGGAGTTGGACTAGATGATCCTGTGGGTCCCTTCTAACTCAGAATAACCTGTAAACCTGTGAACCCTGGTCTTCCAGCAACATGCAAAGACTGTGTTGTTTGGTGTTTGCCATTGCCAAAGTAAAAACATCTAAATGGTAATTCTGGTACTAATTCAAGTCTATGACAAGATATATCAAAGATGAATAAATTGAAAAAGATATGCAGAGTAAAAGTAAGTAGCCAGAGTCACTTTATTAAAAGTCATTAGTAAAACTTCTCTCAAGAGTAATTTGTTCTTGGGTCAGATAAGTAAATGATGCGATCCTTCTGTGAAATAATACACAACAAGAGGGTATCCTTGAATTCACAAATGATTGTAGATTTGCATTTTCAGCAAGTATTTTTAACAAATGTTTTTCCATCTAAATGTCACTATCAGTAGATTGATTTTCGTGATGTTAAAAATCAGCATGTGAGTGATAGAACACATTTATCTTATTCAGACTAGAGAGTCTAGGTTAATGGTAAATGATGCTACTGTTGACAGCAAATACCTCAGATAGTTGGCAGTGCTGTGCAAACCAGACTGTTTGACTTAATTTCAAAGTGAAAGTATTCTGGGTAGTAGGAATGTTTAAAAAAAAGACAAATCATGACATAGACCTAATTATTCTAGCTATGCAGTAGTTAGTGATTCAGTCACAGAAAATCTGCTTGAGGAAAATAAAGATATTTAAAATAATATTGGATGTAATAAAGAAAGAGATCGTTCAGAATTATTAAGAAGAACAACACTACTAAAAGGTGTGTTTTAATGCTGAATGTCCCTGCCAGGATAAAAACTGAGAAAAAGGTTTATACCTCTTCTCCAGAACACTTAACAAAAACTTTAAAAACCCCAGAAAACCCCTTATGAGATCACTGAACAAGAATACTTTACTCACAGGTAGTGGAGTACTCCTACTCATCCTAACCACAATTATTCATGGTTACTGAGGGGTTACCTGAGGAAGACTTGTACATATCCTTAATACTGATGTATTGCCCTCTCTTTGTTACTGCAACTTGAATACTCTGCTAATCAGTTTCCAATAATTATGAATAAGAAGTAGCATCTTTTTAACCAAGACTGTGCTGTGTGAGAAGTTCAGGAAAACATGTCTGTGAATGTTCAGATAGGTGCTCTGTAGGCTAGTTTCTTAGTCCTTGGGGGACAAAAGAATATTGTTTGTACATATATTTGTTTTTCTTTAAGATTAAGGAAGCAGATATTGGAGAAAAAGAACCCTGCACTGGCTCTATTAGAAAAGAATAATTAAGACTCATATTTTCATTAAAACTGTTTTGTCTTCTTTCTTGTAGAATCTTAAATAACATTGTCTCACCTTCTGATACGTTTCGCCTCCCCTGGTGTAGTATATGAAACCCCTGATAATAGCATGGAGTAAGTGGAATTGCAGGAGAGGTATCATAATGTTGTTCTACAACTGCACCAAAAGAGATTACTTTGGAAGGTCACCACAGCAGAGGTTAGATGGATGCCATCATTCCTTGATGACAGGCTTGTTGTCACATGAACAGACTGCAAACTCATGCGCTACCGGCTTCTGGTGAAGAATAGAGTCCTACTCCTATGTTATCCATTAGGGAAATCATGTAGATAATTATATATTCCCCAGCATGTAAGGGGTAATAAAGACCCTTGTCACAAAGGCATGTTTTTTTGAAGTTCCAAGAGAAGTCTTGGGGAAAAAAGCATATCCTGGTCAGATACGAATACAGAGCAAATACAGTAATACCTCACTATATCACCCTTCCACTATCGTTTCTTCAGATCTTCGCCGGGTTTTTTTCTGAAAAGACACCTCAATTCTTCATGCCATTTCCATGTCTGCACACACATAGTCCCTCTGTTGCGCCAAGGGGCAACACTGGCACTCCCTCACGTCCTGCGGGGCAGGAGGGGCTGCACTTCTTACTCACTTGAGGACTGCATACAGTTTGCTCTCTCATGAGTGTTGGAGAGGTTATATGGCAGGGATGGTTTATAACATGTGATTCATAGTCTTGTGGCCCTACAGCACAGCATGGCCCCTTGGCAGTGGCCCATGCCATGTTCTTGTGCCCTCTCTGTGGCAAAAGCTGGCGGCGCTGCTGTTCCATGCTCCCTCTGAAGCGAAAGCTGGCAGTACTGCCATCCAGTGCCCACTTCACCACATGGCTCTCAGGAAAACAGCACTCGGCTCTTGGCTTCCACTGCAGTTAGCTGTGATACATAGTCCCATGTAGTGCCAGGGAAAGCATCTCATTCTGTGGTCCCTGGAGAGGAGGAGGGTGCAGCACTGCAAAGGTGCTTTCCCTGGGGCTCTGTTTGATCAGGTTCCCAGGGACAGCACAACGTTTTTCTTCTGCGGGACTTAGCTCCACCAGGGCCACCCCCCGTCCTGCTGCTGTGGCCAGGCCAGAATTGCTGGCACAGCTTCTGTCTCCCCCTGCCTGTTCCTATGGAAAGAGCTACCTCCAGGACATATACAGCACCTGCACCCCGGGACAGCTGGTGGGAGAAACGGCAGCACACAAACACACACCAGCACCACCACCACCCAAATGCTGTCCCCGCACAGCTGCTTAGGGGAATATTTGACTGCACAGGGAGGGGTGAGGGATGCGTCTGCCAAGGCACGGCGATTGTTAGGTCCAATGGAGTCACGATCACCACGCCTCCACCCGCTCCCGAGTCTGGGGGTGGACACCTCTCTCCCACCTCACTCAGGAGGGTGGTGGGCAGGGGAAGCCCCAGGGCAGGTGGAAGAACCCAAACAACCCTGAAATCGGCACTGCAGGGAATAAACACAGTGCCCTGGCTGCCCCGGTGGGTTGCAGTGGTTCCCAGCTCCCCACTAGCCACCTCACAGTGCTGGGGGCAGCAGTGAAAAGTCCCTCCTACCATGGTGGTGTAAACGGTGAAAGCAGCAGCATGACTGGAGAGAAGCCAATGGATTTCCTGGGCAAGGAGGGGTCAGAAGAGATTCACTTCACTTCCCTTGCCCATCTGAGAGTGTGGGACAGTTCCAGGAACGCTTTCCAGCACTCCAGAAATGAGGGGGCGAGGTAATGGCCATGGTTTATTTGTATATTCATAAGGAGCCTATCCTTGTGGATCAGGGGCTTCACAGCAGCCGAGAAAACCCCAACCCCCACGAGCTTTGAGGTATTATAATATACACTGTGAATCCCCGTTGCATTGTAACCTCTGCATTACGACCCCGCCCATTTGCGAAGAAAATTTCTCGCAGTTTTGATTCAGCCATCAGCAAGGTCCCCAGCCCAACACATGCGCAGTGACTCTGCTCTGCCGAGGGGTGGTGCCGTGGTGCCTGTGGGATGGGACTCACCCCACCCTGTGGGGAGAGGGCTCGCAATGGCGGCACCGTGCCCCTGTCCCTGACCAGGGAAACTGCCCCACAAAAGTGAGACAAAAGAGGAGGGGCAAGTGCTGTGCGGGGGTTTCTGTTCCGNGAAAGAAACTCCGATACCGATGCCCCACCCCCCACCATAAGTGCATGGGATGTTGCAATGTTGCAAAGTTAAGGTTTTTCCAGGCTCCAAGAATGCCGACTAGAGCTCAGGGATACCCCCTTCCCTGCCACAGAGGCAGGGCAAGCACGTGTGGGCCGTTGCAGGGCCCCTGGAGCCTTTGCAAGCACCAGGGCCATGTCGGGCCGGGGGACTGGTTNCCCACAGCCCAAACTCCGCGCCGCTTCCCCCCTCTCCCCCCTGACCCTGGTGATCGGGCCCACGCCAGGANAGCAGTGGCACAGGGTTTGGGCTGCGAGAATGCACGGTCACAGCAGCCACTTAGAAATGGATCCCTTTGCTCCCCTGTGCTGAGACAGACCATGGGAAGGAGCGGAAAATTGTCTGCAGTGCTCCGGAGCACCAGGGGGTAGGGCAATGGACATGGCCTGAGTGCATATTAATGACCTGCACTTCTTTGGGAGTTTAGCATTTCACGAGGCCTGCAGCCTGACCCGTTCCTCACGAATGAGGGGGTATAACTGTATTTTTTTTCATGCAGTGAACAACCTAGGAGAAAAAAATCTTCAGCAGACTTTTTATCCAGGGCTCCAGAATGATGTAATCTTTCTAACTACAAGTTATGCTCCCTCCCAGTCAGAGGCATCAACATCATTTTTAACTTTGACTATTAAAGTTGTCTCTTAGTTCTAACACCAAGGGTTTGTACACTTTAAAGATAATGGAAAAAAGGTCTAATTCTAGTTTTCTGTCTGTATGCAGATTTTGTAGCAAGTTTGTCTGCTGTACAGTGAACAGGAAAGCCTTCGTACGATCTCCCAAGTGGGTGACTGAGACCACCTAAGAGGTCAAATACGTAAACAGCACAGCTAAGGTCTTCAACACACACCGGATGACACAACTGCAAAAAGCAGTAGACACCACTTTTTTTTTTTTGTCGGACTGTACCAGTTTACATATTCCACATACTTTCAGGGAAGTAAAACCATTCAGATTAAAACTGGGTAGTCCTGTGCATCTGCCTTGTGGCTCCTGATAATAGACGATTTTGGATTACAGCTTTAAAGTATAGCAAAGTGTTCACATCCCTGTTCCAATACTTCTGTTGCCTCCTTTCTTCCTTGCAAATATTGCTCCATTCTGTTCATAATCCTGCCTACTGTAGATGAAGTGAGTCAAGTCCTTTTTTGTTTTTTATAATAAATATGATATTAAACCAACATTATATGAAATCATGAGAAGACTGATATCTTAAATAAAATAATTGTAATGAAGAGCCTAACAGAGGCAAATTAAAACAATATCAGGCTGAGAAAATAACAACTATGGGAAGATCTTTTTTAGTTTGGCATTTCTTTTCATCCTTTAAAAAATATAAAGAGAGATATGAGTTCTCTAATGAACAAAAGATTCTTTCTCTATAACATTGAAAATTGAGAAAAGTTGCCTTTGATTTAGCAGGGATTTAGATTTAATATAAGGATTTGCACACTATTGTGCAGTCTAGAAATGTAGAATCTGCTTCATCAGTAGCTTAAAGGAGAAGCCAAACAATCTGAGGATGATTCACAGCTAGTTGGACTAACATGAGAGTTGGTGGTTAGAATGTTTTTGGTTTGTTCCACACACACCCACACACATGTGATATATTAGAAAGAATCCCATGGGTTCTTTTCAAAAACAAGAAGCAGTACTACATCATGAACGATGTATTTCATTAGTCAGACAGTTTGCTATCCTACCAGTGCAACTTATGTGAAATCCTGCTGACATCCCTGCACTCACCCTGAAGTGGAATCCAAACCAAGAGATCAACAAGTAGCAGTGCAATGTACTCTGGGACTGTTATTTGATGAGGAAATAATCAGTTAGTACTCTGAGGTCCTGTTCTGGTTGCATGCTGATTTTGCACAGGAGTCATTCCTTAACTTCATTGAATTTGCATCAGAATCAAGCTTGTTCCCTCTTTTATTGAATATTTGAATACATTTAGAAATGTTTATTTTAGAGTGAGAACATTATTGGATTTCAGTCACTTCTACACTGTGGGATTCAATGACTAACACAACCTAGATCCTGGTCACACAGAATTGAGCAGCATGAGTGTAACAGTACAATGTTAAAAGTGAGTCACTTAATTAACAAAGACACGGAGAGATAAGTATAGGACAGAATAAATTGTAGCCAGCTAAAATTGTTTTTCTATGCTCCATTCCTTGATTTATTTTTTATTTTAAACTACATGGATTAAGGATGCCAAGCTGATATATTACATCATACAGTTTCAGTCTGAATATTGTGGTAACAGATAACAGTGTAAGGTAAATATTCAACAAGTGACTTTATAGATACAAGTTCTGTTAGGTGAGAATATGTTTTGGCAGGGGGATTTTAAGTCAACTGATGGCCTAGAATATTCAAGAGTGAAATACATTCTTTGCTGTGTATCTTTCTAAGTATCAGCCATTTATCTTGAGACAAGTAACAGGGAAAAGATCAGATGTATTAAAACAGAACCAAGGAAATACTCTGAATTTACAAATTTATGAAAGAATCTATCATATAACTCATTTCTGACCATCAAAGCTGAGTATTTTCTCTTCTAATTATTAACTTACAGATCACAGAATCACAGATTCACAGAATATTCTGAGTTGGCAGGGACACACAAGGATCATCGAGTCCAGCTCTTAAACAGCACCACTGACTCCCTGGTGAGAATTGAACCCCTGGTCTCCCGCATGAGAGGGGGGGACACTCACCATCATGCTAAAGTGGAATTTTTTTATTGCATTTATATATTTAAATTCTTGTACTCTGTTTTGCAGTTCTCATTTTCTGTCTAAATCTAGAATACTTCCATCCCATTCTGTCTTGTCATCCAGTCATTTGTTGTGCCATTCTATTAAACTGAAAAGCATGATCATTAGCAGGCTTTCCCTTTTCCTTATTTGGAGTTTTCATTTCTGCTGCATCTTTTGCTGATCACCTCATTACTGACAGCAGCTCACTGAAAATATTTTCTTTAAAAGTTAGCAAATTCCATGTGCTATCCTCTTGATTGCCCATGTTTCCACAGTTAAGAAAAAAGGATCACAATCAGTGCATTTGGTCACATGAGCCTCCCTCCCCACTACCCACCCCTCACTACTCCCCTGGGATTTATGGGGACATTCTTCTGCTTTCCATTCTGCCAATAATGCCTGCCTTTAAAATGGAAATGATAATTGTGATCTACAGGAGGGAACGGTTACGACAGCTTATGGATTGTTTCAGTCAGATGACAGGAATTATAAAAGTACTGCACATGGAACAGGAAAACACATATCACAGCTGAGATGGAGAGAAATCCCTGGAGTCAAATAATTAACTGCTGCAAGACAAATATGGAGGATGCATTACAGGATAACTTGAAATTTCCATGCAGTACAAAGCCAAATCCACACTGACCAGTCTTCTTTTTTAAAAAAGTAAATTGCCATCAAAAAATGAATGATAATAGGAATACAAACAACAGCTTTTGATAAGCTTATTATGGACTCCCATTTATTCACAGGATATTTAGAGCAAAAGAGAATGTGATTACAGGCAGCTGCTAAAATTGGAGGGTAGATGGAAACAAAACTTCAGAGTTACATAGCAAATGAGGTGAAATGAAATGAACTAGACCAGCTGAGATAATATAATGCTGTAAGCATTTGCCATACTTATAAATAAAACATCGACTCATTATTGCACTTGTGGGCTGTACAGATCCCAGGGCATTTAACATAATACGATGCACATGTGGGGGAAGAAGGAAAGGTCATATACAAATATGTGATTCTGAAAATAAACTTCATGTAGTCAGTAGATGGGGGAACAAAGTTCAAAACAAACAAGCCAAAAAAAAAAAAAAAAAGGCTATGACCATTCAAATCCTGGCTATTGTTTTTTCTCTTTCAAACAAAATTCTAATCAGGACTTAGACACAGAAAATATGCTAGACCAGAGTCAAATTACAGAAGTAGAAGAATCACTTCATTTATTGCTACCATTGAAATGCTTCCATATCTATTTCAATTTTTGTCACTATCTCAATCCATTGGAGCATGAGGTTTTTTTCATTTACAGTTGATGCAAATCTTCCTGATAAAGAGAAGAAACCATCCAAATAATGTAAAGTGTCTTATTGTAAACACATAAACATTTGGACTTTAAAAAGCATTTTCTCTTTCTTTAACATCTAACGTTTTGAAAGGAAGGAGAAACAAAAAATCCACTTTGTACAGTGGTGGGTGCCCCCACCTCTCATGGAGGAGACCCGGGGTTCGATTCCCACCAGAGAGGCGGTGCTGTTTTAGAGTTGGACTCAATGATCTTTGTGGGTCCCTTCTAACTCAGAATAATTTGTGAATCTGTGA
Source organism: Pitta sordida (assembly GCA_013390025.1). Taxonomy (NCBI): domain Eukaryota; kingdom Metazoa; phylum Chordata; class Aves; order Passeriformes; family Pittidae; genus Pitta; species Pitta sordida. Next base: position 2,732 of record WEKX01025377.1, on the reverse strand, counting down.
ATCAATAATGTATGTTCTAAATGAAGTGGACGAGTATTTGATGAATGAACAGAACATGAACAAAATAGAGTTATCCTGTGGAGTGTCTTTGATGTAAATGTCATCTCAGGTGCTTTATGGAATTTAAACTGGGTAGAAACATGAAGAAATTAAAAGCAAGACAGGAAAAGAAATCAGGAGAATTTTTTTTCAGCTGATGAAATGGAAGATAAAGACAAATTTTCAGCTGTCATATGATGTCACTGAAGCAGCAGAGGGAAAGTTGAAATCAATAATATATGTATGGAGAGAACTTCCAAATATGTTTATAAAATGTGTGTTTAAAATTCCCAGAAGATTTTGCACAGATATTGGAAATGCAGAGGTTTAGTAGGAGGGAAAATATAAAAGATTTTTTAAGAGAAATAAGTTCATACCCTCTAAATAGGTGTTTTGTTTTTGTGGGTTTGCACACCCTCCTTCAAGCAGAAACTGCCTTTTGCAGAGTTTTGTTGATCTTCTGAAGTACTAGGCATGAAATTGATTCTTCTGTGTCTACATTATTACCAGTCATTCTCTGAAAGTCTTTCAATGACTCCATTACTGCTGACTTCAAATATTTGCCCTTGTAGATGGAGGACGACAGGTATGATGTCATGTGTGATACCTTGTTGCTGCCAGTTACTGTATTCCAGCAGGCTAGAAATACAGGCTGTGTATTTCTGCCTTCAGTTAGTTTCCCTTTTCATAAAAGTGCCTTGGTCATTTTGACGGACTGTGAGTTCCTGGATTTGAATCTCAAGTCATCAATCATCACAATGGTATGTGTATGTGTATGTGTGTGGCAGAGCCAGAAGCCTGCAACCGGCATGGCTCAACTTGTGTGCCATGGTAATGGGTTTTTGCTCTTTCTTTGCTCTTTCTTTCTTTCTCTCTTCTTTACTATTTTAATCTGTTTTCCTCCTCTACCCTTTCTTTCTCTTGTGAGTAACTTAAAACTAAAGAAAATTCTATTCTACTGAGCAGAGTTACTGATTACTTTAGATTGGGTGTTTTTGTGAATTGTGCCTTTGATTCCTAACACTCTAGTGTAATGCTTTTAATGACACTTTTCACTGAATTTTATGGGGTTGGTGTTTGCTAATGCTTTAGTATGCAGGTTTTCCTTGGTTGTGAGTTTTCTTCTGTAATCTCTTTTGCCCAAACACCTCTTTTGTCACTAAATTAAAATAAATTCTCTTAGTGAAAGCATAGCACTCTTTTCTCTGGATGCAATTTTGTAGACAATAATGCACCTAAAGGCTTTAAAATCATTTAAAGTCATAAATAAAAGTAATTTTCCCAGTTAAGCCTATATAGCCTCTAACTTGGATTGTTACACAAATGCCTCTGCATTGTAGGCAAGATGTGATACAAAGGGACTCTCGAGTCTGAATTCTGCTTATGCTGTGTAGTGTGCAGTACTCCCAAATGCTGGATGGAGCAAGGCCAATTTTACTTGTTATGCCTTGAAGCTTTTGTGCTGGAGATAACCAGTGTCTGGCATTCAGTTATACGGACTGCTTTTGTTTTGAGCGGTCTGCTTTCTGGTTAGCCTTTGGACTATTATCTATAGCAACAGTGTATCTATTTTAAGCCAGCTCCAAAGGCTTCCTATTATTTACAGATATCTCAACCATTTGCGCTGTAACAGGGAAGTGCGTTTTGCCTACTTTTATGCTGAAATGACACATTTGGCCAGGTTCATTAAAAATTAGTTAAAATTAATCTAATATCATACTATGAGCAGCAAGAAAGGTCATTTACAGGGCATGTTGTCAGCAGACTTCCCTGATAGGTTTTTTCCTTCTTTCTTTTGAAAGCAAACAAGAATATAGCCATCATTGTCCATTTGTTCTTGAGTACCTTGAAATGACTTACTCTGTACCCGCAGCTCTACATCCACAAATCAGTAGGCAAAAGCTCATACAAAGCACTGCATTATGAAAGTCCTGAAATAACCAGTGACTGAGCTGGCCAACCAATCTGGCTTTATGATGACCGTGGATCCTCTGATGGATACGTGGTGACAAATAGGCTCCAAGAAGGGCTCAATATATGCTCTGCTTGATGCTTCATCGGTTTGCCACCCCAAAGATGGATGCCTGCATAAGATGGCCCAGCAAGATGCTAGTAGTTACTCAAGTGGTGTTCTGGCGGCTGTGGTTGAGATTATTTTTCCAGAGTTACTACAGAAAAACTAGACAGATCAGTCTGTCACAGCCCACAGATGCATATCCCATCTTACTGAGACACATGAAGGGCTCCACTCCCAGATTTGTATGCACCACATCTCCAGAGGCTGAGAAAAAAACACTGGATTTAGACGGAATAAAGCATCAGGGTACCTAATTGTCACACATTAACTTGCAATAGTGTTAGACCTCTGTCTTCAACAGTAGGGTTGATTGACCTCAGGATGATTGGATATCTAGGCTGGCAGATGGGGACAGGGTACAGTGTAGTGCCCCTGTTATTCAGGAGGTCATAGTAGTAAGAGACCTGCTGATCCATTTGGATCCCCATATGTCCATGAGACCAGATGGGATTCACCCCAGAGTGATGAGAGAGCTGGCAGATGAGCTTGCTAAACCACTCTCCATCATTTATCAGAAGTCTTGGAACACAGGTGATATCCGGGATGACTGGAAGTTGGTGAATGTGATCCCCATACATAAGAAGGGTCAGAAGGACGACCCGGGAAACTACAGACC
>WEKX01025376.1:31630-52717 GCA_013390025.1 Pitta sordida | reverse complement strand
CAGCCTTATCTATATTGTGATACTGTGCTATTGTGAACACAGCAGATAGATGTGCATGATTTGCTGCCTGTGAAATTCTCAAACTGCTTCCCTCAAAATCTAAAATTCAACAAAAAATTCTTTCTTTCCAAAATTCACCATCTGCCTCTGTCATGGTTGTGCTTCTTAAAGCCTGGACATTCTGACCATCTTCCTCTCCCAGGTTCCCAGGGATCAGTAGGTGTCCACGCGGCACCTATTACACCCATGTCTACTGGGGGCTTCTGAACTGGCCTGAGTAGTTGAGCAAAAGAGAGTTTAGCAGCATTCCTGCGCAGATGTTGCGTTTCTGGTGGGAAAGTGAGCTGGCCTTCAGTCAGCCAGCAGGCTCAGGGAAATGCTCAGGGTGCTGTACTCTGTGCACAGAGACATGGTCATAGGGAATAATCAGTTTCTCCTACTGTTAATTAGTCTTTAGCTTGAGTTGTTATTACACCTTTTGTAGGTGTAAGAATTTTAATGTAGGAAATTTGTTACTTAAAAAAAAACAAACAAGAAACAAACAAGAAAAGGAATCAGTCATGGCAAGTAGCACAAACCAAATGTTAAATACATCCATTATGAACAAAATTCTTTCCCCAAACATCAAATTATTCTTCAGACTTTAACTATGTAATCATGAAAATATCTGGGGTACAGAGCAAGCAGAGCAGAAAGCTCCAAGAAAAGAAATCACAGAATCACAGAATCANTTTCCAGTGTGTAAGTATCAGATTAGACCAGGACACAGGAACCTTCCCTGACAAATCATTTCTTCATTTGGACAGCTTAATTCTGGCAGCTTCTAACATTTGCTGATTAGACACTGCAATTTAAATATTCTTTTATTTTAATTTCTTTGTGTAATTTTGCATAAAATGTATTGTCTGCATAACAATATATGCTCTGTGATTTAGCAAAGAGGCCAATTTTCCTTTAAAGTTATAAGACAAAATAATGATATTGTCGCTATATTAAAACCACAGGCAGCATACATTCAACTTATTATGACACAGTTTTGTCAATTGCTAGTCTCAGTAGTGTTTCTAGATGTAATGGCAGAGTTCAAAAAATATTGTTACAATTTTTTGAGCAAGATAATAAATAAATTATAACTAATAATAATATTTTCAGCAAAGTGTTGACACTTAATAAAAGCTGTTAAGTCAAATTGAACCACATGCTTTTTGAAAAAGCAATTTCATGAGTGGAAACTCTATTAGTATCTCTGTATGTTATTGGGACAACAGGATTTGTTCTGCAACTAGATGCATTCACTGTATTAGATTAGATTCAGTTGGCCATTTTGTACAGAAACATGCACAGCTATCCAATATGCACTGTCATCTCCACAGAACTAAAACAGTATCCTCATCTGTTTTTAGTTATATGTAGGGTTCCTTAGAATGTTTTTTTTCTTAATAGTTTTCATGTTGCTAAAAAAAGTTGTGGAAGAGAGGAGAAAAATGCATTGATATCAACGCCTTTGCAACTTCACAAAGAATCAGAAATGTGCAGTAACAGCAGAGGAATATAAAACTCCGAAAGCAATCAGAGAGTTAATACTGTGAGATTTAACTTTTAACTTTCCTTACATATTGGCAACCTGGTTGTAAATTGCCACATAGCTAAAAACTTGTTAAATTTAAAATAACATATAAAGGTGGACCTAGTTGCCAAGAGTTTTCCTGAGAGAAGAAAATTAAGGTACTCTACCCCAAGGTCCAATATGGGATTAAAGGAGTGCTCAGAAAATGTGTATAACAGATTGCTGCTTAATGCATCTGCAGGTTGTAATTCTAGATAGCTGTGGCAATAAGATCATTAGATATTTCTCCGTTTTGTTGTGCCAACTGACAAGGACATAACACACAAGATAGGAACCTGAACTCAGTCCTTCAACTGAAGATACCAATTTTTGTTTTCTTAACTTATACTTTATCTCTCCTTCCTATGAGTATGTTGATATCATATGTCAGGAAAGGTAGGTCTTNTGGGTTCTTCACTTTGGGCATAACAACCCCATGGATCGTTATTGGCTGGGGGATGAGTGGCTGGAGAGTGGTGAAATGGAGAGGGATTTAGGAGTAATGGTTGACAAGAAACTTAATATGAGCCAGCAGTGTGCCCAGGTGTCTAAGAAGGCCAATGGCATCCTGGCCTGTATTCGGAACAGTGTGGTTAGTCTGACTAGGGAAGTTATCCTCCGCCTGTACTTGGCACTGGTCAGACCACATCTTGAGTACTGTGTCCAGTTCTGGTCTCCCCTGTTTAAGAAGGATGTTAAGCTGCTTGAGAGGGTCCAGAGAAGAGTGGCAAGGATAGTGAAGGGACTGGAGGACAAGCCCTATGGGGAGCGGCTACTGGAACGGGGGTTGTTCAGCCTAGAGAAGAAGAAACCCAGAGGTAACCTGATTGCTGTTTACAACTGCTTGAGGGGAGGTTACAGCCAGGTGGGTGTGAATCTCTTCTCTCAGGCTCACAACACCAGAACAAGAGGACATGGCCTCAAGCTACATGCCAGGGGACATTTAGGCTGGATGTTAGGAAGAGGTTTTTCACAGAGGGAGTAATGTCTCATTGGAATGGTCTGCTGAGGGAGGTGGTGGAGTCGCCATCCCTGAAGGTGTTTAAGAGAACACTCTATGAGGAGCTCAGTGACACGGTCTAGTTGGTGGGAGGCTTGGAGGGATGGGGCGTGGTGCCTGTGGTTCCACGTTTGTGGGCCTGATCCCTGGGTGGACATTCACTAGGGAGTTGGACTACATGATCCTGAGGGTCCCTTCCAACTCAGAATAATCTATGAACCTGTGACAATGTCATTTTATCAGAATTTTGCTAGTATTTCAGATTGGAAGATACAAATTGATTCATGTGTCTCATCAGTTGCACAGACAGCTCTCAAAATTATCTCTAGAAGAATGGACCAAGTCAGATTCTGAGTAAAGCAGAAGATGCGTTAAATCCCAAACAATACCTAGCTTCATCCTGTGTTTGTGCTTTAAACAAGTCTTTCAATAATGCTTACTTTACCATGTCTATAAAATAAAACAAAAACAAACCCACCTAGGAAAACCCAGCATTTTGTTACAGGTAACTGAAAAAAATATTGCATGCTTTCAAAAGAACAAAGATATGTCTGATGGTTTTGCTGAAATCCTGATTTTACAGAGCTCTTTAAGGACAGACATGGTGATGTCTGTCTGTGTTATTTCACAAAGCATTTGTAGATTAGCTGGATGGAATTTATACTTTCAGTGGAAGACTGCCGAGTCTGAGCCTGGATTATCCATTGCTAAGTACAAAATGGTCATGTTTTGCCTATATAACACAGGTTTTGTTGAAAATATCCTGACTCACATAGAAAGGTCTCTGCCCGTGGCTGTTTTGTGATCAGTCAAGCCTGATGCCTTACTGAACTCTGGAGCCTGCAGAGCACACTAAGCCTCAAGGAGGAAAGGTGGAACACTATTGGGCAGCTCTGAGGAATAGGATGAGGTCAGACTGGCAACTCCCTGCTGTTCACGTCACATCTGGAACACTAAACTCACTAAAAGCTATGACTGCAGTTAGGCCAGACACCTTGGTGACTGTCAGTTTTTCATTATATTAAGACACTATATGAAGACATTATATCACTGTTAAACTATAAACAGCTTCTCCATTAGCCTGACATAAAGAAAACACCCCTCAAAAATTACAAAAGAAATGTAAAATGCCTTTGGGGGGGAGGGAAGACAAGACTTCATTGTTTTTTAAAATACATCTCTGGAGCTATCTTTTCTCTCTTTCTTTTCCATGTTTATATTTAGTAACATTGTTGGAGAATATCATAATTCTGCTGATGCAGAAGTCCTTGCCATCCCCTCCTTTTATCCTGGCTAAGCTACTGCAGAGATTCATTCCTTGCTAATGCCTCTTCATGCACAATTAACAACTGATGCAGAATTCCTTTGTCTGGTCTCTGCTGGCATTGAATAGCTACAGCTGGTAACTCCAGACCTGTCTCCTTTACACTGCTGGTTGTTAATCTGTGCTCATATCAGTTTCAAGGTGTTCTTGCTGCATTAGGAAGACCTTTCATCTAATTTTAACAATTCTTGGATCCTGCTTTCCCAGAAACCTCTACTTTCCCCCGGTTACAGACTTCTGGATTCCACTTCTGAGATAAATAATAACTGACAAAAGGTAACTTGCCCTTTGGCAACATTTCTGCAATGGCTAATATCTGAGTGATCACAAACCCTCGGTTCCTTCAGTGAAGGTCCTGGCAGGAAATTTAACCATGAAACAAATGCAGGACAGCTGCCTATATCTTTGATACTTACGTGTTGTTGCTAATTTAACAGACTGTCAAGAAAACATTGCCAGAAGAAGTCAAGGCTGCCTCAATTCTTCAGGTGAATGGCCTATATTCCATCTTTGTCATTGCAGATTACAGCCTTTGAGAGCAGTTGATGATGTGTGGCATAGTTGGGCAGTCAACACGATTTAGCTGCTGTTAAAAGAGCTTCATTTCAACTTAATTTAAAAGCTACCTACTTCCACCTTCTGTTGCAAACAGAGGTATGAATATTATCAGAAATCAAACAGTTAATGGCGTCTCACAATTCATGATTTCTCATGGACTTCCTACCAGTCTCCCAGTTGAAATTGCATACGTAGAGATGTAAACTTGCAGGAGATACTAGGACGTCAAAGTAGGAGGGGGTGAACAGAAAGCAAGAAACTAGTCTGAAACCATTGGGAGAGTCTACTCCTCATTAGCACTCCTATGGGTTTGGAATTTTTCCCCTAGGGTTGAAAAAGGTCAACACATTGAAGGTTTTTAGTCTTCTAATCGAATCTAAGGGACTCCTAGCAACAGACAAATCTCTCCTAATTGTCTCTAATAAGTAAAGTAACATGAGAACCAAACTGCTGGAGACATTCCAGGAATTTTCATTTCTTCCTTTCTGCCTGCTCCCTTATGATGGTAATTTCTTTTTATCTGCTCTTAATTTGTACTGATTATTTCCTTTACAAATTAGAGCTATAGTTTTACTGGCTGCCTGTCAATTTCTTTAGAGTTAGGACTCTGAAAATGTTTCAAAACCAAATCGTCCTGGGCTTTGTTTTGGGGTTTTGTCGGTTGGTTTGCAAGAGCAGATGCTCTTTCTCAGAAGTGCAGGGAGTCCTGTAATGCTCTTCTACCATCCTTAGGAATCCTGGTGACCATAGTTCCTGGGCTCTATGCAGACTGATGAGGGAAGTTCTGCCTTTGCTAAGCATTCAGAAATCCTTATGTATTAAGTGCTCTGTGTGTGCATATACGTAAATTGAACTGGAAACCACATTTCTATCTGGTTTGTTGGCAGTTTTTACTTTTCTGTCCACACAGTTATAATAATCTTGGATTTGGTATGTACAGACTAGTGAACTCCAGAGCATAACACCACTGTTGTTGTTTTCAAACAGAAATTCAGATGGGACTGTAATCCTTTAGGCCTTTAATGAGTTTCCAACGTTATCTAGGCCTTCAATAATTCTCTAGGGTTAAAGAATTGAAATAATTATTGACCTGCGTCCATTTTTTTTTTTTAAATCAGCTATAATTATTTCTTCAGCTGTCTGCATGCTGCTATTCCTGTGGAGATTTAGATTTCCTGACCTTGGTCCAAACATTATCTCCTGCTATGAATAAATTTACTCAGAAAGCTGCTCACTAAGGGAGTACCATCACCCCAATTTGTCTTGACTGGCATATGCCTATTGAAAACTTCCTATTGAAACTAATGCTAAATTACAGAGATTTGAGGAATTACATCAGAGCAAATAGAACCCAAGCAACAGAGTATAAATGCTAGTAGATATCTGTATTTCAAGGAAATTACCCTTTTTACTTTAAGACATTTCATTGGAGAATATGTCAGGGCAGTATATTTTAAAAGTACTGTTGGGGCTCCTATATCACAGACCCACGGTCTTAATCAGGTGCCGCGGAGCCCTACTTCTGCATTGATTAACAGCTCATTAATATGCAAATTTGCCCTGCACCCTCACGTGACCCTCGACGCTGTTTCGGCATTGTGTTGCTGTGTATTGGTGTTTGTGTCGGCCCTTCCCGGTGCCTGCAGCCACTCCACGTTGGGAAAAAACCCCTTTTTGGCTTGGCCAGGGACATGGGTGTGAGGAGCTGCCTGCACCGCTGTCCCGATGTCTCTTGGGGTGGGTAGACATGGCCTCTCTATACTTGGGGTAGACGAGTATCTCCTGGAGAGTCACTCAGGAAAGTCTCGGACACCTGAGAGTGTGTAAATCTTTCATAACTGCACGGTGGCGGCTCCAGAGGAGCGGCCCTGCTGCAGCCGCCGCCGCCGTGCCAAGGGAGGAGTGGGGCAGGAGTGGCCTCGCCATGGCTGCTGCTGCGGTCCCAGGGCTGGGAGGAAGCGGCATGGCTGCCTCCGCGGCAACTGTGTGGGTTGAGTTGCATATTCATGACTGCCTAACTGAATATTCATGTGTGCCAGGTTGTGCATGCGCAGTTGTGAAAAGCGGCCTCCTTAATCACTGAAAAATCATGTCACTAATATGTGAAGCAGCAATATGGGGGGCGCAAAGTGCAAGAGGGCCGACTGTATATATATACACAGTTAGATCCTGTCCTTCGCAAGGAAAGGGACAGCCTAGGGGCCTCGCAAAAAACTAAACTCTCAAAGAAGTGTAGGTCGTTAATATGCATGCAGGCCACGCCCATTGCCCCATCCCCCAGAACTCCACAGGGCTGCACTTTTCTGCTTCTCCCTTCAGACTCTCTGAGCACGGGGAAGTAAAGGGAACCATTTCTGAGCCCCCTCTAACTCGGGAGACCCCCACCACCCGGAGAATCTGTGGGCCTCTCTGGGCCGCCACGACCGAGCATGCACCAGGGAGAGGGAGCAGTGGCTCCAGTCTGGGCCCCCTGCAGAGCAGAGGCACCGTGCTTGCGCCAGCTGGCTAGACTCGCAAACGGTGGAAGCCAAACTGCGAGAAATTCCCCTCGCAAATGGGTGGGGTCTTAAAGGACAGGTTGCAATGCACCGGGGATTCACTGTATATGTATATAAAAGTCTTTTAATATGTCAGTATGCAGCTTTGGTGGGAAGTGTATCAGGAAGAGTACAGCAAGTGCATTAAGTTCACAAGCTGGTAGGGACAAGCCTTTCAGTTAGAACACCTTGTGTCCTTGAAGTTCATTTTAGACAACATTCAGTATTTAGTGGTTTTGTTTGTGAGTATCTTGAGTTGATGAAGTAGAGAAAATAATAAGAGGAAAGAGTATGACACTGGAGAAATTTAACAACTCATTACTGGAAGAAATGCATGAGCCTCTCCTATTTAAGTGCTGTTCATTTGTCTCTGACTTCAGAAAAAGACTGAGAATAAGAACTTTTTCTCATATAGCTTTACCTATTTTAAACTAATTCATTTTAATCGTACTGTCTGGGTTCAACCTTTTTATTGCTTAATCTATATTTCATGTTTTTTGTAATTATTATATCAGTCTAGTTGCTGTCAGAATCACCTCTACTTTGTTATTTATTCCACTTGATTAATATTACTTTAGTAAAGATCATTACAATATATATATAAAAGAAAACAATATTGCTGCTTTACTTGATCATATTTAAATGATCATAGATCCAAAATTTCTGTGGAATCATGGAAAAGTCCTTTGTTACTTTTCTTACTGGTTCAAACATACAATTTCTCTTTAAGCTTCTGCAATGTATAATGAAAGTAGATTAAACTGATTGCACCATTCAAAGAATTTTCTGAGCTACTTTTTGGGTTTTAAAATACAATCCTTCACATCTCATATGTGACGAGCATTCTTTGTCCTGCATATCAATCTTCCTTATTCTAGGTATAGGACTTCGTGTCTAGTCTCCAACTCGTATAGACATTCTGAGCTTTTTACCAGCTTCACAATTCCCTATTTTAAAGTTCCATTATTTCTCAAACAAGTAGAGTATTTCCCAGGGCTTTCAAAATTGTGGTAATATATTAAGGATGCTGTTTCAGGACTGTGGGCAAGACAAGGTACAGGATATTTCTACCAGATACTGAACAATTCTTATTGCTTAAAGTATATGCATTAATATGTAAAATATGCTTTCTTATATATTATAAATAGATATAAATTAAAAACCCCTCCAATACCACATATATGTGCCTGTGCATATGTGTATGCATACACACTCTCCAGAATGGAAATAATACCTAAACAGGGTGCCATCAGGCAAGAGAATTCATAAACTTTGTAGCTCTTAGTCATAATCCTATTCTTCATTCTTTAATACAAGCAATAGGAAAGATGCTTCAGACACCTAATTAACAGTGGATCACTAGGTCTAGTAGGGCATATTGGTAGGCAAGCCATATCCTTATTTGAAAGTCAGATGCAGTAAAATAAAAAAAAAAGAGTTAATGTCCAAATGTGAGGAATAGGCATGTGACCTCTCTCTGAAGGGATTTTGGATGATTCTCTTTTGGATGGCTAAAACTGTGCCTTTTTGGAAATGTGTCTGTTTGGAAATGAAGAATATAACATTATTTATTCAAAAAGAAGAAAGTATCTTGTTCTCAAAGCCAAGGTTGCAATTTGATATTCTCAAAGTGAAATCATTATCAGCTGGAAAACAAAGAATTTGGGGATGTAGGACTAGATGATCCAGTGGGTCCCTTCCAACTCAGAATAACCTGCGAACCTGTGAACAAGAAATCAGTTTCCCACTTATTCAAGGAAACAGACACAGCTCAGAGCTGTTAACATGCTTCAGACTTGAAAAGTGCATTGTTTGCTTTAGAAGACACAGTTGGTTCAAAACTTATTCTAATCTCTTTCTCTTTAAAAGTGTAAAATTCCTGGATAGGATTTGGAAGAGTTATTGATTAACAAAACCTATGATTCTGTTCATGCTTACATATTTATTCAAAGAGTACGTTTAGTATTTGTGTCTTCGTGTTCCCATACTCCTCCTCAGCACAGGTTAGGGGTTTGTTTTATTCATAATGTTCAATCTCCTATTGCAACAGCCTGGTTTTAAATAGCTTTACTAGATTAGTCCTACATTCACTCTGAAACAGACTTTACTACTGAGTGAGTTCAGTGTCTTCAATACAGATATGTGAAATCTGATCTCACATTTATTTACCATCACCCCCCCCTCCAACACACACACTCTACACACACCCCTTAGCCTTTTGCTTTTAAGTGGTTTACTCTTCCTGTCACCAAATATTTTTACTTGGTAGAACTGCATTCCTTAATGGTGCTAAATCATCTATTTGTTCCACTGTGTGGGATGAGTTGCAAATCACAAAATAGGAGGAAATTTACTACAAGAACTTCTTACAATAGAGGAAGATTTCTACAAGATATTGGAAAAAATAATGGAAACAAGATTTTTTGTTCATGCTCAATCTTTCAGGAATAACAATACATAAATACATTAACATTAAATACAAGAACAGAGTCAGTTTCTGTGAACACCTAACACAAGGTTGTTTAAAAGAATTATTTGGGTTTTTTATTATCTCCTTGCAGAAATTTACCTTTAGTGATTTATAAATACTTTTAAAGGGAAACTTTCATTAAGTGAATTAACATTTCTGTTACTTCTGAAGACTCACAGAACAAATGGCAAAAGTGGAACATAGTGATCAGCTAGGCTGAGCCCCTGGGCAAGTTAACACCTTCCCAGTGTGCAGGTTTGAGGATTCATTGTCTTTACTATTAGAAATGTGCTTTTTATTTTTGCTGCACCTCCTGGTTTCTGCCAGTGGCCATTAAATCTTGTCACATCTCTGCCAGTCGGATGGAAGACATCTCTGTTATTGAATTTCCACTTCCTAACCTTTGAAGCACTTAAAGGTTTGGAGGAAGTCACCCCTTTGATATGACAAGTCGATGAAGCACCAAAGAGTGTCTCGAAGATAAGTGTTTCCTCCTCTATAGTCCTTCCACTTTTTTTCTTCATCTTTCTCTTATTTACCAGCACTTTTTTCACTCTAGATGTCAGACATGGGGACTGCACATTATGGGATGGTGGTATAATTTCCTCTCTATGTGGTATTCCCTAGTGCATTCATCTTACTGAATAAAATTCATCATTAGGCTTTTCTGGTTAGCTGACAGACTACTATTACCACATTTTATAATCTTTTGCATCATCCTTTTATTGAAGTGTATAATTCTTTCCTGTACTTATAGATTATGTTTCCATTTTCTGTGTGTCTTTGCATGTGTGATCTTTTGCATCATTTTTTATTGAAGTGTATAATTCTTTCCTGTACTTATGGATTATGTTTCCCTTTTCTGTGTGACTGTTGTCATGTAGCACTTGGGTTCAGATAACCAAGCAGACTATTATTTATTGTTATTTACTACACCCACAAATATCTCTGTAGTTTTTACACTTCGTTGTACTTAGGCTACTTTTTCTTCAAGATTTCTTATTTTGAAATTAAACCAACAAGGCCTGGGACTGGTGTCTGAGATGCCCCCAAAGAAACACACTCATCTCAGTGAGATTCCTACAACTAACTATATTTTGAAAACTGACAGCAAGTTTTTGATCCATCTACTATGCTAATTATGTCTTTGTATTTCTCAAATGAAAACATTGTCTGGCATTACGTCCATGCATAATTCCAACTATATTGTATCATTGCTATTACTTATATTAGTCAAACATAACTACAGTTGAGATACTTAAATATTTAACATTCATTCCTTAAATCTTGCCAGAAAAACTGAGAAAAATCAGATTTATATATATATTTCTTGTGATAAAAATTAAGATGGGTAGAAAATGCCCAATAATGCACAATAAACTGTCCTTTCAGGTCAGAAAGTACATTAACTCTTGACTTTTTGAAGATGTTTTGAGGCAGATGTTTATTTTGATTAAAGACTACAAATCTCTGTCCTCTTCCATCTAATGGGTCCATTCATTTCTGTCTTAACTAGTTGCAAGTGTTCCTTTTAAGAAGAGCTATTCATTTGTCATATCATACAACTTGTTTTATGATGAGCCTAAATTATGACCATTTTTTATTACATACAATGCAATTCATAGACATTAAAAATTTAAGATAAGGTTTAATTCTTCCTCTCAAAAAATATAATTGCATATCTATTCAAACTCATTATTCTGAGACTCATGATTTGATTTTAGATTCTACAAGAAAATAACCACTTTACCCATGTGTGGAAAAATTGATAAAATATCATTTAATAAAACATCTCAAGTAGTTTAACTTAAGAATTGCAGCAGATTTAAGGTGTGCACGCTGACACAATACTTGCTAGACACATGCGACCAACAAACCCAAATGTGATTTTCTTTTTTCATTAAAATCTGAACATGCGTAACAAAACCCAGTTTCTGGAATTTTCTCTAACTTAAAATTCTGACTGAATAAACATCCTTTACCAAGTGCAGCTTGTTGGCAACGTGAAACATAAGAATGTTTCATGACTTCACGTACTTCCTGCTTTTGAGGTGCAAATGCAAGAAATATGTACATGAAATCAAGGTATGCAGGTGTGTTTGTGTCTGCATGTTTGCCTATGTGTTTGGGAGCTGTAACCTCATGATCCAAAGTAACAGTACTACCATCACTTTTGACAAGACACAGGCTTTATATTAATGCTGCAAAGCCTCAGAAGTACAATTTGCCAGGCTTCATTTGTCTTGGACTGCCTTCGTCTTTTTTTCAGCTTGTCTAGCTAACAGCAATTTTGTGGCTACTAGGCAACTACTACCTATTTTTTTAGCTTTACTTTAGCCTTTTATGATGGTGTGCTGCAATGTCTACTGCCATAATTGTTCTGATATATTTTCGTGACTAATCAGTGGTAACCAGTAACAATTATTCAGTGCACAAAGGAGTAACTGTGGCCCTAGAATAATAATTTGTTGTAGAGGAACGTATGCATAGGATGAGAGCAGGGTCCTTGCAATTGCGGAAACTACAAATTCAGAGTCCCTGGCATGATAAATAATTTATTAGTTCTCAATTATTAATCATCAAAAGCTTGAAACCTTGGAAAACTGTCAATGTTAAAATGGCTTTAAGTATAACAAAGAGAATAAATAACAACTGTCTGACTCATATAAAACATAATAGATAGTAAATTCACCTATAACACCTTCTCAGGACTAATGGAGAGAAAAGCACAGTGCAGTTTGTGTAAGTGTCTAAAAACAGCAGACCTGGTGTGGGGAAGAAGCAATCCTCACTGCCTGTACCATACTCTTCCCAACACATGACATCGAAAACTCCTCAGAAATCCTCTCGTCTTCATCCTCTTCCTCCTCAGGGTAGATCACATGGGCTCCATTAACCTTATGGCCCCGGAAAAGAGTGGTGGGGTGAATATAACAGGAGTAAAAGGGAGAGATATTACATGCTCAAAGAGATCAGGAATGTGTGTGCCTAACAATTTTAACTGTGTTTTTAACAATTCCTGTTCTATAAGAATTAGGTAGTCCAGATTGTAAATGTTACTACTGTTTAGACTGGATTAAATAGAATTTAAATTAGTCAGAAATTCAGGACAAAATTAAGCATGATTTTAAGAGATTAACATTTACTACCCACTGTCTTCAAACAAAAGAGAAGTGTGTTTTATTGGAAGACATTCAGTGAATTATCAGCCTTAGCTTTGTTTGTAAACCATATCAAAGAGTTGAAGTTTACACCGCTATGTCTTAAATTAGTGATTCATCTATCCTTAAGAAAAACAAATCTCTCTGCACGTGTCCCTCTTATACCCACATTCCATTTTCTTGGAATTTACACTGTGGTACCTCCCAATGTTCCTTCACATAACTAACCAATGCTGAGGTCTGTTTTTCTCCATTGTGAGGTTGTCAGAGTCATTTTCACAATGTGTGTGGCAGGTTGGCCCTGACTGGATTCAAGTATCCATGAAAGCTACTCTCTCTCCCTCTGCAATTGGACAAAATCACCTAAACAATTATCGACTTTGTTTCATAGTACAGATCTCCATAAACATTGCCTGCCCTGTGATTAATTTCTCTGTCTGCGTTCTTGTCACATTTGCAACACCAGAGGCCACTCACTTAAATCTATAAGAATTATTATGAGGACTCTTTCACCACTTGAATTTGCAAGTTCCACACTTAGCGTTTTTTCATCTCCCTTTCCTTCCATTCCAATTCCATTTTATGGAGTTTGTGCTGAACCTGTGAATTCCCTTCAAGTTCAAGGAGTCTAAGCTTCACTGCTTGTGCATCCTGCTGTATCACCATGGTGCTCTGGAGAAAGAGAGATTGTATGCTGCCCATTTAGTCCTAATATCAGGCTGACCTAGGATAGGAACAAAGCCTCAGTTTTTATAAGGCTATTCGCTAATATTGCAGATGACTTTAGATAAGGAAATCAGGGAACAGAATCACAGAATCACAGAATCACAGAAAATTATGAGTTGGAAGGGACCCACAAGGATCATCTAGTCCAACTCACCATCTAATACCCGTACAGCGACCGAGAGCACATCCCAGAGCGTAATACCAACCTAGATGCCTCACAGTCTAGCAGGCCACTCCGAGCCGGAAGGGGCCCAGGGTCATCCAGCCCTACACCCCTCAGCTAGACCATGTCACTAAGCTCCTCGTCCAGTCTTCTCTTAAACACTTCCAGGGATGGCGACTCCACCACCTCCCTGGGCAGCCCATTCCAATATGCAATTACTCTCTCCGTGAAAAACCACTTCCTAACATTAAGATTAATGTCTGCAGTCATGAGAAAAAGAGCATGAGACTTGACATGTGGCTGCCTGGGAGTCCAGACAACATGCCTAGTGCATTAGTTTGGCACCTTCTATCCAAAATGCCACCAAATATCTAAGCATGAATTGACAAAAAAATCCATACCTCCTAGTCACCCAGAAGAACATAAATCAGAATTACTGTTTGAAAAAACAGGGAAAGAAGAGGATGAGAGGAAAAACAAACTTGAAATAAAACCTCAGTAAAAAAAAAAAAACCAAACCCACCAAAAAATAAATACCCCCCAAAACCAACAACAAACAAATGGAGAAACCCCCGATAAAAAGAAAGCCCTCCTTGATTGATATTTCTTCCTCATGGATTCAAAGCTGCAATGACCCTGGGCCCCTTCCGGCTCGGAGTGGCCTGCTAGACTGTGAGGCATCTAGGTTGGTATTACGCTCTAGGATGTGCTCTCGGTCGCTGTACGGGTATTAGATGGTGAGTTGGACTAGATGATCCTTGTGGGTCCCTTCCAACTCATAATTTTCTGTGATTCTGTGATTCTGTGATGATGTCTTCAAAGTTTACCTGTGGCTAACAGTTATAAAATAAAGGCACAACTCCATGATCAGTATCGCTGATTTCTGTTGTAGGGTATTGAAAACAAGAAAATAACATATATTTCAATGTCATTGGTACAAAAATTATCACAAAACCACGTGTAATAAAGACATTAAGAGAACTAAAATTGTCTATGAATAGTCTGAGGAGAGAAAGAAAAGATTCTACATGCTGAGGAAATAATTTCATGAGAGTTACACACTGAACTCAAGTAATTTACTTTTCTAAAATCCTGGAAGTACTAGACTAATGGTAAGCCATATTAATTTGACTGTTATCCCTCCTTAGACTTGTTTAATTATTTGACAGCCATAAGCACAAAACCTCTAATAATTAAAAATAATTTCTTTACCTGACTTTCTTCCTCAAAGAAAATTTTATAATCCCATAACTCCTAATGATTCTTTTAAATTTCGTTTTATTATACCATGCTTTTTTTTTTTTTTTTTTTTTGGTCAGTACAATGCACAACATTCTCAAAGTTTAAGGTGTGAAAAACCTTTATTGTAATACTCAAGTTAACGTGCAGTAAATGAAGGAAGGGCATTTTTGATGGGAAAAGTGTCTTTTAAAACTGTCAAAAAATTGGTTTAGGTATAAAGAAGGCAGCTAATAATATCAAGACTAACAAAAACATATATGTACATAAAGTAGAACCAAATAAAATTCAAGTCGAAATCTCAAGCTAGTATGTTCCCTAGTCACTAGACTGTACAAACACCATTGGACTTAACTAAAAGTCTGTGTTATAAAGTATTCGCAGCAGAAAACTGTATTAAACAGTTAATAATTAATATGGATTTGGCCTTGAGAAATACTGAGACCCTTCTATAATTGTAATTGTTTGCCAGGCTCCATAGCCCCTCTACAGGGAACTTCTCTTAGGTCCAAGTAACAAGTTAAGATATCTCAGGGAGAAGATTAGAGGAAATAGAAGAAATTCAAACTGCAGTATATTAATTAAATTTGCTAATTGAAGTTGGAACACCTTATGAGTATTGAAATACCCATGGAAAGTTTCTGTCAGTTGCTGCTCTGGCAAAAAACACTGTTAATAAGGTCATGCAACAGTGGAAGTTATTGTCCAATTCAATTTAAAATGAGTTTAGAAGTGGTCATCATGAAAAGCCTAATGGTCTTTGGAGAGAGTTTGGAGAGTCATTGGGCCAAATACAGATGCAGCAATTTAGAATTTTATGCTATTGTATTATTGAAATATGAAATCTTTATTTTGAAGTTGTAAATGTGGTGCAAGTTTATAATATTTTGATACTTAGTTGATATTATTTGTTACTGAAATTTTCTCATAGGAAAATAAGTTGCACTAGAAACAAAAAAACTTGTTTTCTTTGAGAATTCCAACATTAGGAAAGATACTCTTTTAAAAATTGTTTAAAATTCTTACATGGTTCTATTTATTTATGAACAGTAACTTCTTTGGGTCTCAGAAATTGAGGAAAAAATAATGAAAAGAATTTAGGAGCTATAAAGATAATAGAAAAATAAAATATGTTTCTCAATCATTGTCACAAACTTCCTAACAGCTGTGGGATATGAGGTCATAGTATAAAACTCTGCATCTTAAATGAGGAAAATGATCGTGACAGTTCACGTTACATTCATAAGTCACTTTTAACACAGTTTTTCTACTTTTGGTTAAGAACACAAATGAATATCACCTGTGGCCATTACAGAAGGTGGTAATCATAGTCATCTCTAGACCTCAAATACTACCTTAAAATAATGTTACAGACTGAGTCATGACAACTAAGTTTGAATAACTGAAAGGCTTCAAAAATCGAGCATTTCTATAATGGCATCAAACTCTTCTTAATCAAAATAAAAGAAAAAAAATCTTATTCAGACCAATGAACCAGAAATAAAACAAATAAAGCACGAAGACTATTTAAAAATCAATTGTAGTTTGGCATAAAGCTATGTAAGCTAAACATGCTGTACTGAAAGCACATTCTTTTCCACTCCAATGACATTATTCTTGTTTCTTAGATGATGCACACTGAAAAGCACATTCTCATTTCAGAGCTGTATTTATTTTGGAATTCACAGACTAGTAAGGCAGCAGTGCATTTAGAGGCCTACCCAGAGCAATGCTTGTGTTAATGGGTAGCTAAAGGAACTCTAGGTCTGATTTATCTCTATAACTCAAAATCAGTCCAGAAAGCCCCTTTTTATTTGTACAACTTTAATTAAAACAAGATACGAAGGCATACTCTGATTTAAATCTCTGCAGAAATCAGATTATGGAAGCCTGAATGCATCCAAAGTTCCCTAAATGTGGTATGCAACTATACTTGAGAAGAAGGAAAACCAGAACACCAAAGGAGACATTTGACCCCTATGAAAACACGCAGAGGTGTCTTTGTATTCCAGTGCCTACTTCCTTTGACAGTGGTCTGAAAGATTAGTGACATGAGAGAAACACTACTGAGCTACAAAATTAGGACAGAGAGAATTGAAAGGTTAGGGAGGAGTCTGCTCACTTCAAGATCAAATTCCAAGCCAGGAGTGTATTTTCTGTGTCATAGAGGTGAGGTTCAGCTCAGGACTAGGGTTCAGACAAGAATCAGAAATACGTACAAAGTTTGAGGCCCATGCAAGCTATTTGTGTGAGATCTCTGACCCTGCTTAAGACACATATTCAGGAATCGATGCACTCCTGTCCAGTTTTGGATCTGAATCAGAAAGGAAAGCAATTTCTAAATTATTTTTTTATTATAGAAAGGAATAACGCAGCAAACTTATATGAGTGCACTTAGTCAGACTATGTTATACATCCAGTGAGGATATAGTTCAGTGACAAGTCAGCCCTTTAACATGCAAAGGCCAATCCTGAAAACACAAACAGGATGTTCACAAAAAGCAACAGTTAATGAATTACCTCAGAATATTTTGTAAGTCTATGTACTTTTCCACTGGCCCCAGTCCAAAATGGAAAAGTGATGTAGTGATGATTGTTATGAAATAAAGAATATAAAGTCTTCACTGGCAGTAGACTAGTGAAAAGCCAAGAATTCATTCTTGTAGCAGATTATCTCCATCCTGCTCACATTTTACTTATGTTACAAGATAGTTACAGTTGAGGGAACTTTTACAAATTTGTCTTGAAAGTGTATGTTTTTAAATGCCTTCAGGAGACAGCTCAGTGTGATAAATTAGGTTCAATGTTGTTGATCAATAAAGGTATTGTGGCTGCTATTCTCACACAAGATATTTGAGAGGTACTTTAGAAATGTGAAATTATAAAAATGCTCATTTCCTGGTTAGTTTTGTGCCACTGCACAGCTGTGCTCAATTAGGCAGATATTTGAAAAAAAAAAAATAGGGAAAAAATAAAAACCACCCAAAAAACAGACATCAAAGGAATCCCAATGTACTTGCTAGACATTTCATTCTTAATTTATACAAGTAAAAGGCATAGAATAAGTCATATCAGAAAACAGAGAACATCAACCCCCTTCTGCAGTTAAGTGTATTTTCCCCCCTCTTTTCTTCTCATATAGTTGGTTTCTGAACTTAAAGAATCATAATAATCAGCCTTAAATTGTATATACTCTGGTCTCAGCAATCAGATCCCTCTTCAACTTCTATTGATTTCTTCTGGATTTTTTGTATTTAGTTCTATCTATTCTAAATAAAATAAAAGAGTGGATGAAAAACACAAATGGACAAAATCAAAGAAGAGAAAAAAATAGTTGGAAAAAAGCTACCAGTGAATAAAGAAGAAAAAACTCTCATAACATTTTTGTAGTTTAGGACTGCTTAAACCTTTTCTGCAGATACCAGGCTAGGCTCTTAAGAATTGGTCTGATTTTCCATGACAGAGGGAAATATGAATGAACCATTTCATATCATCTCATTTATTTTGTGGGATTTCAAGAAAAGTTCTAGGAACAATCTTTCAGCTAAAAATGATTCACTACTAAGCAATGTAATTTGAGTCATGCTTTTGTGAAAAGTGTTAAAAGATATATATGTCTGTAAAGTGAGAGGACACTTTTTTTTTCTTTTTTTACCACCTGTAAATTCTAAGTAGGATTTTGTCACTGAGACTTTCTTTCCTCATTGTCACATTAAAGGGGGAGGTTTGCCTGACCTTTTGAGAAGGTCAGGCAAATCTCAGGTCTCTCAATCCTTAGTAATTTATTTACCTGTCAATGCCCCCAGGAACCTAAAACTCTTCAATGCCCGTTCAGTCTGCCAGTGTCTTGTAAAAGGGAAGGCAGAAACTTCACTGAACAGATTTATCAATTAAAGGGTGTGTTCAGTATTTGTTCTGCTGGGGGCAGGGGAGGGGGACACACATATTGCATCAATAGAGTAGGGAGACCCCTCAGTGAGTCTTCCCAACAAGTTATTCCACCATCAATAAAAGTTCCTTTATAAAGGATTCACTCTAAAAGGTTACAAAATAACACTCTTTATTAATAAAGATTGTTACAAATCAATAAAGGTTGGTAGTCACTGAGGATACAGTCTAGCCACAAAAACACTCTTAAAACCATGCAATAATGACATCAGGCAAAGCACAAGCACAAGCTGTAAACCAACACAATCTACTAAATTATTATGAAGGAAAAGTAAGCTGTAGTCCTTAAAGCAGTAATTAGTGTGGATAGCTTAATTTCTCACCCAACATAGGAGTCTCTGGCGGGGAAGGAAGGCATGTTCTACTCATCAATCGACCCTAGCAGTTTTGATTGAAATCTTCCTCCAACTTTCTCCCCATTTCTGATGTGCTTTTATACCTTTTTTCTTTACATTTATGTGGAGTTTGAGTGACTTTAGTCATAAGAGCTAAAGTTGTAGCATCTATTCTTTCTTGATGGATAAATGGTACAGGTCAAAAGGGTCACCATGTTCCCTTCCTGCAGTGTGTTTGTGAAGAGAGGCCATGATGCCTTCACATCGCTCCTCTCTTTGGTACAGCCTGTCATAATATGTGCTCATCAGGTCTTCAGTAACTTTGCGAGACAAGTGCCCTTATGTTGTTCAGGAAGTGGCTGCTGGAGTCTCTTTTTTATCATCCAGGAGGTGGAGGCTGGTCTTCCCTCTGTAATTTTTATTCTATTATAAATTCTGACTTTATCTATTACTCCACACGCATGCACTTTTTATTTCTTGCCATTTTATGAGACACTAGCAGTCAATAGCACGTGCCCTGGTGATATGTCAGCATATTTGCCTCTCACCCTGAGACTCAGTGCAGTTCTTGTCTTTTCTGCCTTAGACACTGAGTGTAATAGATATATAGCAGTGGATTATAGCACAGAAGGCCATGCAATTACTTCTTCATCCTCAGTTATTTCCTATATGGTGTGCTCACAGCTAGAATTAATTGACATCTGCACAACAGCAGCAAACCAGAAAGATATTACCCTAACTTGGAGTAAAAAAGCAAATCTAAGTGGGATTGGTCCACTTCTTCACATGGTAGTCTTAATATTGCTCTCCTGGCACTTCTATCATGCTGTTTGTGACAAGCAAACAGGAAACCAGCTGTCTCATGAGATATACATATACAAACCCTTGGTAGGATGAAGTCATGTAGCAATTATACATTCTCTGTAATATCAAATTTCTGTCAGACTTCATAAAACATTACAGTCATTCGTCCAAATTCCAGACCAAATGTTTGCTGATGATTCATCCCTAAAGTTAACACAGAGAGAAGAAACAGCAGTTCCCGTGGAGGAGATGCCTACCCTCCCTTCTAATGGAGCGGCTGAGCGCATTTTCAGTAGAATGTTCATAGAATCACAGAATCATAGAGTATGCTGAGTTGGAAAGGACCCACAAAGATCACCTAGTCCAACTCCCGGCCCTGCACAGGGGCCAGGATTCACCCTAAGAATCACACCATGTGTCCTAGAGCAATGTCCAAACTCTTCTTGAACTCCAACAGGCTTAGTGCTGCGACCTCTTCCCTGGGGAGCCTGTTCCAGTGTCCAAATAAACTCCAGGTGAGAAATATTTTCCTGATATCCAGCTTAAACCTCCTCCAATTCAGCTTCATGCCTTTTCCTCAAGTACTGTCACTGGTCATGACAGTAAAGAGATCAGTACTTTTCCTTCAAGAGGATATTGTTTTTCTCCACAACTGAAACCTGTCGCAGACACATATCCACACATAGAAGGAAGAAGGTCCACCCACAGATCTACCCATGTCACCTGATTTGGGGATGACATTTAGTAGTTTCATATGATACACAAGAAGGATCAAGAAGAAAGGAAAATAAATGCCATTCTGACCAGATATGCTGTAGACTGACAACATTGAGGATAAAAATGTCTTTCACAGAAGTAGTCACAGTATCACAGTATAGATAAGGCTGGAAAGGACCTTGAAGATCAACTAGTCCAACCTATAATACAACTAACCTGTCATCGACATCTAGATCATATCACATCACTCAATACCTCATCCAGCCTGCCCTTAAGCACCTCCAGGGTTGGTGAGTCAACCACCTCTGCGGGCAGTCCATTCCAAATCCGGATCACCCTTTCAGTAAAAAACCTTTTCCTAATGTCAAGTCTAAACTTTCCCTGATGAAGCTTAAGACTATGACCTCTCGTCCTGTCCCCAGAGACCAAGCAGAAAAGACCAGCCCCCACCTGACTACAACCTCCTTTTAGATAGTTATAGACAGCAATAAGGTCACCC